>JAOTON010001535.1:862500-1233495 GCA_034440635.1 Lepas anatifera
TTGCCTATTAAAACAGACCATAGGTGCAGTTATTGGACATAGTCGCCAGCCGCGGGGCGTGTTCAGGGAATAGTTGTATACGGGCCGGGTGTCAGGTATGGCGCGCCAAGGTCAGGGGAAATGCTAATTATATTCACCATGCGTTTAACGTGTTATTGTTGTATGCTCTGTCGCTTACAGGGACCGTGTTTGCTATCCGACTGTTAGAAATATTCACGATTGACATTATATTTTTCGACGTTGAATATTATCCGTGACTATGTGTTAAAGCATATATGTAAGACCGGATTAGGTCCAACAGCACAGTTCCGTCAACACCAATCATCAGAAAGCATCGGGCCTACGTCACAGGACTGTAGCCTCTCCCCGGGGGAAGCATTGTGCCTACGTCACAGGACTGTAGCCTCTCCCCGGGCACACGGGCTGACGGGCTGCTGTTGTGCTGCTGAAAATTATCAACAGCGCTACAGTGGTGGCCTTCCACTTTATGACTGCCGAATAAGTTCTATGCTTAATTTGCGTTGGGTTAGCAGATGCCAGAGGCCTTTGCGGTGCTGATGTTGCCGTTTTTGGGGGAGGTTAGAGGGCTAGCTGACAAAACTGCGCTGATAAACCGAATATGGCTGATATCTGGCCCATGAATTACCCATCCGGTGCATGTGCGTACGCCGATCATCGATAAGTACCTAGCGTATTAGAACACTGCTGGGTGTTTTATGGGACAAATCAGGGCTGGCTCCTGGGGGACCCCATGGGTTCCCCACGCCCCGTGTCCAAATCGCATCCACCGTAAGCCGAGTTCACCTGACTTTCTTCAAGATACCATACTTTCACAATTTTTCCTGGGTCCCCCCATGTTTGGTCTGATTCTGTCCCTGTCCTTGAAGAGGACGGTGGTAGTGTGTTGAGTTTCCGGGCCTGAGCAGGCGGTCGGTGCTGAGTGCTCTGTTGAGTTTCCGGGCCTGAGCAGGCGGCGGGTGCTGAGTGCTCTGTTGAGTTTCCGGACCTGAGCAGGCGGCGGGTGCTGAGTGCTCTGTTGAGTTTCCGGACCTGAGCAGGCGGCGGGTGCTGAGTGCTCTGTTGAGTTTCCGGACCTGAGCAGGCGGCGGGTGCTGAGTGCTCTGTTGAGTTTCCGGACCTGAGCAGGCGGCGGGTGCTGAGTGCTCTGTTGAGTTTCCGGACCTGAGCAGGCGGTCGGTGCTGAGTGCTCTGTTGAGTTTCCGGGCCTGAGCAGGCGGTCGGTGCTGAGTGCTCTGTTGAGTTTCCGGACCTGAGCAGGCGGCGGGTGCTGAGTGCTCTGTTGAGTTTCCGGACCTGAGCAGGCGGCCGGTGCTGAGTGCTCTGTTGAGTTTCCGGACCTGAGCAGGCGGCGGGTGCTGAGTGCTCTGTTGGGTTTCCGGACCTGAGCAGGCGGCGGTGCTGAGTGCTCTGTTGAGTTTCCGGACCTGAGCAGGCGGTCGGTGCTGAGTGCTCTGTTGAGTTTCCGGACCTGAGCAGGCGGTCGGTGCTGAGGCTCTGTTTTCGCCTGGCAGGCGGCGGTGCTGAGTGCTCTGTTGGGTTTCCGGCCTGGCAGGGGCGGGTGTGGTGCTGTTTTTCGGGCCTGGCAGGCGGTCGGTGCTGGTGTCTGTTGTTCGGCCTGGGCGGCGTGCTGTGCTCTTTGGTTTCGGACCTGAGCAGGCGGCGGTGCTGGTGCTCTGTTGAGTTTCGGCCTGAGAGGCGGCCGGTACTGAGTGCTCTGTTGAGTTTCCGGACCTGAGCAGGCGGCGGGTGCTGAGTGCTCTGTTGGGTTTCCGGACCTGAGCAGGCGGCGGTGCTGAGTGCTCTGTTGAGTTTCCGGACCTGAGCAGGCGGCGGGTGCTGAGTGCTCTGTTGAGTTTCCGGACCTGAGCAGGCGGCGGGTGCTGAGTGCTCTGTTGAGTTTCCGGACCTGAGCAGGCGGCGGGTGCTGAGTGCTCTGTTGAGTTTCCGGGCCTGAGCAGGCGGCGGGTGCTGAGTGCTCTGTTGAGTTTCCGGACCTGAGCAGGCGGCGGGTGCTGAGTGCTCTGTTGAGTTTCCGGACCTGAGCAGGCGGCGGGTGCTGAGTGCTCTGTTGAGTTTCCGGACCTGAGCAGGCGGCGGGTGCTGAGTGCTCTGTTGAGTTTCCGGGCCTGAGCAGGCGGCGGGTGCTGAGTGCTCTGTTGAGTTTCCGGACCTGAGCAGGCGGCGGGTGCTGAGTGCTCTGTTGAGTTTCCGGGCCTGAGCAGGCGGTCGGTGCTGAGTGCTCTGTTGAGTTTCCGGGCCTGAGCAGGCGGCGGGTGCTGAGTGCTCTGTTGAGTTTCCGGGCCTGAGCAGGCGGCGGGTGCTGAGTGCTCTGTTGAGTTTCCGGGCCTGAGCAGGCGGCGGGTGCTGAGTGCTCTGTTGGGTTTCCGGGCCTGAGCAGGCGGCGGGTGCTGAGTGCTCTGTTGAGTTTCCGGACCTGAGCAGGCGGCGGGTGCTGAGTGCTCTGGCGTATTCCACTATGTGAGACCGGCCGCGTGGCAGCCGCAGACTGCCGGTCCACCGCTGGGCCGGCACTTTCCCTCAGTCATACGTGCCTGTTACTTCCAGTCCGATCCACTTTCCGGCCAGGCACTTTCCCTCAGTCAGACGTGCCTGCTACTTCCAGTGAGACCTTTAGAACGCACAACCTCCAAAAATAGTAACAATTGACCAGTGACGATGCCCAGGTGTACAGTAGGGTGGGTCATACTCACGAGAAAATTAAAATTTCCGTATTTTAACTTTGTACTACGACTTTATTATGCAAAATTAAATTCTAAGAAACTTTCTTCAATTACATTTTGGTCAGAAATTACTTTAAAGGTCGCAAAAACGCACTTTTGTGTTTTTGACGTTAGGGATAGAGAAGTATTAGGATAATTCCGACTCTCATAGACAGTGTTCGAGCGATCTCGAGCTATCGTGTTCCGTCACACAGGCCACGAATTCAGGTTGCACGTGCCAGAGGCAATCTAAGCGAAGTATTTGGGAAGGGGGAATCCGAAAATATAGAAAAACATTGTTTTTTACTAAAATCAGCCCAAATCAGCTAAAATTGGGTAATATTTGACCACTTTGGTGGGCCAAGACCCGGTCCCTTCCCCCTGGATCCGCCCCTGGCCCGTGCAGTCAATAGAATTTGAACACTAGTATAAATGGATAAAAGGTGGCGAAATAAATAAATATATTGATCAGTCTGGCATTGAGGTCAGGGCTGGAGAGCTCTCCTTGACCCAGGGGGTCCTGGATAGGTTACTGGTAGCACGGCAATACAAGCCCTCCTATGCAAAGCCTATCGGACACAAAATTCTGGGGGCCCTGACCCTCCCCCAACAATCCCGCTCAACCCATGGTTGAGGCTACTTGAGTGATGACCATCCGTAATTATAATCTTGCGATGTCCGATAGTCATTTCTCGAAACAAACAGGGAGAAATTTTTCAACCACCGCTACAAATATTCCAACCCTGAACTTCGGAATGCTTTGGTATATATATATATATATATATATATATATATATATATATATATATATATATATACATATGTGTGTGTGTGTGTGTGTGTGTGTGTGTGTGTGTGTGTGTGTGTGTGTGTGTGTGTGTGTGTGTGTGTGTGTGTGTGTGTGTGTGTGTGTGTGTGTGTGTGTGTGTGTGTGTGTGTGTGTGTGTGTGTGTGTGTGTGTGTGTGTGTGTGTGTGTGTGTGTGTGTGTGTGTGTGTGTGTGTGTGTGTGTGTGTGTGTGTGTACATACATATTTAGCAGACTTCATCCCCCAGGACTAGCACTGATAAGACGAACTATATGCCAATCAAACACACTTCAGCGGTAAGATTCAGATTCCAGACCTCTGCTACTCAGACAACAGTAACATATTGTGCCCTCCTGAGAGATCTGATGGAAGTTGGGCACATTTCGAAGAATAAGTAATATGCTGCTCTCGATAAGAAGAAATTCATACGGCTTAGAACTTGATTCTTCAAGATGCAGTTGAGGCAACTGAAGCTAAGGCGCATGAGAATGAAGTCACTGGAGTTTATTTTGATGGCAGAACTGGCAACACATTGGTTCTGCCCCGCGATTATGAAACTGGCAGACACCGCAGGAGACTAGTTAGATAGGAGCATATTACGGTGACGTCTGAACCCGATGGGTTATATAGGTTTCACTACACTCCAGCTCCATCCTTCCCACACAGCACGTCTGCCAAAGAGGTTGCAGTGGTCTTGTTCGAGTGGACGGTCCACCAGCCACTCGAACAAGGCCACTGCAACCTCTTTGGCAGACGTGCTGTGTGGGAAGGATGGAGCTGGAGTGTAGTGAAACCTATATAACCCATCGGGTTCAGGTGTCACCGTAATATGCTCCTCTCTAACTAGTCTGCCAGTTTCATCATCACGGGTCAGGGCCAATGTGTTGCCAGTTCTGCCATCAAAATAAACTCCAGTGACTTCATCCTCATGCGCCTTAGCTTCAGTTGCCTCAACTGCATCTTGAAGAATCAAGTTCTAAGCCGTATGAATTTCTTTTTATCGAGAGCAACATATTACTTATTCTTCGAAACGTGCCCAACTTCCATCAGATCTCTCAGGAGGGCACAATATGTCAGAAGCCGGTGACGAACAAAGTGAGAAACGGCTTCTATACTGACAGTTTTTCGTTCTCTGTTGTCCGTAGTAGTAGTAGTCAGAAGCCGGTGACGAACGAAGTAAGAAACGGCTTCTTTTCTGACAGTTTTTCCGGTCTCGTCGTTGTTGTCTGTCAGAAGCCGGTGACGAACGAAGTGAGAAACGGCTTCTATACTGACAGTTTTTCGTTCTCTGTTGTCCGTAGTCAGAAGCCGGTGACGAACGAAGTAAGAAACGGCTTCTATTCTGACAGTTTTTCCGGTCTCGTCGTCTGTTGTTGTTGTCGTTGTTGTCTGTTCTGAGCGCTGGTATCAGAGACGTAAGACTTCTGAGCGCTGGTATCAGAGACGTAAAACTTTTGTGGATAGAAGGCACTTCCAAATGAATAAGCACCACGGTTGTCAATTTTCGAAATTTTCAAAATTTTGCCCAGAATTTTGCATTATGTGATTTGTAACTTTTATTTTTCTATTTTTTGCTAATTCATCTACAGTCTTCAAACTTGCACCCTTTTACATCAGGGAAATTTGTAGTTCACACAAAAAGTTGGAAAGAAAAGTTTTAAATTTAAGGCTCTAAATTAGCTTTCAAACTTTGCACCCTAAATTTGGCATAAAACTCATGGTCTAAACTACAGGCTCGAAATATCTGAAGCTACAGCAGTTCAGGTTCTGAGTCAAATACCAACTTAAAGGCCGGTTTGTGCAGTACTGCACAAACACAGAAACAAAACAAAAACGGAAATTTAAGGGTCCTTTTTGGCCCATTCCGTGAAGGTCTGCATTTCCCAAAATATCATTCAACCCCTTATATCTTCCGATCTAATGAATAAAAATTAGTTCGCATTTCAGATAATAAAAGAGAATAGCCTCCTTTATGATATATTTAGAGATAAAAACTTTCAGACTGAAACTTTTTATTTTAGAGGCAAAAATAAAATATAGGTTTTTACAATTTTTATTCTCAGCCCCCTGGTTTCCAGACCATGATAGCTACGGTATTGAACTTAACACGGCTGGATAGAAAACTTCGTTGCCGTCATTTTTCTCACTCATACCCCCACTTATCTCCGCGCCAACAGCCGTAAAACACATTTCAAAGTGGTAATTTTATCGGTTCATTTTTGCTTCACACCGGGGTTTAGGGTGGTTAGAGTCATTGGAGGGAAATGAAATTTTGCATGCAGCTAGGTAAGAGACATATGTCAACATTCCACCTGCATAGATATCAATGAAACACCAAGTTACCCTTACTAACATGCCGTTTCTCTACGCATCGTTGTAGCACATCACCACGCGTCACCTCTGCGTCCACGCCGCGGCAACGCCGGCGATCGGAGCGGCCGTTTAGTTAGTTAAGGGCTTTTTATAAGGCGTTCTGTGCAAAGCACCTTTGCCCGCCTCTAAAGTGTGGGGGAGAATTTTCCGGGAGGGGTGTTTACTTTAATGTCGCAGAACAAAGGGACGAATCTTATTTCAAGGAATGGGTCGCGAAGTGTAGCAACACTTGCGAGGGAAGGGGATTGCTACGGCAGAGATGCCGAGCCTGGGGCACAGGTAGGATTTAAAAGGGTACGTGAAGAGGCTTGCCAGCGTAAAGATTAGTTTCTTGAATTTTGTTCCTTGTTATCGAATAACCGTTTGCTTACGTTACTCAAGTTCCTCCATTGAAAAATAATAATTTTGGGTTATTAGAAATACCCGCAAGCACCATGACGTGATGCCGCGGGTCTTTATCCTGCAACCAGGAGGTGAGGTTACAGCACCCTCTCTGGCTGGGTAGCCGCCGCATAGAGGAAGAGAGAACATAGGTAATAGAACAGATAGAGTGTTAGGGAGGGGTGTGAGTTGGTTAGTTGTTAGTCTTAGATGTGGTTAGTATAGTTAGTAGTCCGTAAGTTAGGGTTAGTTGGTTAGCAAATATGAACGGATGGTTAGGTAGGGTTAGTTGGTTAGTTGAACTTTTGTTTTGTTTTGTTTTGTTTTTTGTTTTTGTTCTTTGTTTTGTTTTTTTCCTATGGTGGGAGTTATTCTGAGTCTACCATACCTTAGGACCAGACAGTTAAAACCTAGTTTGAAGCACCTATTGTTTAAATTTGTCAGAGGGACGTTTATAGTGTAATTGTTATTTCTAATATGAGGGGTGCTATTCGGATGCAGGTATTTTCCATACCTGCCACCATAGACGTTCAGATAAAGCTCTCGAGCCTAGAAGCCTTCAGGAATGTAAAGAGCTTGTCCAGCAGCTCAGGGTGATCATTGCCGAGAAGAGTGGAAAGGTTTACTGGGATGTTTCTGATGCGGCAATAATCTAGCATGGGCTGCCTATGGGCGTCGTGCTGGGGACAGTCGATGAGGATATGATAGGGATTTTCCATGGCAGAGCAGGTATCACAGGCAGTGGCGGATCTAGCCGGTTGGTTTGGGAGGGGCAAACCAAAGTCGAAAAGCAAAAGCAAAAAAAAAAAAACGTCGCGCAACGCAAAATTGCGCTAAAATATGACTTCCCGGTACGGGTGTTTGAGGCAAGAAGCAAAAAAAAAACGTCACGGGCTGAAAAATATGAGCTCAAGATCCTTTTTTCCTATCCAAGGCCCGATATTTTCACTGAACTTAACTGGTTCCGTTAGAAGTTGAGAGTTAAAGCACCAAAATGTTGCCTATAAACTTAAAATGAGTCGGGGAAAAAGGAGGTCGATCGCTTTGGGGGGGGCAAAAACATAGTTTTGCCCCGAGCTTTTCCGTTTGGGGGGCAATTGCCTTTTTGCCCCCCCTGGATCCGCCACTGATCACAGGTACCTACACGCCCATAGGCATTTAATTTGGTGTGTCCGCTTCTGAGTCTAGCGGCCGTTTCTGTTTATATTTATATTTATATTTATGTGGTTATGGTCTGGTAAAAAAGTGCCCAATACTACCCATAATGCATCACAAGTAATTAGAGTACCGTAAAAGTCCGAGTTTACAATAAGAGTATTATGTTTCTGTTTTTGGACCATGGGTGGATCCAGGGAATAAGTAGGCTAGGTGCCCCCCCCCACCCTTCTCCCCCATCCCCCTCCCCAACCCCCAATCGACCATCGGCGCCCTCTGAAATTGTAAAGACACGCCTCTCAAGGTCGATGACGCTCCCTGAAATGTCGCTTCCCATACGTGGATCCAGGATTGCCTATCGGGGGCGAGGTGGAAGGGGAAACTTCCTGGTGGGCACTATCTACACCAGGGACGCCACTTTTGGTCGGAAAAACGTATCAAGTAGGCGCTAAATCCTATCAGTGGGCCCCGATACCAGCATCTCGGGGAAAACGACATTTCAGGGGGTGCCAACGAACTTTCCAGGGGTTTCCGGGACAATTTCAGGGGGCGCTAAGATTCTATGGGGGGCACCAGTCCCTTTTCCCCCTTGGATCCGCCTATGTCGTTTCGGGGGGTGGGGCACGGAGGTGGGGTCGTTACGGGTGTGGGGGTAAGGAGCTCGAGCATAAGCGGATCCAGAACATCAGCGCGGGGGTAGGGGCTAAAGAGTTCGAGCATAGGCGGATCCAGGACATCAGTACGAGGGTGGGGCTAGGGAGTTAGAGCATAGGCGGATCCAGGACATCAGTACGAGGGTGGGGCTAGGGAGTTAGAGCATAGGCGGATCCAGGACATTAGTAAAGGGATGGGGCTAAGAAGCTCGAGCATTAGCGGATTCAGGACATCAGTACGGGGGTGGGACTCGGGAGTTCCAGCATAGGTGGATCCAGGACATCGGTAGGGGGTAGGGGCTAAGGAGTTCGAGCATAGGCGGATCCAGGGCAGTACGGAGGTGGGGCTACGGAGTTCGAGCATAGGCGGATCCAGGATATTAGTACGGGGATGGGGCTAAAGAGCTCGAGCATAGGCGGATCCAGGACATCGGTGCGGGGGTTGGGCTCCGGAGCTCGAGTAAAGGTTGCATTAGTCTGCCATCTTTTAAGAGGATTGTTCGTGATTTTATTCCGCGTACTTGATTTTGTATTGTTGACTGTGACCTTTGTACAGCTTGTATGACGATGGTTCCTGAATAGCCCTATTTAGAGAGGAGGAACCAGATAACGTGTAATAAATAAAATAAAATAAATAAATAAATAAAGGCGGATCCAGGACATCAGTACGGGGTGGGGCTAAAGAGATGGAGCATAAGCTGATCCAGGACATCAGTACGGGGGTAGAGGCTAAGGAGTTCGAGCATAGGCGGATCCAGGATATTAGTACGGGGATGGGGCTAAAGAGCTCCAGCATAGGCGGATATAGGACATCAGTTCGGGGGTGGGGCTAAGGAGCTCGAGCATAGGCGGATCCAGGACATCAGTACGGGGGTGGGGCTAAGGAGATCGAGCATAGGCGGATCCAGGACATCTGTACGGGGGTGGGGCTAAGGAGCTCGAGCATAGGCGGATCCAGGACATCAGTATGTGTGTGGGGCTAAGGAGCTCGAGCAGAGGCAGATCCAAGACATCAGTACGGGGGGTGGGGCTAAGGGGCTCGAGTATAGGCGGATCAAGGACATCAGTACGGGGGTGGGGCTAAGGAGCTCGAGCATAGGCGGATCCAGGGCAGTACAGAGGTGGGGCTACGGAGTTCGAGCATAGGCGGATCCAGGACATCAGTAAGGGGGTGGGGTTAAGGAGCTCGAGCATAAGCGGATTCAGCTCATCAGTACGGGGGTGGGGCTCGGGAGCTCGAGCATAGGCGGATCCAGGACATCAGTAGGGGGTGGGGCTAAGAAGTTCGAGCATAGGCGGATCCAGGACATCAGTACGGTGGTGGGGCTAAGGAGCTCGAGCATAGGCGGATCCAGGACATCAGTGCCGGGGTGGGGCTAAGGAGATCGAGCATAGGCGGATCCAGGACATCTGTACGGGGGTCGGGCTAAGGAGTTGGAGCATAGGCGGATCCAGGACATAAGTATGGGTGTGGGGCTAAGGAGCTGCGATTTTCCGGTGCCTGGATCAGGCCTTGCGGTCGAGAACGGACCGATTAGTTACTTTTAGTGACTCGCTTTCGTCATTACAATCACTTCATCTACTCAACCACAACCCGTCGAGCTCATACCTTTTACCTCTCATCAGACATAAGATCCACCAGACTGTTAGTCGAGGGACGTCGGTGACGCTTGCATGGGTGCCTAACCACTGCGGCATCACAGGCAACGAGCTAGCCGACAGAGCAGCTAAAGAAGCAGCTAACAGCGACCCTCCCTCCGGAATCCGCGTTCCATATTTTGATCTGTTTCCGTGTGTTAGGAACTATGTTATCGAAGTGTGGCAACGGCGATGGAATGACGACACTAAGAGCGGTAAATTAAGGGAAGTAAAACCTCAAATAGGACCATGGACATCAAGCAACGCGAGTTGCCGAAGGGAGGAGGTCATCATCTCCAGACTAAGAATAGGGCACACCTACGCCACCCACGCTTTTCTTCTCACTGACGACGACCCGCCGGAGTGTCCTCGCTGCGGCGGTAGGCTTACGGTGAAACACGTGCTGATAGAGTGTCGCGATTTCGAGCTGGAGAGGATGAGGCATTTGCCCGGTTCGCCGTCGTTGGACTCGCTCCTCGGAGAATCCCCCACGGTTCGTATCTCAGAGATATGCGCATACTTGAGAAAAATCAATTTCAATGTCATATACTCACCTTCATAGCTGCAGGACTGCGTGTTGCAAATTTCACTTACTGACTTACTTTCCACCATCACATCGTCTTTGAATAGCACCAACTTTAATGGCTAGCTGACCTAGGAGTGGAATGTGATTTTAGGCATCGGACGTTTTCATGCATGTTATAGAAGTTTAGGTATAAGGATGCAACAGACTGTCCTTTCTACCTGATCTGTTGAAGCCTGTATTGACATGTCCTCTTAGTTGTCATGGGCGCCATATGACCTGTGCTGTCGGCGCGCCCTGAAACCCCAAACATGATAATGATCACGCCTTGTATCCGTCTTATAAAGATAGCGATTCCATCATATCAAGACTCTTCCACAGACAACAAAAGAATGTACTTTGTACCGGATGCGGCTACAAATCTCTCACGTTCGAGAACTTCACTCTGCTGTCTTTGCCGCTTATCTCAGGTCCAGAGTCGTCTTCACAGAGCAGTCTCTACCAATGTCTCCAGCAGCACGTTCGCGGCGATATTATCTCAGGCTGGAAATGTCCAAATTGCCGGCAAAATCATGAAGCCTACAAGACGTGTAGCATCTGGCGATGGCCATCCGTGTTGATCATCCATCTTAAACGGCTAACGTACACCGCTAGCACATTGCATAAGGCACACGATCATGTCTCCTTCCCCCTTAGCAGCATGGATCTCAGCTGGATGACTAATGGGCCTCCGCAGATCTCGGGCAGCCTTGTGTACGACTTGTACGCAGTGGTCGAACACCATGGTAACGCCCAGACCGGCCACTACACTGCCTTCTGCTGTAACAAGTCGAAAGATCGATGGTACTACGTCAACGACACCTCGGTCAAGGAAGTGCCGGCAATAAAAGTGAGCGAGGCATCGGCATACATGCTCTGCTACTCCACTAAAAATGATGGTCTCCAAGTTCAGTGGAAATTGTAAGTGGCTAGTGGTGCGTTATAAATGTCACAACTTGATTGGCCTCCTGCCATACTTTGAACAATGAAGGGTACGGTGAGCAGATGCTATGCATATTTATGTCCATTGTTTTTCACGACGATAGACAATATAAATGTGCATTGAACAAAACTAAGGGTAAAATACCGGCACCAACGGTTTCATTCTAGGTACGAAGAAAACTACACGCATTTCCATCATACAAACATCGTAACCTAAATGCGCCCAGGAGTGGCGCATTTTGGCAATGCGTGCCTAAATGCGCCAATTGCAATTTTTTCTAAAATGCTTACACCGCGAGAATAAATGAATGTTCAAGTATACGAAGCTCACAGAATCTAGAAAATTTCCAATAATATCGGATTCCACAAGCGTTTCAGGCAATAGCATCGACCTTCGCTGGGGCAGTCATTCTAGCTTAAGGGGGCGCATAATGGGCACTCTCCCTTAAAGGTAGAGCAAAACAACTGGAACAATATGAATCCTCGCAGCAAGGCCGAATCGAATGATGTATAATATGACCTTGCTAGGCCAAATTAAGGATTTGACTTGACCTGAAGTCAAGTCAAGGTCAAATAAGATAAAATGCATATCATTAGAACTGCAAAGACAATGCTAATCTTATGCAGCTAAGATAAATGTTCTACCACTATCCGTTACTAAGTTATTCAGTTCAAACCATTTTTACTACGTATTTCCAATGGAAAGGTCATGGCTCGTACCTGACCTTAGGTTATCTATACCAAAAATACCGGAACATATTTTAGACGACTCGGTGGGCCCATTATGTGATATGAGTTTCAAATGAAGAAGTTCACCCTATTCCGACATATGTTTATGCTATCTTAAACTTTGAGGTCAGATCAGTTGACCTGTACTGGTGACCTGACCTGAGATGACCTAACCTTTCACAAAAGTTGTAAAAATGATGACAAAAAAAACACGCCAAGTACGGCGGCGCGTAGCGCCGCCGTTTTTATACCATCTCCGGAAAACCCGAGGGGAGGGGGTGGGTACCCGCCCTCCCGTCAATACGCGTGTAAAGGTGTCATGTCCCCTCTAATACATGGGCTCCCGTGCTTAGCAGTTGTCTTGGTGTTTGCATACTCCCGCTGAAAGCCTACCGTTGACCTGTCCCTGTTGACATGTTTTAACGTGCCAGGGAAGTGGGTGCGGTGTTGCGCGAGAATCCGATCCCGCGCATGTGTGACGGCGTGCGCTGGACTGTGTGGACTGCCGGCTACAGCCAACGGCGTGCGCTGGCCAGTGTCGACTCCCGGCTAAAGCTAATGGCGTGCTCTGGACTGTGTTGACTGCCGGCTAAAGGTAACGGCGTGCGCTGGGCTGTGTCGACTGCCGGCTACAGCTAACGGCGTGCGTTGAACTGTGTCGACTGCCGGCTACAGCTAACGGCGTGACTGTGTCGACTGCCGGCTAAAGCTAACGGCGTGCGCTGGACTGTGTTGACTCCCGGCTAAAGCTAACGGCGTGCGCTGGGCTGTGTTGACTACCGGCTAAAGCTAACGACGTGGGTTGGACTGTTCCGACTGCCGGCTAAAGCTAACGGCGAACACTAAACTGTGTCGACTGCCGGCTAAAGCTAACGGCGTGCTCTGGACTGTGTTGACTGCCGTCTACAGCTAACAGCGTGCGCTGGACTGTGTTGAGTGCCGGCTAAAGCTAACGGCGTGCGCTGGGCTGTGTCGACTACCGGCTACAGCTAACGGCGTGCGCTGGACTGTGTCGACTGCCGGCTACAGCTAACGGCGTGCGCTGGACTGTGTGGACTACTGGCTACAGCTAACGGCGTGCACTGGACTGTGCTGAATACCGGCTACAGCTAAGGGCGTGCGTTGAACTGTGTCGACTGCCGGCTACAGCTAACGGCGTGACTGTGTCGACTGCCGGCTAAAGCTAACGGCGTGCGCTGGACTGTCTCGACTGCCGGCTACAGCTAACGGCGTGCGTTGATCTGTGTCGACTGCCGGCTACAGCTAACAGCGTGCGTTGGACTGTGTCCACGCCGGCTAAAGCTAACGGCGTGCGCTGGACTGTTCCGACTACCGGCTACAGCTAACGGCGTGCGCTGGACTGTGTCCACTGCCGGCTACAGCTAACGGCGTGCGCTGGACTGTGTGGACTACTGGCTACAGCTAACGGCGTGCACTGGACTGTGCTGAATACCGGCTACAGCTAAGGGCGTGCGTTGAACTGTGTCGACTGCCGGCTACAGCTAACGGCGTGACTGTGTCGACTGCCGGCTAAAGCTAACGGGTGCGCTGGACTGTCTCGACTGCCGGCTAAAGCTAACGGCGTGCGCTGGACTGTGCTGAATACCGGCTACAGCTAACGGCGTGCGTTGAACTGTGTCGACTGCCGGCTACAGCTAACGGCGTGACTGTGTCGACTGCCGGCTAAAGCTAACGGCGTGCGCTGGACTGTGTTGACTGCCGGCTACAGCTAACGGCGTGCGTTGGACTGTGTCCACTGCCGGCTAAAGCTAACGGCGTGCGTTGAACTGTGTCGACTGCTGGCTATAGCTAACGGCGTGCGCTGGACTGTTCCGACTGCCGGCTACAGTTTACCGCGGCCGCTGCTCCATATGACCTGTTCATTCAGCTGGGCGTACCCTCGACGCCTGGTGACTCGGACACAGCACTGGCGCAGTCCAGGGCTGATCAGTCAGAAATATTGGCACATTCCCGGAGCGGCACATTTTCCAGTAACGGCACCTGTAGGCAATGCCGGTCACATATCACCTGCCGCCCGCTAATCTCGATCTTCCAGTACCGGCACATTCATAGGCTATTCATTTAACACGCGCATTGACGGGGGTCTGAGCCACCTTCGCATTGACGGGGGGGTGGGTACCCGCCCCCTAAGATCTCGAGAACCACGGTAGGTAGCGAAAAACGGTAAACGGCGCTGGGCTGCCCATCCACTTCTCCATCGAAAACATTTGGACCATTTTTTGTCAGGTCACATTTAAGGTCCAGAGAGGTCAAAACATGCCCGTCATAGGGATAACATGTAAAATTCAGTTTTTCGGGCATTACATCTGAACAAGTAAAGATAGAGCAAAACGACTTAAACTATATGAATCCTCTTAGCAAGCCGAATCGAATGATATATAATTTGACCTTGCTAGGTCAAATCAAGGATTTGACCTGACCTGAGGTCAGGTCAGGGTCAAATTATATAAAATGCATATCATTAGAACCGCAAAGCCCAGGCGAGTCTAATGCAGCTAAAATAAATGCTCTATCACCATCCGTTACTGAGTTATTCCGTAAAAACCATTTTCCCATGTATTTCCAATGGAGAGGTCATGCCTCGTACCTGACCTTAGGTCATCGATATCAAAAATACCGGAACATATGTTAGAGAACTCGGTGGGGCTATTATGTGATATGAGTTTCAATCGGATAAGTTCACCCTGCTCTGACTTATGCTATCTTAAACTTTTTTTAGGTCGGGTCACTTGACCTGTACTGGTGACCTGACCTGAGATGACCTAACCTTAAAATTTTCACAGAAGTTGTAAAAATGATGAGGGAAAAGGTATGCTAAGTACGGCGGCGCTACGCGCCGCTGTTTTTCTACTATCTCCGAAAAACCCGAGGGGGGGCGGGTACCCGCCCCCCGTCAATGCGCGTGTTAAAGGGAATGTGGCACCTTGGTCGATTCCTGGAATTTAGTGCAATTAGGCGTACTTTGAGCCAAAAATAATGAAACCACTCACGATTTCTCTGAAAAAATGTACAATAAACTCAATATTTTGTTTTTAAAAATACTTCTCTAGAAAAAGAAATAAATATCAGCCTGTGGATGATGTCACGATCTGGCAGCCACTACCATACTTGAAACGCTTCAAGGGAGATGCCGGTGGTGACCAGCTGTTGCTATGTAGGGAGATGCCGATGGTGACCAGATGTTGCTATGTAGGGAGATGCCGATGGTGACCAGCTGTTGCTATGCAGGGATATGCCGGTGGTGACCAGCTGTTGCTATGTAGGGAGATGTCGGTGGTGACCAGCTGTTGCTATGCAGGGATATGCCGGTGGTGACCAACTGTTGCTATGTAGGGAGATGCCGGTGGTGACCAGCTGTTGCTATGTAGGGAGATGCCGGTGGTGACCAGCTGTTGCTATGTAGGGAGATGCCGATGGTGACCAGATGTTGCTATGTAGGGAGATGCCGATGGTGACCAGCTGTTGCTATGCAGGGATATGCCGGTGGTGACCAGCTGTTACTATGAAGGAGATGTCGGTGGTGGCCAGCTGTTGCTATGTAGGGTGATGCCGGTGGTGACCAGCTGTTGCTATGTAGGGAGATGCCGGTGGTGGCCAGCTGTTGCTATGTAGGGAGATGCCGGTGGTGACCAGCTGTTGCTATGTAGGGAGATGCCGGTGGTGACCAGCTGTTGCTATGTAGGGAGATGCCGATGGTGACCAGCTGTTGCTATGTAGGGAGATGCCGGTGGTGACCAGCTGTTGCTATGTAGGGAGATGCCGGTGGTGACCAGCTGTTGCTATGTAGGGAGATGCCGGTGGTGACCAGCTGTTGGTTGTGCTGTAGTGCGGGTTGGGGACAGTGGGCTGTATCGTACTCGGTATCCAATGAGTGCTAATCCGGGACTCGACCGGCCACTGTGCTGTTGTAAACAAGGCCAGATTATGATACAGTGGTGCGATGTGTGCCAGTGAATATATTCATTCGGGGATAATACATAAACGCACAGAGGAGTGGCGTGGGTGCGGCGGGTTGGCCTGGGGATGCTGCCGGCGCCGGTTGTCATGGTCCGGCAGGATGGATGTTGATCCCGATGGCGGCTGGACACCAGGACGCCAATGGCACCAACCAGGCTCGCGGAGTTCCTTCGGGTTCCTGTAGACAATGCCGGTCACACATTACCAGCCGCCCGCTGATCTCGATCTCAAGTTTTCCTGCAGCTGCTGTTGGTTTAGATCAGTAGTGGCGTGTGACAGTATTTAACCTTTTGATGTGTCACCCATTTTCCCAAATCGGGTATCGGGGGACACGTCATCTTTACAGGTTTGCATGGACTGGGAAACCATGCATCCCACGACGTCAAAACCAGCAAGGCTTGATAGATGTGGGCGCCATCTACAACATATCTGCTGTTGAACCCCATTGAAACTATGGGTGGACCGTCGACAGTGAGGTGAAAGTTTGTCATCAAAAAAGCTTTATGGGGACATTTTATGTCGTTAGAAATTCAGGGATGCGGAGCCGGGGCCAGAGCCGGAGCCGCCGAAACACTTTTGATCGGAGCCGGAGCCGGAGCCGTCAGAAAGGGTCCGGCTCCGGCTCCCAAAGAGCTCTAAAATTACAAAAATCAAACGTGAAATGGACACATTTTACCTCGTGAGATGTCGTATGGAAACACATTTATTCACCTGAAATATTACATTTTCTCAATGTTATGAATATCGAGATTACTGAAATATTGCAACTAGGGTGTTCCGTAGATGGTCTCGCTCTCGGGCAGGGGATGCGCTCCTGGCAGCAAATGAAAGCATTGGCGAGCACTGGTGGATCCATGGGGGGGGCAAAAAGGCATTTGCCCCCGAACCGTCCAATCTTTGGCGATTTTTGCCGATTTTCTTAAAAAACCATGTTTTTCACGATTTACCCCAGACCGTCGGCCTGCATTGCAGGCCGACGGTATTTACCCCATACAGGGGCCTGCGGCCCCTGTTGGCAGACGCAGGGGGAGGTCATTCCGGCCATGCCCCCCCCCCCCGAAGCCCTGGAAGGGGGCAGACTATCTTTTGGCCCCACAAAGGCCGAATTTTTTTGGAAAAGGTGTTTACACTAGGTCTGTCGAGCAATAAAATCTTTGCTCCACCCCCCCCCCGCAGGAGAGCTACCCGGAGAAGTAGTTTATACTAGGTCTGTCGAGGACCGAGGGCAAAAGGCGCAGAAAACAGCATCCCCGTCACTCGATGCGGCACTAGCCGCCTTCAAAAACCTGGGTCGCCTAAAGAGGGCGACCGTATGCGACATCTTAGATAGATATCCAGCCATCATCCAGCCGGCTAGCCTGGTAATGGCTGCGCTACCAGTTACCCAGGTGTCCGTGGAGAGGTTGTTCTTCGCGATGAAGCTACTGCTCACTGATCACAGGTCCAGACTAAAAGCAGACATATTGGAGGCAATGCTGCTGCTCCGCTCCAACCGCGATTGGGTGAGTGCCGTGTAGTGAGCGAACCAGATGCTGGGCCCTGGGCAGTAGGGTGGTTGGTTTCGATTTTTCCCGAAAAGGAATTATGCCATCAGCCTATCTGATGTGTTTTTCGATGTTGAACACTGTTAGCTTATCGAAATTTTCTTTGCGGGCTGTCCAAGTTTTACTTGATCGTTGTATCTTTAATTTTTTATTTGGGTTTGCGGTCATGTCTGACCCATATTTCTGTTTGCCATGTCAGTGCAGTGCAGTTTGTCATACGAATACACTGCAGTGTAGGTTGGTCCAGTTTTGAGGTTCACTGGCCTTTGGCATCTGGTCAAGAGCGTTCGTTCATCCAGTCACCATTTTTCATTCGTACAAATACGTAATCACTTTGTATCTGATGTACTTTCACGCCCTTGAGAACGTGTCGATCACATTTTGAATATAGGTACATTGCCTGAGGCGGAGCCGGAGCCGGTCGGAGCCGACTATTTTGCTCAGAGCCGGAGCCGGAGCCTTTAGGACACTTGAACCCGGAGCCGGAGCCGGAGCTGGAGCCGAAATCATAACCCCGGACCGGAGCCGGAGCCGTCCAAAATTGTCTCGGCTCCGCATCCCTGATTAGAATTAGGTTATGGTGGACTTTATTTTGTCTGATTGTAAACGTTTCCAGGGACATTTCTACGCTGGTGAAATCGATTTATGGTGGACCCTAATTTTCTTACCAAGTAAGTTTCCAGGGACATTTAAACGTTATTAATATTAAGTTATGGTGGACCGAGTTAATATTCTAAGCATTGCCAGGGTGGCTTGAGTTTTTACTGTAATCGGATGGTAGGAGCACCACACTGTTATAAAGGTTTACCTACCTGAGGGTAAGGTAGATAAGGACAAATGTGGTTCTTACCAATGATGTGAGCATGTGAACCGAATGCCGCGTTTTATATGGCCGGTTATACTCTGCCTGGCAGACATTTATCAAGTAATTTTTAATGCACAAATCACCCATCTCACGGTAAATTTACACGTGCATTGACGGGGAAGGGCGGGTATCCACCTCTCCTCGGGTTTTTCGGAGATAGAATAAAAACGGCCGCGCGTAGCTCCGCCGTAATTTGTACACCTTTTCGCTTATCATTTTTTTACAACTTGAACCAGGTGTGCTATGGTACATTTAGTGAGGTGCATGAGGTACATGCGGTATAGTGAGGTGCAGTCGGTGCTGGTGTCGGGTGGATACGTGCTTTTATTGTTTCAAGTGTCTGCGCTTGAGTGTTTGATGGTTTTATTGCCTCACACTGCGTTTACCTCCTCTCTTTTCTGCTCTTCTCTCTTCCGCGGAAACTTTACTCTTGACCTCTGCTAATGTGTGTTGTGGAAATATACGTATTAACGTAATACACATTTTAAGATTAAGTCATCACATGTCAAATCACCAGTGCAGGTCAAGTGAACAAGTAACCTCGCCTCCAAAAAAGTGTAAGATAACATAAGTAAGAACTGAGCAAATATATTCAATTGATAAATATATCACATACTGGGCCCGTCCAGCACTACAAAATTTATTCCACTTTTTATATCGATAACGTAAGATATTCCACAATTTCTTATATCGATAACCAAAGGTCAGGCAGGAACCATGAGCTCTCAATTTGAAATTCATGGGACAACTGGTTTGAACTTAAAACTTTGCAATTAATGGCGGCACAGCGTTTATTACAGTTCTGTGTTTGTCTTAACTTTGCAGTTCTATCAATATGCATTAAGACTTATATGATCTTAACCCGCGCCCCACCGGGGGTCCGGCGCCACCTTCGCCCCACCGGGGGACCATCGATGGCCCCCCTCTAACTCCGAAAATATGGGCGTTAGCGCAAATCTTCAAAGTGCAATAGAAAGCTCGCGTGAATTCAGTAAGAAATTACTTCGCATGTTTTAGTGCTCAGGTCAATGGTTTGACCTCCAGAGGTCAAATTAGGTCAAAATCGGCTATTTTCACTCAAATATGCAATGATTAAGCAAACTGGGCATAACTCTTATGTCATTAAAGCTATTGAGGCCTGGTAAAGTACATTTGATAGCAAATTGCCAGTACTTTTTCCGCTATGTGGAACGTAAAGACCTCCCGCCAGTGGTTTGACCTCCAGAGGTCACCTCGTGACCTAATATGACCTGAGGTCACGAAAGGTCAAAACGTGACCTTGCCGTATAGCAAATGAAAGCCAGTGACAAGACAAACACGATGGTGTTTGTTTCACCGCTCTAGCTTAACTAGGTCAAAAGTTATTGTCAAAATACTGTTTTTGACCTCTGGTGACCTTGGATGACTTTGGAAAAGTCAAAGGGCAAATATGACCCCTGGGATCCGTGAAAGGGTGTCCAAAAACGTTGTTCTGAGCAGTCTGAGTATTTGCAATCATTTTTGTGGCTTTTATATCATGAAACAACTTTTCCCCATGCTTTTCCAATGGGAGAGGTCGCCTCGTGACCTGACCTCAAGGCACGAAATCGAAAAATCCCGGATATACACCTTGTAGACCCTGGAGGGGTTATGAAGTGTAGGAAGTTTCAAATCGATCGACTTTGAAATGTAGCTCTTACAGAGCCCTAAAGGTGAAGTGAGATGACCTTGGTTGACCTCGTCTGGTGACCTGACCTTGGGTGACCCGGGGTAAAAAATTTCAGGGATGATGGGAAAATGATGCAGTGAGAGGTAGAGCTCTCAACCACGGTGCTGCGCCTCGTCGTTTTTCTGCTATCCCGGAAAAACCTTAGGGGGCATCGATGCCCCCCGGTGGGGCGAGGGTTAACTTGATCTCAGGTCAGGTCAACTCCTAGATTTGACCTAGCAAGGTCATTTTTTCGTCATTCGATTCGACTTGCTGCGAGGATTTCGATGGTCCATATTGTTTTGCTCCATCTCTACTAGATCATGTTCACAACATAATGTACACACGAGAGGTATATTCGACAGGTATAGGTAACGAGGTATATTCATGCCACCATTTTGTGGCCTTTGTACCAATCGTGAATGTTAATATTCGGTTGTATGTGTAGAAATAGAAAATAAATGGTTTATGGTTATGGTTAGTTCAGATGTAATGACGGAAAGCCTTCATTTCCATGTCATCCCTGTAGTGGCATGCTTTGACTTCTAGTGACCTTAAATGTGGCCTGACAAAACAGATTTGGAAGGGCTATCCAATGCCTTTTGCCATTTTCGCCATCAAGCGTGGTTCTTGAGATCTTAGGAAGGGAGCAGGTACCTCCGCCCGCCCCTCCCTCCCCCCGACAGAGCAAAGGTGGCTCATACCCCTGTCAATGCGTGTGTTAATGGGAAGACACAAACCACTTTGACACCCAGGGCGAAGGCGACCCTCCGAGCCGACTTTGCCCCGAGGGTTCAAACACCCCCTCGATTTTGGCTCCTATGCAGGGTAGCGAAAAAATGCGACAGCTGTTGAATAGTTCATACAAATTAATGACGAAGCGAAATATGCCACTTTTTGGCTCAGTCCAATATCAAGGTAATGGCAGGTCAAAAAAGGGGACAGGTTAGAGAAGAGTTTCTGACGGCCTGACCTAAGATCAGGTCAAGGTCTCCATCTAAACTAACACAAGCAATACCTATGCATATTAATAGACTTGCATGAATAATACAAACGTAATTGTATCAAAAGGAAAGTTTCACCATAATTTTTTGCAACGTTATTGACCCAAGTCTAAAAATATGTTTAAGAAGTTCCAGATGACCATGCAGAGGTCACAGGTTTGAACTTGCAACATAAGCCTGAAGAGGGTTTCTAAGATGCTGTGGGTTGTAGAATAAGAAGGTATTCTAAGAGGTAGTACAGAAGGATAGCCATTTTCGGCCAATTCACGTTTTCCCATGCATTTTCGATGGAGATGTCATGATCCGTGCCTGACCCTAGGTCATTGATATGGAAAATCTAGAGATATATTTTGTAGTACCCGTTGGGCCCATTGTATGAAATGAGTTTCAGTTGGATAAATTATTCCTGTTCTTACCTATGCTGTCTTAGACGTTTTGGGAGGTGAGGTCACTTGACCTGAACTAGTGACCTGACCTGAGATAACCTACCCTTAAGATTTAGAGAAAACATGCAGAACCGATCAAGAATAAGTTGTGCCAAGTACGGTGGCACTTCGCGAGGGTTAAACGCGTGCCACCTGAAAATGGTGCACACCAGCGAAACGAAATCAAGGCTATCCACGTTGTCAAACACGCAACTAAACGTCACTACATCTTTCAGCACTGGCGAATTCAAGGGCCCCGGGGGGACAAAGAGGTCGTGGTCGCCTCCAAAGCCTAAAATAACATGTTTTTGCAAAAAATGACCCCATTTTAGCCGTTTTTTTAGAAAATACCATGTTTTCGCTTTTTTCAATTTAGCTCTCAAAACGCTGGTTTGGCCCCTCCAAAAGTTGCCCTGGGTCCGCCAATGGGTTTCAGGTCTGTGGCCTCATTGGATTGGGCTGCACGGGGTTCCAATCGATTATGGGAAAAACGTGACGAACGGAGGAACAAACAAACGGACCACCATCAAGGCGATTGTAGTGTTAGCTAAAGTAAAGTGTCGCTTTCGTGTGCTATTTTCTTTTTTCTGTCGTGAACGTCTCTTAAATCCTCTGCCTTTCACCATGTCCTGTACTCTCTCGCCTTATTATACTTATTTGCCCTGTCCCTTATCTGCCCTAAATATGTCGTCCTCACTCATTCGTGTACTCTGCCCTTCCTCACCTACTCGTGAATCTCTCTCATCTGCCCTGCCTTCGCCTTTGAGTGCCCTGTCCTCCCCTGGCCTGAGGGCTAACTCGCCGTTATGCGAGTTACTCGCAAAACTCCTCGAGCTTTGCGGGGCCGCTTAAGAATCTTACAGGACCCCCGAGCTGTTACGCGCCCGACCGAAACTTTCGCGGGTCTTCTGAATTTTGTGAGATGTTTTAAGTCCTAAGTTGCACAGGTCCCCAAGGGGAAAGCTGCACAGGCTCCCAAAGCCTGGGGAAATAAAATTCGCCCTAGATAGGGCGTAAGGTAGTGCGGGCCCTGAGAAGGCACGGACCCCATTTGAAGTATAGCAGGTTCCTGGAGTTTTCCAAATTCTGGTTTTTGCACGCCCTCCAAACTTCACGAACTCCGCTCTGACTTCCGCGGTGCACTAGAGCTTTGCAGCCCCATTCCTCAATCTTACAGTCAGAGTTCGAAAAATCTTCCAACTCGCCAACAATGTTGGTGACAATAGTCGATCTCGTCGGTGAAAAAAAATAGGCAAGATTGTGCACACATCAGCGTCAAAAGTTAAAGGGAATGTGGCACCTTTGGTCGAATCCTGGAATTTAGTGTAATTAGGTGTACTTTTAGCCGAAAATAATGAAACCACTCATGATTTCTGTGAAATCATGAGTGCCGCCCCGGTAGCTCAGTTGGTAGAGCGTTGGGCTCCGGCCCGCTGCTCAGAAGCATGCAGTGGCAGTGCATGTCCGTACTTGGGATCGGTTCCCCTGAGACGCTCCGGCGCTCAATAGGTTACCCGACGTACAGGTCGGCTGGCAACTGACTGGTGAGAGGGTGACCTGAGCGGGGCGGCCGTCCCTGTGCTTTGTGGGACGTTAAAGTTTGGCTTCTAAATCAACCCTTCATTGAGGGAGTTGCTCGTTCGGGTGGTGGGGTCGGGGTCTCCGTGAAAAGTCCCTTGATGACTTTAGTGAGACTCCGACTCTAACAGTCGAACTGAGAACAACTTGGACAAAATTTATAAAAAAGTGCAATAAGCTCAATATTTTTTTTTAAAATATTCCTCTAGGAAAAGAAAAAATATCTGCACTGTGGATGATGTCATGATCTGGCAACCACTACCATACTCGAAAGGCTTCAAGGGCTTCGACTGGCTGATGCTCTCCATGACGTCAGCATATGTCGTCACACCAACAGATGACAACTGGTGGCCTGCTGCTAAGGGTACATGAGGCGTACATTGCAGGTAGGTTTTAGTTTTTTTTCGACGGAAATCTCGAGTTCCAAGACAAATGATATATTGAGTACCGGGTTTTCCGACTTGCTTCACAACTTGGCTATCTCAGTTAAAATCGGGTTATGAAGGTGTCACAAAAGGTTGAATAAGCCGTCACGACGGCACCTAGCCTGAGACCGTATTCTGGTGCCATGAGTACGTGAGAACAGGCGCACGTAGGTTGTAACGTTTCACCTTTTTATGTCTACCTCGTTATCTTTGTTGCGTTATATTTATTTGTATCCTCTCTCTTTCTCTCTCTCTCTCTCTCTCTCTCTCTCTCTCTCTCTCTGTCTCTCTGTCTCTCTCTCTCTCTCTCTCTCTCTCTCTCTCTCTCTCTCTCTCTCTCTCTCTCTCTCCCCGTCACCCCCCAGCCCTAGTCAGAAAATGTATTTCTTCTTCTGTCACCATACTTTTAATCTTGCACAACAGACGAACACACAATTCACCGACGATTCCTATATGAAGATAAGAATCACCGACCAGACGGAATCACGACCAATAACGTGATGAAGCACAGAAGTCAGCCATAGTCAAGTCTGAAAACAGCATTTGAAACGAGTGGGACAGAGAGGCACAGGCAGAGCGAGTAGGACAGGGAGTCACAGGCAGAGCGAGTAGGACAGGGAGTCACAGGCAGAGCGAGTAGGACAGGGAGGCACAGGCAGAGCGAGTAGGACAGAGAGGCACAGGCAGAGCGAGTAGGACAGGGAGGCACAGGCAGAGCGAGTAGGACAGGGAGGCACAGGCAGAGCGAGTAGGACAGGGAGGCACAGGCAGAGCGAGTAGGACAGAGAGGCACAGGCAGAGCGAGTAGGACAGGGAGGCACAGGCAGAGCGAGTAGGACAGGGAGGCACATGCAGAGCGAGTAGGACAGAGAGGCACAGGCAGAGCGAGTAGGACAGGGAGGCACAGGCAGAGCGAGTAGGACGGGAGGCACAGGCAGAGCGAGTAGGACAGGGAGGCACAGGCAGAGCGAGTAGGACAGAGAGGCACAGGCAGAGCGAGTAGGACAGAGAGGCACAGGCAGGCGAGTAGGACAGAGAGGCACAGGCAGAGCGAGTAGGACAGAGAGGCACAGGCAGAGCGAGTAGGACAGAGAGGCACAGGCAGAGCGAGTAGGACAGAGAGGCACAGGCAGAGCGAGTAGGACAGAGAGGCACAGGCAGAGCGAGTAGGACAGGGAGGCACATGCAGAGCGAGTAGGACAGGGAGGCACAGGCGAGCGAGTAGGACGAGAGGCACAGGCAGAGCGAGTAGGACAGAGAGGCACAGGCAGAGCGAGTAGGACAGGGAGGCACAGGCAGAGCGAGTAGGACAGGGAGGCACAGGCAGAGCGAGTAGGACAGGGAGGCACAGGCAGAGCGAGTAGGACAGAGAGGCACAGGCAGAGCGAGTAGGACAGGGAGGCACAGGCAGAGCGAGTAGGACAGAGAGGCACAGGCAGGCGAGTAGGGCAGGGAGGCACAGGCAGAGCGAGTAGGACAGGGAGGCACATGCAGAGCGAGTAGGACAGGGAGGCACAGGCAGAGCGAGTAGGACAGAGAGGCACAGGCAGAGCGAGTAGGACAGGGAGGCACAGGCAGAGCGAGTAGGACAGGGAGGCACAGGCAGAGCGAGTAGGACAGGGAGGCTCAGTGCGGTCGAGTGGCGCCTGATAGTCTAGCCGTTAGGATCGTGGCCTCTAGGTTTGAACAGGCACGCTTCTCCGGCGGCGTGGGCGGGTCCGATAAATAACCGGAGGCGTTGTAGAACTCTGAGCGTAATCCCACATTAGCTCCAGCACATCCATTAGAAAAAATGAATAATTACTTAAAACCAAAGATATCAATTTCTCAGAGCCCAACAACATAAAGAATAGCGAATCACTGACAATTGACCGTGAACGTGACTAGCAGCGTTCACCTCTGGATGCCGTTCACCTCTGGATGGTGCCCACTGCCGTAAGTCACAGCAGCAGCTGTACAGCGCCTCTCTGCCATTCCCAACCGACATGGGGTTAAATGTATGTGTACAAAACCTTCTCGAGTCTGCTGAGCATGTGGAGTAAAAACGGCAGCTGCGTCTGTGGGCGGAGGCTGCAAATACTGCGGTTACCGCGGCCTGGGTATTCCGCTATTTCCGCCACGCAACGCGACAAAGGTCGAAAGCGATGCTCATTTTCGGTATTGTATTGTAGGGTAAGAAAAGATACAAGATAGGACAGCAGGTTCAATAGAAAGCTGAAGGCATCAAGAATTTGATTTTGGAAATAGTTGTCTCTATATGTCGATGAACTAAAATTTAGAGAACAAATTATGCACCACACACATTTCAGATACATTTTAAGATTATGTCAATTATGCCAATTACTGATAAGCATACAAAAAATTTTGTGGCCTTCCCAACCCTGAGATTACTTCTTAACTATGGCAAGGTGTATCTTCTACCTGCCCTGCAAGTTTCAGCTGCGCCACGCTGCGGCAGTGGTGGTGGCGGCATATTATACAAGGACATGTCGCGCGCGCTGTCGGTCTGGGGCGGCAGCCGTCGGCGAGATATGCCTGGAGGCTTGGAGGGGGGTGGGCCGGGGCACGGCGAAAATACGGTGCGTTGGTTACAATGAGTAAATGAGTGATCAATTACAATTAATTGCTATGAGTAATGAGTTAGTACTTGTTGACATTTCTTGTCCACTGGACTTGTTGACGTATTGCCGTTTACTGCTTCACTCAATACATTGTGAAAAAGCGCAGTGGTTACAGAATGGGGAAACCAAGCTTTTAATAGCTGTCTTCATACACCAGCATGCCCAGTAACCGTCTGAAGAATTGCAGCTAGCCTTTGCACCGGCTTTTGTCTCACCTCGCGATGGGGTTGAGTCCCGAAATACAATAATAGAAATACAATAATAGAAATACAATAATAAAATAATACAATAATACAATAATACAATAATACAATAATAGTCCCGAAATACAACAAATTAACCCTACCTTATTTGCAAAGGTCACTTCAAGTGACACCAGGGAATAGTAGTAGTAGTTTATTTTGTCTGAGATCCATTCAGCATCGTTTTTCACTCGACACATCAAGCTATTTAAAACGAAATGTAAAAGTAGGTACAAGACTCATCACACGATCATTCACGCATTCGTAAGGAAATATATGAACAAGCTTAGAGACATAAAAACAGTAAATTGTCCGAAAAATACCTGGAAAATGAAATACAAGCCCGAGACGTGGCGAGAGACTTAAAAGCCTAAACATCGACTGACATATATTTCAGTAACACATGTGTTAACACGCGCCCCGCTGGGTCCCTGGCATGACGCGCCCCGCTGGGGGGGCGAATTTCTCCCCCTCGTCCGTATCTCATTTGCTAGGACAGTTAAAGGAAAATTACGGACGCCGTTCGAAAGCTCTTGACAAGACGAAGAGAAGTTATAAGTAGTATTTTTATGTCAGGTCAATATTGAGGTCAGCACAGGTCAAAGAATGCTCCATAGGCTTACAACAGAACAGTATACGTTTCTCTCTCTAGATCTGCCCTCAGGAAAGCTAGAGCAAATCTTCATGCATCATTGGATTCCTCACATCGCGGCAAATCGAATGATGTATAATAGGACCTTGTTAGGTCAAATGGTGAAAATGACCTGACCTCGAACTAGGTCAGGGTCACAGAGTGACCTGGTATGGTCATGTTGCATGTCAATCGACTCCCCGTGACAATATAAGCACAATGTAAGTAAAATGGGAGCTTTATCTCAATTCAGTGAGAAGTTATTTGCAAAACAATCACTCTATGCTCCTGTGACCTGACATGACCTTTGAGAGGTCAGATGGTCAAAAACTCAAGTTGATGGTCAAGATGATAGTAAGAATAGACGGTTTAAGGATTTTCAGCTTTACCTATCTAGTATTTACTGAAAACGAGCCCATTCTATTTTTCACCATAGACTTATAATGCGATGACCAAAAAATTGACCCCACCTTAGGTCAACAATATCAAAATTCCGAGTGTAGACCCTTATGACTTCATCATTTTGTGAAAGTTTCAAACTGATGGGTTGACAGATGTTCCTTAGGCACTGCCTCAAACTCGTGATTTTGGGTTTTGAAGTCAGGTCACTTGACCTTAAATAGCTCCTTGACCTGACATGACCTGACCTAAAAAATTTGACCAGATGCGTTAAATTGTTCAGGGATAAGGTACTGTTAGTTTCGTTGTTCTAAATTTCTTCGTTTTTGCGTTATCTGGGGAAAACCAGGAGGGGGTGAATTTCGCCCCCAGCGTTGCGCGTGTTAAGAACGGTCTCATAGCAGGCTGCGTGTTCCTGCATCGTCAGTTGAATTTCTGACTGGATGCTGTAAACATGGGGATTCGAATTAGAGTAGAAGCGATGGTAGGCCTGCCAATAGCTGATGCGGATTTTGGACTTGGTTCCATACATGTATATTCAAAAAAGCACACTCGTTAAAAATACAAACATGGCAAACAAGCAGTTAAAGGGAGATACGCGAAAAAATTTTATTGGCTATATCAAAAGGTTACAAAAAGTTTTTTCAGAAGTCCTATTCTCATTTTTGCGAATTTGGCCTGCAAATGCCTTAAAATTGCTCTCAAAGTCAACATTTCTAGACGACTTTACCGGTACACCTCATATCGATGTTTATGACGTCAACATGGCTAAGGCTATCAATTTCTCTAAGAATTAGGTCATATCTATCCTAAACAGTGAAGTAGAACTTTGGGCTACTCCAGAAAAAAATTACTTAAGAAAAACAACATTCCAAAACTCGTTTGAAACAGAAATATAGGGCTTAAAAGAAATCACAATTAACCAATCAGAAGCCTAGAAATTCTCAAACCGGGGTCACGTGACCTATCTGACGCAAAAGTTTTGTCATCCTGGGGCGGAAGCAGAAAATGGCTCAAGACCCGAGGTACGAAACCGCTGAAGATTTGAGTAATTATTTTTTTTCCGTTTTTAGGGCAAACTTATTCATTTTGGAGTTTTTGAAAGCTTTTTAAAATTAATTCAAATACAAATACAGGAGGGCAAACATTTGTATTATTAAAAAACATAATTTTTCAACTTTAAATAGTTTTCGAAAAGTAAGTGATGGGTATGGGCATGGGCAAGTGATGGGCATTTTATCGAAACTGTTAACCTATTTCGATAATAAGTGAGTGGCCTCCCAAAATTTTGCCTGAAGATTCAAAAATAATTGATAGTTTCGTTATCAGGATTTTTCAAATAGCAAGAAACCACAATGATAATTTTTTCGCGTATCTCCCTTTAAATGGATAAAAAAACGTCCGACCGGACGCCACAACGCCGACACACGATAGGCGCTGTGCATTACGCACCCGTGACCGCCCTCAGCAACTCCTACACACGTACACACGCGCGGGGGGAGCCGGGGTGCAAGTTGGTGTCTGTCGGGCGAGAGTGCAGCTGGGTGGCCGGAGCCGTGTGACGTGGGGTCGGCGAGTAACGGCCGACGGAACCCTGCCGATACGACAGGCGCCGTGTATCTCGCACCCGTGACCGCCCGTTCAGCGCGAGGCCTCTTAAACAGTAACGCCCGGGCGGGCACGGGTGCGGACATGAGTGTAAACGTATAGGCAAGCTCGTGATTCTCGCGATGTGGATAAGCAAGTGTGAGTGTCCGGGTGGAGAATATAAACTTGCAAGTGTGTATGAGTGGGATGAAAGAAAATTACATCATTTTAAGTGCAAATATGTACGAAAGATAACGACTGACAAGAAAGCTAATGACTGATAGGGACCACACGAGGTGAAAACCACCCAGGCTTGACTCGCATGATCAACCGAGCCCGCCGGACACCAGAGCCACCACAGTCAGCACAAAAGGCTCGTGGTGGCGATATCAATTACAGGATGTAACTAAGGCACATACTGCACATGTCAATTAGGCGCCCAGAGCCGACATGCAGTTGACCCGACCGTTCGGCAGCATGACCTCCCATGCACAGAGACTTCACGAGCCTCCACAACATCACCCCTCCGATGCCACGCACCGACTCCGTACCACGCGCCGAGCTTGCATCACGCGACCAGCCGCACCACGAGACGGTCTAGCGCCGCCACCAGCGCCGCTAAAACTATATTGCATGCCTCAATACAGGTCAACACACATCTCCTTTATGACCTTTTTAAAAGCTGTTTTGATCCGAAGAACGTCATTCATGTCCCTGATTTTGGATGCAAGATCATTATTCCACACACGCGGGGCTGAGATGAACAGAGAAAATTTACGATAAACAAGGGCGGTGAAAGGTACCTCAAAGTGCTTTGTTTGTCCCAAAATCCTGTCTCTGTTCGGTAATGCAAGCACAAATTTTTCGGCCATGGGTCTGGGCTGTATTTTTTAGAAAATCGTGTAGGACAGTAATCTGAGAAAATCTATGCAAGTCAGCTAGTTTCAGGATATTGTATTTTTTGAAGATGGGGCTGGTATGAGCAAGATAATCTGCACCATCGATGATTCTAACAATTTTTTTCTGGAGCGTACGTAGAGGGGAAAGTAGATCCCCATACTTGAACACCATAAGAGCGATGAGGTAGAATTAAAGAGTTATAAAGAAGAAGGTGCTCTGATTTCAAAAAGAATCTGCTTTTCGCGATAATGCCTATATTGCGGGAGACCGTGTTTTCAACATTTCTGACGTGTGAGTCCCATTTAAACTTTTCATCGATAGTGATGCCTAAATATTTTACCGAATGCTGTCGCCTGACCGTCTCACTATTAATGGTGATACTTAAGCTGGCTTGATTATCGGTACTGGAGAAAAGTTGGTAAGATGATTTTTTGGGGTTGACAGAAAGCCGATTACTAGTGAGCCAGCCCATTATTAACGGAATGTTTCTGTTGACAGTTTGTTGTAGTTCAAAGGTATCCTTGGCTACAAAGGTTAGTAAAGTGTCGTCAGCGAATTGGAAAAATTTGCTCTCATGCGAACTATTGACAATGTCATTTATATATAACAAAAAAGAACTGGGCCTAGAATAGAACCTTGAGGAACGCCATGGTACATGCTTTGCTGACTTGTAGAGAGGCTTGAGTTAAATTTGACCATTTGAGTACGATTAGCAAGATATGAGCAAAAAAATGCAAGAGAATATCCTCTGATGCCATAAAGTTTTAACTTTTCAAGCAAAATATCGTGGTTAACCGTATCGAAAGCTTTAGAAAATCCAGGTAGATGGCAGCACATACTTTTTATCTGAGAGGGCTGAAGTAACATAGTCATGGAACAGGGCAATTGGCATATAAGTGCTGTGCGATTTTATGAAGCCAAATTGATAATCATTTAGAATGTTTTGAGAATAAATAAAGCAAGAAAGCTGAGCAAAAACAATTTTTTTCAAAAATTTTGGAGACAATGTTAAGAAGACTTATCGGTCTATAATTACTAATGGAGGTTGGGTCGGATGCCTTATAGACTGGAACTACTAAAGCCCTCTTCAGGATACGGGGAAACGTTCCATTGGCGATGCAAAGGTTAATTACATGTGTGGGAGGTTGCACCAGAGTTGAGGATAGAGCTTTGAGTATTTGAGGAGAGAGACAGTCAGACGTAGCAACTGAGCTTGACAAATTTTGAATAATAGTAAGTAAAGAGGGAGCATCTACTTGAGTTAGAACAAATTGTCGTTCAGGGCTAGGGAGGTTATCTAAATAAGCTATGGGGTTGACGTTGGATTGTTGAAGGCTGCTTTCTAAAGTGGTTGCTTTTTACCCAAAGGAGGCTTTAAATTTATTTGCAATTTCAACCGGATTCCTTATTTCATTACCATTATCATTTAAGTGAGGGGGAGACTCTTGTTTGGATTTGTTTTATGTAGGATTGAGTAGAGAACTTGCCAGAGCTTAGAAGGATTCGATTTGTGCTCCTGAAGTTTCCGATCCAAATATTTTTTCGCAGTTCTTATCAGGCTATTCAATCTGTTTCTATATCTTCTGAATTCTTCTTTATTAACCGTGGTTGGGTCACGGAGAAATATTTTATATAGTTCATTTTTCTGGTTAATACTTTGCAAAAGTGAGAAGGAAATCCAGGGTTGAACGGGGATGGATCTCCTATTTCTTTTTGTTCTGCTAAGGTTACCAATTTCAGAAGTGATGGTAGAAATAAATCCATGGTAGATTCGGGTTCCTGCATTTCTGTTCTCTTCGATTGCTTCTGTGCTAATACATGCTTGAGGTTTTCTATTTTCCTGAAGTCAAAACAAAGTTTATTGTGAGCGTGGTGATTTTTGCTTGCTTATGACAGGTTGTAGCGATAAACAAATAGGGAGGTGGTCGCTAATGTCCGAAATAGCAGCATGTGAGTTTTTCACCAACATTAAGTCATTACAGAAAAAATTATCTATCAGCGTACTGGAATTTCATGAGACCCTAGTTGGCAACGAAATACACGGGAAAAATCCTAGGGCTGCAAAAGTATTTAAGAAAAGAGCTGACTGGTGTGATGAAGAATGTTTTACTATATCTACATTAAATCTCCTCCTAGAATACATGATCTGGACTCTGTGTTAGCTAAATCTAGTGTTAGTTCAAGATACTCCAGAAAATCTGTTAGCAAGAATGATGGGGACCTGTAAGAAGAACCTATGAGAATCGGGATTTGGTCAGGGAGTTTGAGTTCAATAAATACTGTTTGGAATTCAAGCCTAGAGGTCTCTAATTCGTCCCTTCTAGTATATGCCAAGGAGCTATCAATATAAATTGCAGCGCCCTTTCCTCTGCTTTGAGAGGGAAAGGTTACTTCTAGTCTATACCCAGGGAGTTGATAAAACAGAGCACAAGATGAATCAATCCAAATTTCACTGATCAAAATAACCGAAGGTTTTGAATGCAGCTGATGGGTTAGAAATACCAAGTTATCAATATTTTTTGAAAGGGAACGAATGTTTACATGTAGGACCATAATTTCCTTCGAAAAACCGCCATGTGGGCTATTAGTGTTTGGGGAATTTTTAAGATCCAAGTAGTCACATCTTTCTAGAATTGATTGAAATGGCATGTGGGATATATTTTGACCATCATTGAGGCACCAGTAATCAGGTACAAATCTTGGCAATTTTTTTCAGAGAAAAAAGAAAGAAAAGAAAAAATTATGAAACCACATTAACAGCACTAGCCAGTACAGGCAAGCCAAACAGACTATGTGGGACCAGCTCTATGTGCTTACATGCAATATTTAACAGTGAGCAAACACTATACCACACAGGCTCAATAACCTCCTAGCTAAAACCTGAGAAACATTGTAACCTTGATGGACCAGCTTCACACGCTCAAACCTCAAGGGAATGCCAGAACAGGAACCCAAGTTTTTCTCCCCAGTCCAACTAGGGGGCCCTGGGGAGACCTAGCTGGAGGGGGTCTGATGGCACGGCCACTCCTGCTTTTAGCAGCGACAGTTGGGGAATTGCCTTTGTGCTCAACTACTTTTCCAGGTGTGGCTCTATACAGCCCGCATGCTCCAGGAGCCAGCAGGGAGCCCGAGGATGATGCCACAGGAAGCGAATCAGGATCAGCCAGACCACCACCATATGAGGTCAGCGAGCCCCCTCCAGGAGGGGAAGGCACCACAGCAGGACCGGGCACAGGTGAGCCCGGCCTCAGGGGCGGATAGCTCACACCCCCAGGGGACAAGTGAGGATCATGCCTGATGTCGGTCGCAGGCCCGGAGGATGCCCCATGGTCCGACATGGGCACCTCCACATTAAGGTAGGCAGAGACCTCAACTGAGGCAGAGCCCCTCCCAGATCCAGCAGCAGAACATCCCCGATCAACACCATAGAGGCCCAGGGCCCCAGACCCAGGAGGGGGGCCCAATCCTGTCCCACCCAAGCGACCAGCACCAGGGGAGGAAGCCACATCCCCAGACAAAACATCACCCCGAGCCACAATGAGCCGGCATGCCCGTCCAATGGCGAGCCCCCCACGGCCCCCAGAAGCTCCTCCCGAGATCACAGATCCCACCCCAGTGGCAGCAGGCACATTATCCACAGATGCCCCGCCAGGCTCCTGCACACCACAGAGGGCAAGGATATCATTCCTTGTGGCTCCCACCATCACCTCAATGGCCCTACTGGCCCCCCTGGGCTTTACAAAGATCCTACCCTGGCTGGTGTAGTGCGTTGTCAGGGGGCTCCTGTCCTTGGGACGGTGGATGTCACGCAGGATTTTCACTACAGCCAATCTTTCAGATGTGAGGCTTTCATGAACAGAAAGGCCTCTTTTCACTGGCCTGATGCGTTTCTTATATAATGCTTCACGTTCACTTGGGAATTTCAATGAAAAAGTGCACAAAAAGTTTTGTTACAAGTAAGCTGGGGCATTCCACGATAAACCGACCAAGTGGTAACATCCTAAATCTCAGATTTTGATGAAAATTTGTCTCAGGGGTTGTCCAGGGCGTAGATTAACCCTGTGACATTTTAGCTTCATCCGTCCAGTGGCTTTTTAGTTATGGCCTCAAGCGGTTTTGGACCCAAAGAAAAACCTTACTTTTCCAATAGCCATATCTTCGAGACTAACCATGATAGCTATATAGAATTACAGCTACTTGGACTCGTAAATACCTAAATAAAAATTTGGTGGCGCTTAAATGTACAATTTTTTCAATTATAATATTATTTCACCTAAGGTCCGGTCATGTGATTTATAGGGGAGAGTGGGGAGAGTTGTATCATGGACAAGTTGTATCAGAGCGATTTTTTCCAAAACTATCCAAGAGATAGCGCTCCCGACACGACCAGGTGATGCGGCATGCGGTCCGGCAGCTTTCCTCATACTGCCGTCTGCTGTGCTTGGCGCGTTTCGTGGTGAGTGCAGAAAATGTGTTTTCGGGGTGTCATTCTGTAAAATTTCGTCGTAAGGAAATGTGTGTTTTTGTCATTCAGATGATCACGAATTGGAAGTATCGCTGTAGCAGTGATAAGGGTAGATTCTAAGGCTTCGTGCGTGGGAAGGATTTTCTCGGCTGGCCACTGGTTGTTGAGCACGAGGACGTTTTTTTTCAATGTGGGAGGGTGGTACATGTTGTATCAAGGCCAGGTGGGGTATGTTGTAACAGTGATACAACTCACCCCAATGTTCATGCAACTCATTAGGGGTGTCGCCACAGATTCGTTTCTGCCAAAAACACTACATTGTCACATCTAGCCACAACGAAAAATTAGGTAAAATATTTTTGATGCAAACAGTGCGGGTCAGGATAAGTGCAAGACGGACCACGCTGATGGAATGAAAGCAAAAGCAAAAATTAAAGTCTAACAAGTCCAGTGGCGAATCTAGGATTTCATTAGGGGGCAGGCTCTGAGGGGGGCGCCGAACCTGGGGGCGCGGAATCTGAGGGGCGCCAATTTACCACCCAATAGGCGGCCAGTGTCGAAGAAAAAAAGCGTTTAAAAAACGTATTTGTCAATGTTTATTTCCATGAAAGCTACCTTTCAGTGAAGCATGTTCACGTTTACCATCAAACATATTTCGGGCCGGCAAGGTTTCGCCTAGAACGTAATGACTGGTATGTACATTGGTAAAAAAGCTGGACGCCCCCACTGATGCTAACTGAAGCACCATGAGCAAAGAATACAGCTAACTTCGATCTGGAAGAAAGCTGAGGTGTCGTAACGACCACATCCACATATCATAGTTGTCTTGGCTAACGCTGGGTCCCTACAGTAACCCCGATTGACGCTACAATAAGCGCATTTAACAATGAATACAGTGAACTTTGTTGAACTTAAGTCATGGCGAAAGCTAAGGTGCCGTATTGACCGCCTCCACATATCACAGTTGTTTTGACTAACGCTGAGTCCCTACTGAAATCTCCGATTGACGCCAACCCTAAGCATCAGAGGCCGCAGAGCCTCTGCGGGCCTGGGCCTCTGAGTTTTTGGTGGTTGCTCTGAGCTGATATTGAGTCCCCTCAGCTGATCTGGGACCGCTTTAGATAACCAGGCCCTCACACTGAACTTGAATGTGTCGCCACTGGAGCCTTCTGAGCTTTTCGGGGTCCATTAATTGGTGTAGGCCCCCCTCAACAGATCCTGGGCCCTCTGAGTTAATTGTTAGCTATCTGAGAGCGAGTTTTCAGGTTGCCCCCCTGGGCTGTTCTGGGACCGTGGAAGAGTATTGCACTGGAGCTTATTGGCCTGGCCTTAGATCCTTCGCTGCTTTGGGCCCCCTAAGCTGAAAATAAGCCTGTATGTGAAATTATTGTGGCAGCCATGAGCTGGTCTAGTGCCCGTGATAGGATTTACTTAAGGGGCCTCTGGTTTGATCATAGGGCCTCTAGCTGGATTAGTCTCCCCTGAGCTGGCAAGAGTCCCCCTGGGTTGGTATCGTGTTCGTTTAACCCGCGCCCCACCGGGGGTCCGGCGCCACCTTCGCCCCACCGGGGGGGGGGCCATCGATGGCCCCCCCTCTAACTCCGAAAATATGGGCGTTAGCGCAAATCTGCAAAGTGCAATAGAAAGCTCGCGTGAATTCAGTAAGAAATTACTTGGCATGTTTTAGTGCTCAGGTCAATGGTTTGACCTCCAGAGGTCAAATTAGGTCAAGATCGGCTATTTTCACTCAAATATGCAATGATTAAGCAAACTGGGCATAACTCTTATGTCATTAGAGCTATTGAGGCCTGGTAAAGTACATTTGATAGCAAATTGCCTGTACTTTTTCCGCTATGTGGAACGTAAAGACCTCCCGCCAGTGGTTTGACCGCCAGAGGTCACCTCGTGACCTAATATGACCTGAGGTCACGAAAGGTCAAAAAGTGACCTTGCCGTATATCAAATGAAAGCCAATGACAAGACAAACACGATGGTGTTTGTTTCATTGCTCTAGCTCAATTAGGTCAAAAGTTATTGTCAAAATACTGTTTTTGACCTCCGGTGACCTTGGATGACCTTGGAAAAGTCAAAGGGCAAATATGACCCCTGGGATCCGTGAAAGGGTGTCCCAAAACGTTGTTCTGAGCAGTCTGAGTATTTGCAATCATTTTTGTGGCTTTTATATCATGAAATAGCTTTTCCCCATGCTTTTCCAATGGGAGAGGTCGCCTCGTGACCTGACCTCAGGGCACGAAATCGAAAAATCCCGGATATACACCTTGTAGACCCTGGAGGGGTCATGAAGTGTAGGAAGTTTCAAATCGATCGACTTTGAAATGTAGCTCTTACAGAGCTCTAAAGTGAAGCGAGGTGACCTTGGTTGACCTCGTCTGGTGACCTGACCTTGGGTGACCCGGGGTAAAAAATTTCAGGGATGATGGGAAAATGATGCAGTGAGAGGTAGAGCCCTCAACTGCGGTGCTGCGCCTCGTCGTTTTTCTGCTATCCCGGAAAAACCTTAGGGGGGCCATCGATGGCCCCCCGGTGGGGCGAGGGTTAACTGATATAGACCTCTTCAGCTTGTATGGGGCCCGTTGTGCGTATCTGGGCCCCATGAGTTCGTCGAGACCGGCCATCTTAGTTTGTATGGGCCTCCTGAGCTGCTTTGGGCCCCCTCAGCGTGTCTAGGCCCCATGAGTTGAAGGTTGGCCCCTGGGCTAGTTTTGGCCCCCTGAGCTTATTTAGGACCCGTTTAAATGGGTAGGCACCCCACGCTGCCTATACAGCTCATTAGGGATGTCGCCACAGATTCATTTTTTCCAAAAAACACTATATCATCACAGGTAGCCACAACGAAAAATTAGGTAAAAATATATTTGCCGCAAAAAGTCCGGGCCAGGATAAGTACAAGACAGGCCGCGCTGATAGAATGAAAGCAAAAACAAAAATTAAAGTCTAACAAGTCCCGAGAAGTTATGGCCACATCCCCACGTTCGCTTCACAAATTCGAGGGACACCCCTGCTCGCCCCCCGCCTCCTACTTCCCACGTCCATGCAATTCATCCGTATCCCTGATACAACCCTTCCCGTAACTATTGTGAGATGATTACTTAGTAAGTGCATAACTAATACGTTTAGGCTTTTCAGATTGAACAGTTGCAGATTGAACAGACTTTAGCCCTGGCTTAAGTCTGCTGGTACCTAGTCAAGAATTTGCCCGTTTCGACGCATTGTGTTGGCTTCCTTTTTCCAAACGGGTCACTTTTACACTTGGACGGTTGATGTTTCGTTTGCGCTTTTTTCGCCATGAATTTCGTACTGTATTGGCCATAGTTAGGTTCAATACAATGCAAGTTAAGTTTATAATTAAATTCTAAATTCGTTGTAGGTTGTTCCCACGGCCATGATCGGTAGCAGGCACAGTCTCCAAAACGTGGCACACTGTTACAACTTAACCCACCATGTGATACAACTCACCCAACCGGTGGGGTAAGTTGTATCAAGTGAAAAGGTCCATTCACCGGGCAGTAGGAGACAAACCAGTAAAGATTAAGACAAAAATATATCGACAAAAGGAAGCCAAAGGATGCAGCTACGGGATGGTATTGAAATCACGGGGCCATCCCAAGTAGTTACGAAATTAATGAACCTGGAGTAAAAACTGATACAACCTACCCCACCCTCCCCTAATGATGGCATTAAAGAGTGACTGATTTTCCTTGTAAAATTAAATGTAGGTTGTTGGCATTCCGTTGTGAAAGACTTGGAAGCAGGTTTTTCTCAAAATTGATGAATTACATTTTTAAATTAGTGATGCAAGCGCAATGTACCCTAGCATTGTATGATATCCGTGCTAGCAGCCCTCAATGGGCATGTTAATGGGAACTAAATTTTCAGAGATGACATTCAACTAAAGCAGTTACTCATAATATAACTCTATCCTTCAACTTTCGTATGTTTTAACATGCACCCTACTGTGGGGGGGGCGAAATATCCCCATTGCAGGTTTTCCCAAATGACGCAAAAACGAAGAAACGCAGAACAACACCACCTGTAGTACCTTATTCCCAATTGGTATCATGCACCTGAACCAAATTTTTAGGTCAGGTCATGTCAGGTCAAAAAGTTATTCAGGATCAAGCGATCCAACCTCAAAACCCAAAATTACTACATTTAACGCCAAAGAACATTCTGCAACCGATCAGTTCCCAAACAATATTAATGTGATGAGGTCATTGGGGTCGTCTACAAGTCCGCTATCTGGCAATGTTACGTTTTTTGGCCTAAAATGGGTTACTTTTTTGTGCAGCCCATTATAAATATATAGTGAAAAACATAAAGGACTGACTGTGTAAATATTCGACTGGAATAATCACATTAGAAATTCACATGCCATGTACCTATTCTCATTACCACCTTGACCATCAATTATAATTTTTGAGCATCTGACCATTCAAAGGTTATGTGAGGTCACATAAGCATACAGTTATCACTTCGTCGATAACTTTGCACCATTAAGATCATCTTCCATTTTGCTTATCTTCTCACGGGGGTCTATTGATATGTAGTCGCCTCCACTTGTTGGACGACACGTACCACGGATGTCTCCGTGAAAAGGCATGGCTGCCGCTTCAAATTTATATTACATTTTTGCCATAACTTCAGCTTACATCTGCTTACTTCTGCTAATTTCTCATTACTTCTGCCGTCCACGGGGTAGATACTGTAGCACTAAGCACACCACCAGCACCGATCTCAGCCAGACCGGAAATGACCTAGGTCACACGCGTGGCCAGCAGCCGCCTGGCGGTGCTGTGCGGAAACCACTAGTAGGCCTAAATTAAACTTTTGTCAGCCAATAACAGTACCAGAGTAATTATTTTCCACCCATTCAAGCCTTTGCCTAATATTAGTTAAACTAACTCCTCAAATACACAACCTAATAATAATTTCTACAGTATGACCGGAAGTAGGTCAACATCTACCGCAACCGGTGGTGCAACGATCAACCCAAAGCGGTAGCGCGCTAGTGCTGTCGCCTTTACATACGAATCACTCAGAGGCGTTGCTCTCGTGACAACCAGCAAATCAGCCGTAGACACCAGTCTACACCTCACCCGATCTCAAAAACACGATCCACCGATCGGAAAAGAATACCAATGCGGAAACAGCAGTACAGAGTCAGTCAACAGCTCGAGAAGTCAAGTGCTGTAAAACAAACAGAGTTATATAATGTGCTTAGTGCTACAGTATCTACCCCGTGGACGGCAGAAGTAATGAGAAATTAGCAGAAGTAAGCAGATGTAAGCTGAAGTTATGGCGAAAATGTAATATAAATTTGAAGCGGCAGCCAAGGACCAAGGCACACCCCAGGGTAGCGTTCTGTCCCCCACCCTCTTTTTAGTAATGATCAATGATCTCTTCGCCAAAAAGCTACCGCCTGGAATAAATCACTCCCTCTTTGCGGACGATGTCGCCATTTGGAAAACCACTGCAATCGATACCAGGCGGTATAACGAACCAGAATTCCAACACGCAACTACGCAGTTGCAGGATAGCCTAAACGACATCAATAATTGGTGTAGTTTAATGGGTCTATCTCTCTCGGCGGAAAAATCATCAGTCGTTGTCTTTGCCAGAGCGCATTCCAGACACGACCCTCCACGGCTCCAAGTCTCGGGTAAACCTATTGAATGCACCAATAGCTTCAAATTCTTGGGCGTCACCCTAGATTCCCGATTGAGTTTCAATGAGCACATCACCAAAGTCGTCTCTAGCTGTCAAAAGCGAGTCAACATTCTCCGCATGCTCGGCGGCACAGAGTATGGCGGGGATCGAAAGACCCTGCTTGTGCTCTACAAGTCCCTGATTCGGTCCATTCTCGAATATAATTCGTTCGTTTTTGACTCGACGAACAAGACCAATAAATTAAAGCTAGAGCGAGTCCAAAACGCCAGTATCCGGGCAGCCACAGGCGCGCTCGGAGAATCCCCCATCACCAGCCTGCTAACTGATAGCGGGCTGTGCCCACTACAGACAAGACGCGACGCCCAGCTTATTTCTTACTACATCAAGGTTCAATCCACCGAAAATCACCCGGCAAAACAATGTTTTGCCCATCCCAGACGAGCAAATAAAGCCACTCTACAGAAGTGGCCCCCATTTAAGCACAGAGTAGCGAAAACCCTGGAAAGCCTAAATCTTGCACTGCCAGCGACAATAGGCAAACCCCCACTCTCCCGCTTTTGGACTCGAAAAGAGCCCAAAGTGGAATTTCTTTTCACTTCCCGTAAAACGGACTTCTCAGAGGAAGAAGTCTCCCAAAAATTCCTAGAGTTCCGATCTTGTAACGCGGACAAGACCTTTATATTTACAGACGGCTCCAAAATAGGCGAAAAAGTAGGCCTCGGCATCTGGGGGCAAAATATTTGCCTTCAGAAAAGACTTCCGGACAACTGCTTCATCTTCACAGCCGAGGCTGTTGCCATCCTAAATGCATTAGCCATAATCAGAACCCAAAATATCAACTCAGCCGTCATCTGTTCAGACTCTAAATCTGTCCTGCAGGCCGTCAGTAACGTAGTCAACCCCAACCACCACGTTATAGCAGATATTCAGAAAGGTATCGATGATACCCCTGATGTCTCTTTTCTTTGGATCCCGGGCCACTGCAAAATTCAAGGAAATGAGAAGGCCGATGAGCAGGCAAAAAGTCCCTAGAACTTAGAGAGACCGCACCCTTAACGTGGTCTGGAGACGATAGCAAAGCTCTCCTCCAGGACACCATCCGGAAGCAAATTCAAAATAACTGGACTACAAACCACAGCGCCCACCTATTCTATATCAAGCCTAACATCGGCTACTGGCCCAGTTCAAACCAAAAGAGTCGCCGGCGCGAGGTTATTCTAACCAGACTCAGAAATGGACACACAAAATTAAATGCCTATTGGAACGCGGGTACCTGTGGTACCTGCGACGCAATGGAGAATCCCCATCACATTCTCATCGATTGTCCCCAGCACAATACCCATCGGCAACCCATGCTAGATTACTGCCAAATCCAAAACATCCCTGTAGACCTAAAAACTCTGCTCGGTAACGACCATCCTGAACTTCTCGAAAAAGTCTTTACATTTCTAAAGGACTCTGGGCTAGAGAAGTATCTATAAATCACCCCTCCCAGTATATATGATGAGGGTGCATGGTGCACCCCAAAGTAGGACTTGCCTATTTTCCAATCATAGATGACCCACTGCGAAATTTAATCAATAGTTTTGTAACCTTTAAATGGTTCATTGTAGGCTAAGGATAGGTTATGTTAGGCTAACTTTGAAATCAGGTTAGGTTAGATAGGTTAGATTTCTTCACCGCAGTGATACCTTTCACTGCGGGTCTATACTAACCACACCTATACTCTTACTAACAATCTAACTATCCTCTCACACTTCTTTCTCTGCGCGGCGGCTGCCCAGCCGGAGAGGGGAGCTGCAACTTCACCTCCAGGTTGCAGGGTAAATTCGCGGCACCCTGGCCAGGTGTTTAGCGCACTTTCTAAAATAAGAAATTATTGAGTTAACGGAGGTTTTCGAGCAACGTATACAAGCGGACATCAATAGCTGACACACAAAATTCTAAATTCCAAATTCTAAATTCCAAATTCTAAATTCCAAATTCTAAATTTCAAATTCTAAATTCAAGGTCTTCAACCACAGAAATAACCTTTGCACTCTGCGGGTCTAAACTTATTAAAAGACCTCCCTTGGCATGGCTATGCCATTGCCACGACCGTCCATTTGCAAGCTAAAACATCTTGCAACCCATTACTTGAAATAACTCCCATTGCTTTAACAGACTAACGTAGCTTGCCCTCACACAAAATTCTAAAATTCTCCCACACACTCCTTTAGAGGCGGGCAAAGGTGCTATGCACAGAACGCCTAATAAAAAGCCATAAGCAAGCCTTTTCACGGAGACATCCGTGGTACGTGTCTTCCAACAAGTGGAGGCGACTACATTTGGTGACAGCGAAAGCGAACCTGCCACGTTGCTCATCATCACCGCTGGTCATCATGGTACTGTCCGTGCTGTGTTGGTACAGGTTAGTCCTGGAATTGTCTTGCTTTCGACCGCCGGTGATCGACTGAGGCTTGGACTCAGGCCCGTGACGCGGACGGCTCGGCTCGCCTCTGCGCGCGGAACTGTCCTGCCGCTGGGTCACGCGACTACTTCCGGCACTCCTCAGTGATTTCTGTCTGCCGACGCGTGTTGCACCACAGGGACAGTTCTTTGCTTACTGTGATGGTGGGAAGGTGCAGCTCAGCTTTTAGCTCGTGAACTGGTGTATCATTGGTGGACAACGTTAGGATTTTTCAGTGATTTCCTTCGAAGTCAATTACGTGTTTTGATTATTCTGTTACTGATTGTTGTTTTGATATTTCCGACACTTGGACGATTGTCTGACATGACATTGACGCGGGACTGTGCTGCCCTAAATTTCATTCATGGAATTGAGAAAACGTGGATCAAAATCAGAGCTTAAAGTTGCCAACAGTGAGGATTTTCCTCTATCTAGTGCACCGAAAATGCATTTTATTTTTATTTTATTTTATTTGACTTACACGGCATCTCCACTATTCATGTGGCTATTCTGAAGCCGGTCGTAATGAAGATGAGGGACATAAATGACAACTTAAGCAAAAACACACTGTAGGAAAAGGATAAGGATAGGATGGTTGATGGGGAAGGACAAGGATTACCCACGGGGAGGGTCGCCACAGGCGCTGCGCTCAACCCATGGGGTGAGGTAGTGGGACTTGATGAAGGGATCCGGTGAAAAAACATGGAAAACAACAAACAAGGCGTGACGGTGATGATGAATAATTCTCGTTTTTTTCGGCTGGTCTCTCTTTTCGTTCTTGTGCTGTTGGCTGTCACATCTGGGAGTGTCGCATTTCTTGTTTCGTCGGCTGGTGACGGGGTTTGCGCTGATGTCGTGACATGTCGTTTGGGAATCGTTAATGTCCTGGGTCGTTTTTCGGCTTTTAATCGTTCTCGGTACGCTCACACTGGTTGGTTGTTAGTTATCACTTGTACATGTTTTTCTCTTGCTGCTGGTTCCTGTTCTTTCAGTTCTTCCACGGCTTATGTTATTAATGCACGGCACATTGGTTCTGTTCACTGAGGGGTCCAGGCAAAAACACGTGTTCTTGAGAGACAATTCAAGCAGATATTTTCTCGCAGAAAATATGGCAGGATATGAAAATTCACAAAATTACCCAAACTTTAAAGCTTTTAAACGACACAAAATTCACATGACCAAACTGAAAAAATATCTTATTTGAATCCAGCACTTCTTCATGTACAAGGCGCTTACTTTGTTATTAGCTTTTGTAGTTTCAGACCTGATCATTTCCAAGTATAATAGACAGGGATCGTTTGCTAGGTTTCTTGAGGATTTCACTATCTATTCCAGAATTCATGGCTGGGATCAGGGAAAACAGATGGATATTTTGCCACTTTACCTTGATATCGCCCGAGACGCTTACGATGGCTTGTCTCACGCGCAAAAACAATCTCATGATTTGGTTGTAGCTTGAATATTGACATGATCGAGAAAAGTTGGCCAGACTGTAAGTTTTCTTCTGCCGTTTACGGGAGTAGTGGAGTAGTCGTGCTCATGTCAGTTATCTTTCTCACGGTAAGAAACGTAGAAATGGTGGATAAGCCTGACAGGTAGAAAATATTTTGCCGCTTCGCGTTTGTGTTTTCGGGTAATCAAATTTTCTTACTGTTCACGGAGGATGATAGCCGTGGATATTTTGCTAGATACCTACTTAATTCCTTTTTCAATAGTTATTAGAGCACTCTCAACATTCACATGTTTTTATCATAACGGGATAGGGTTAATGTTCAGCAGAATGCGTCATGTTTTCAGCAAGACTTCACTGGGTTTTAGTTGGGAAGAGTACTTGACCTCATGTAGCGGATGTTTGCCGAAGCCGTTAGAGTTTGTAGAATTTCAAGGATCATTTTCCAGAATGCAGAGATGATAGCTGGAATTTGTATACTCTTTCCTAACGCTGCTTTCAAATGCACATGCCGGCCTGGACCATGAGGGAGTTGACCTTTCTAGAACTAGTAAGTTGTGAGCTCATTGTATAATTGGTTTGTGTAGCTGGATTGTAGTGGTAATAATCTTTCCAGACGGCCATTTATCTCAGTAAGTCACTCTAACACTCAGTGCCACTTGTTTGGTTTACAGTTTACGTTTAAGCCAAACTTTTGCAGTGCAGCATTTTGCTAGACTTACGAGGTCGTAGTTGGTAATCATTTTAGCGAATGATTAGATTTAGAATGGGCCTGCGCCGTAACGTTCACATACTACCAGCTTCCACTTAATTGTTATGCATTGCTATGCTTGCAGTCTCAATAATCAATTATAATTGAGGTATTTGATTTGCTTTAGTATTCTTTTGGATATAGGTTTTGTTAATTCCGAGGTTTAAATGAAGACTTACTTACAATTTCCCGGCCTAAGACTTTCGTGGCTTCGTTATTTTGTCATGAAATTCGGGATAGTTTGTTCTGATTAAACGGAATATTGTAATGCCCGAAATGGTGAATAATTGTCACGCAAGGTTGAACCTAGGTTACTTTCTCTTGAGACTTTGATGATTTCTTATGAAATCTGGCAATTGCTTCCTGTCCACGGGATAGTTTGGCCAGAATAAGTTATTGTTGATTCGTTTAGAGAGTGTATTTGGTCTTGTACTTAATGCCTCAATAGCTTTCCATATTTAAAGTTCGCGGATATTCTCCTCCGGTTTTGGCCTTTGATAGTGGAAAACGTGTGGTTCTCGGTTATTTCAAATGTAGTCGCCTCCACTTGTTGGACGACACGTACCACGGATGTCTCCGTGAAAAGGCATGGCTGCCGCTTCAAATTTATATTACATTTTCGCCATAACTTCAGCTTACATCTGCTTACTTCTGCTAATTTCTCATTACTTCTGCCGTCCACGGGGTAGATACTGTAGCACTAAGCACACCACCAGCACCGATCTCAGCCAGACCGGAAATGACCTAGGTCACACGCGTGGCAGCAGCCGCCTGGCGGTGCTGTGCGGAAACCACTAGTAGGCCTAAATTAAACTTTTGTCAGCCAATAACAGTACCAGAGTAATTATTTTCCACCCATTCAAGCCTTTACCTAATATTAGTTAAACTAACTCCTCAAATACACAACCTAATAATAATTTCTACAGTATGACCGGAAGTAGGTCAACATCTACCGCAACCGGTGGTGCAACGATCAACCCAAAGCGGTAGCGCGCTAGTGCTGTCGCCTTTACATACGAATCACTCAGAGGCGTTGCTCTCGTGACAACCAGCAAATCAGCCGTAGACACCAGTCTACAGATATGTGACATGACTATAACAGGTCACCATGTGATCCTGGCCTAGCTTGAGGTCAGGTTATTTTTGCATTTGACCTGGCATGGTCCAGTGCTCAGCTCATGAAGCTGGGAGCACATCCTCCACAGTTAGTATGACATCGTTACTTGGGCATTTGGGTGTCAAATGGCGATAAGGAATAGCTTCAAGGTGGCTACTTCGTTTCGGACGCCAGTTTAATAATAATTATAATAATAATGTTTGGGGCTTATCGACGCACCAACTGCCAGGGTCATATGGTGTCGCCAACTCGTTCCCTGTTGGAAGGGTTTCTCGGGAGCCAGCCTGCTCCTTGTTCGGGGAAGCCGCCGGGCCTTGAAGCCGACCCGGGTTCAAGGCCCGGCGGTTCCTAAGCAATACCAAATGACAAAAAGGTTTGTCATTTGGTATTGCTTATGATGACATATATATTATCGCAATGCGTATAACTCAAGACCAATTATACTACAGGGAAATGTCATGTTCTATCCACAGGATCTTTACATGTGTGATGCATCTGATAACAACAAACTGGCGGCCAAATGGCCTTTCAAGTGGTAGGCGCCTCAACTATGGTGTAATGTGATGAAATAGCAGAAGTCGTTTTAGGTTATGAACTCAGGTCTCCCGAGTTCGGCATGACTTTGTAACGCCCCAACATATCCCGAGCACCATGAACCTGTCAAGCCTTGAAATGAAATTTGCTGCGACGTATTTGCATGACTTCTTTTACATGATATATAAGGTCAAGCTAGGTCAGTAGTCAGGTTACAAGGACCGTTTCAGATCCAAGGCACAAGCAATGGTACGAAATATATGAAAGGTAAGTGATCAGCTTTCATTTTACATCCATATCAGCCGTGTTGTAGCGTATCCGCTCGAAAGGTACTTGCAATGAGCGTTTTGCCCTAGGTGATGACCTCTGTGACCTGTTACTTAATCTGAGTTACAAAGAATACCACCCACCACTGGTTAGCTTATACCCTGAAAACCATCCAGTGAAAAAAAGAAAAAAATAGAAAGCAGGACTTTTCAAAAATTATTCATTAAAAAAGGTCACAAGGTCACAAGGTCAAAACCTGACCTGAGGTCAAAGTTTTTATTCCTTATATAGCCCGTTGTATCTTCTATCCATTGGTATCAATCGAAATTAATTTTGATCTGCCACATTTAAGATACAAAATTATTTCTGCTTCAATATTTGCATTGAATTTGAAACTTTGATCGCATCTATCTGGTGACCTCTTTGACCTTGGCACCTGAAAATGAAGCCAAATTTTTCTTTTGTATAGGGGAACTTAGGTACAATCTTTTTAAATCTTAGGGGTGGTGGTGAACTCGCCTGAACGATTTGTGCTGGAATGAATGACCCATGTGGACGCAGGCCCCCTCCCCCTGCGTCCAGGACAAATCGACAAATCGATGGGTTGAAATAACACCCTCATATCTCAGATTTTTATGAAAATTTGGGAGTAGGGTTCTCAGTGGCGCTGAAAACGACTGTGGTATTTTAGTCTCGTCCGGATAATGGTTTCGAAGTTATAGCCTCGGGCAATCCAGCATCGGACGCGTGCATCGTACTTTTCGCTTGAGTTTTTAGCAATTTAAATCCAAGGTATTCCTTCAAGAGGTTACATGAAAATAATTACAACGGACTGAACAATACAAATATGTAAGTTTAATTATATTAATTGTCACGAATATGTATGAAATATAACTACAAACTTTTCCAAAGATAAGCATACATATTTTCTATGTTTTTATTGGCTTTAAAACTACTTCATGTGAAAGAGCATTGCTTAAACTACATATAACGCCAATAAAAAGGATGGAGACTACAGAGCAAAATCAGTAACGAGCGCCGCAGACCAACCCCAACACCGTCGCCGGCCACTCAGCCTGCAGTCGGCACGCCGCATAGACGCGTCCGGTTGGAAGTGGGGTAACGGGGAGGGGAGAACTGAGCAAGACTGCGCTTCGGTGACACTGCGAATGAACTAGATGTGGTGTGGAGGCTACTATTGCTAACAGAACAATTTAAGCCGTTTCGAAAAAAATGAACGTATTACCGGAACATTTGGAACAATTCCGACACTATGGCGCATTAATTGCTGGAAAATGTAGTGGGAGGACAATGTATTAGAAGCCGATTACTACTGTTGTCTTAAGATAGTTTTTTGTCTTAAGATAGGTTTACTACTGTTGTTTTAGATAGTTTTTTTCTACCCATACCCTAAAAAAGTTCATGTATCCCAGTTGAATTTATTTTAGAAAGCACACATCATAAACCCAATACCACACAGCGTCTACGCCGACAACTGCTTTTCGAACATAGAAGATTAAGACATGCTGCTTTATTTAAGATCTGACCCACGGATCGGAAGAACGACTCCATCACTTGGTGCCATTGAACTTCACAGATTCAATTTGAAACTCGAACCTTCTGTACCTCATCATTCGAGAGCTCGTGGACAATTAAGGTCTTTGAATTAACCGGTACGAACTTGTGAATCTTCAATGTTTCTTTTCTCGCGACTGCCTTATCGAAGCGTTTTCTGAGCTCAGTAGCTAATTCGAGTACTTTTTGGTGAAACATTTTCGGTAGAGATCAAGGCAAGCAATGGAACACTACTTTCCGTGTTCCCTTCCAAGCATGGCTGCTGAGATCGTAAGGGGATGGGTATCCCCTGCCAGTAAAGGTGGCCCGGGGCCTCATACCAGCGCGTGTTAAAAAGCACACTGAAGGGGACCCTCGGAGGATCCCACCTACTTTTTCTAGGTGGCCGGAGAACCCTTCGTGGCCAAAAAACGCTATTTCGCTACTTTTCAGAATATTCAATGGCGCGTCGATTGGTCAAATAACCTTGAAAATTGGCCCCCATTTTGTAATTATAGGCTTTCAAAGTTAAACCCTTTATTTTGAGATCGCTGCAATCGCGCGGTTGCACCATTTTCCGTGCATGGAAGACCAACGGGCAACGTTATAGCGCCATATAAAACGAGATTATATGTCAACTTCACCCCTCATGAAGGTCAAGGTCACAGTTCAAGGCCATACCAGCATTCTCAAAGTCATTGGTCCGGTGCTTCCGGTCGCATGGAGTTACCCAGTATGACGTAAATTATGCTACGACGTCAAAGTTAAGAACTCAATGTAAAAGTCAAGGCTACAGGTCAAAGTAGAATGTCATGGGTAAAGGTCAATCTTCATTTCCCCTCCAACGGTTGCTATGGTGCTAGTCATGGTGCAATTAAAGGGAATATGTCATATTTTGACGTCATAGCTCGTTGACCTTGAATGACCTTAACCCCAAAAATTAAGTTTACATTTCTTGGGACGTTTTCACTATGGTCTTGGTCTGTTTATAGTACATTCTGAACTTCTTCGCGCTTAAAGGGAGATACGCGAAAACATTTTTATTGGCTATATGAAAAGGTTACAAAAAGTTGTTTCAGAAGTCCCATTCTCATTTTTGCGAATTCGGCCTGCAAATGCCTTAAAATCACTCTCAAAGTCAACATTTCTAGACGACTTTACCGGTACACCTCATATCGATGTGTATGACGTACACACGGCTAATGCTATCAATTTCTCTAAGAATTAGGTCATATCTATCCTAAATAGTGATGTAGAACTTTGGACTTCTACAGAAAAAAATAATTTTAGAAAAACAACATTCCAAAACTCTTTTGAAACAGAAATATAGGGCTTAAAAGAAATCACAATTAACCAATCAGAAGACTAGGAATTCTCAAACCGGGGTCACGTGACATATCTGACGCAAAAGTTTTGTCATCCTGGGGCTGAAGCAGAAAATGACTCAAGACCCACGGTACGAAACCGCTTAAGACTTGAGTAATTATGTTTTTTCCGTTTCTAGGGCAAACTAATTCATTTTGTAATTTTTAAAAGCTTTCTAAAATTTATTCAAATACAAATACAGGAGAACAGACATTTGTATTATAAAAAAAACATTACTTTTCAACTTTAAATAGTTTTCGAAAAGTAAGTGATGGGTATGGGCATGGGTAAGTGATGGGCATTTTATTGAAACTGTTAACCTATTTCGATAATAAGTGAGTGGCCTCCCAAAATTTTACCGAAGATACAAAAATAATTGATAGTTTCGTTATCAGGATTTTTCAAATAGCAGGAAACCACAATAATAATTTGTTCGCGTATCTCCCTTTAATCACTGCATTCTCGGATGAAAACCCAGCACGGCTAATACTTGACCTTTATGGCCTCGTTTAAACTCGACGATACTAGCCTAGGTCAATTAGGATCGGTCATAATATAGGTTTTAATAGTTTCCACCCAGTCCCCAACCGCAGTTTTTCTAAGCCTCCTATTTTCCGAGAGCTCAGGGGGCCTACCACTCCCCCTCCAGAGCGCGTAAGGGTCGGACGCCTCTGCAGTGCGGGTGTTAAGTAATGGGACATTGATTACAATATATTGTTTTAAATAAATCCTTACCATCATGTCCGACCAATTCCACCATTGACACCTTTTTCGTGACCAGAGACGTTTGATAGTTGCAGCGACAGCGGGCCGCACTGGCGCACGAACTTTACAAAAGTGGGGATCGGGACGTTTGGGAGCTCAGATCTCGCTTTCTATTAAAGTCTTCATTCTTTTTATTACTGAGCCTCAAAAATTTAAAATAAGTCATAGGAAATTAGTTTTTTAAGATTTTGAAAATGGAAAAATGTATAATATTTTCAAAATTTAATTTTTTGAATTATATTTCTCATGGGCCAGAATGTGTAATTCGTCCTTAAGATACCTAGATCAAGTTGTAATGGCATTTGTAGAAGCATACAGGTAAAATTTCGTCTTTAAAAAAGGCATGCAAGTGGGTATAGTCAAAATGCCTGAGGCTGTAATTTGCAAACCGTAAGTCAGGGAGGAGAATAAATACGAAAATCGTCATCAGCGCCATCAATAGCCCCCTGACAAAAAAATACACCGAAATCTGCGACGTGAGGGTGTTATCGACTTGTCGATTTGTCGTGGAATGCCCCAGGAGTGGAGTCCAAGGTGTTACCTTTGTGCTGTACTTGCGCGTAGTTTTTCCGCATTTTTTGTAAGATTGTAGATAATCCATACATAACGGTAAGCATTATAGAAAATCAGCTTTCCGCAGAAATGCCGAGATAATGGTAGGCATTTCGTTATGTGGGTGTTCCTCATGCAACTAAATTGTAGGTCCTTAATTGTTGGAACCTTCATTAATGTCAGGTGCTGTTTGCTTCTGGTGTGGGTTCTGAACAATAACTTTATTTTTATTACCTCACTTGAAGCCAGCATGAATTTTATATAATTACTGGCGAACCTACCGATACCAATACTTTTGCGGATCTAAAGTAGTAACTCCCGCCACCCATGTTGGCTGTTGGCCGCCCAGCAGAACCGAAAGGGTTCTGCGCTGCTACCGTCATATTTCAATATAGTAACAAAATTTGTAACTAAGCAGCCCAGATATCAGGTACACATGTGATTCTGCGAGACCTGAATGTACAACCGCCATTAGATAATCATATGTTGACTGTAAAACCACCAGCTGGGATTTATTCCGCACCTGGCCCATTTCCTGTGGTTTTGCTCACACACGAATGCCTCGGCATCTAGCCAACAGCACCCCGGGCCGTTACTGGCCTCAGGGAGTGTGTACCTACCTTTTTCTCAGAGCCAGAGCCGCCACCATAGGCGGATCCAGGGGGGCAAAGGGAGGCAGGTACGCCCCCAATCGACGCTCAACGTCCCCTGAAGTGGTCACGGTGCCCCCTGAAAGTTCAACGGTGCCCCCCGAAATGTCGTTTCCCACCCCCTCCCACACACCTAGGATGCAAAAGTCGGCATCCACCAGTAGGATTTGGCACCCACCTGATAGGTTTTGCCAGCCAAAAGTGGCACTACCGGGAAGGTGCCCCCATTGGCAATCCTGGTTCCGCCTATGCCCACCACTACTGAAACTGATTCAACATGCCACTGATCGGTTGAGAGCAACGTTTGGTTACAATCATGACATTAGTATTTTGATTTTAACATATCGGTTAACGTAAGTTCTAGCTTATTTCCGTACTTGGTGGGCCCGTGCGCCGGTGGGCCCCTTCTAGTGGAAGGGGCCCCTAAGGCTCAGCACCAGTAGGAACAAAATCTGTGGTTACGCCCCTGACAGTAGCTCTACACGGGCAACAGTTTAAAGTTATGGTCTCTGATACACTTACACCGGGCAGTCATTCACTTCAGACCACATGCCTTGTCAACGACGGCCAATTTAATAACGCCTATCATTCTCAGTAATCACTTCCTGATCCACCTTAGGACACGGAAGAGTCTACGCAATGGGATTGAGGACTCTATATGCAATACATATCATATCTAAGGTAAACCAACAGAGTGGATTTACTGTTAGACTGTGGGTCTGTGAAAATGTTACAAAGTTTCTTTCCGGAAGTCCGGACAAAGCACCGCTGCATTGCTATCTTCGCCGAATTTAGGGGGGCCTCAATCTAATGGAAGAAAAGGTTTAAAATATAAAAAAATTAAAAAAAAAAAAAAAAAAAAAAAAAAAAAAAAAAAAAAAAAAAAAAAAAAAAAAAAAAAAAAAAAAAAATGGTGGTGCCCCCTGGTCCAGCCAAGGGGGGCACGGTGGCCCGGTGCCTACCCTCGTTCCGCCGCCTATGCTTGGGGGCCAGAATCACCCAGGATTCTGGGTCTCCCATAGACTCTGTATAGGGCTTGTATTGCCGTGCCAGCGTTAACTCACCTAAAATCCCCTGGATCGAGAAGAGCTCTCCAGCCCTGGCTATGGCATGCCACTTTTCAGCCCAACACCCCCCCGTGTCATCCTTTATGAACAGCCCCGAATAGGCTTAAGAGAGACAATTTATGTGTGCGTAGTTAGCCATATTAGGTTATTTTTCCGTCAAATCCTAAGTGGAAACTAACATAGTTGGCTAAAAATGAATTAATCTCAATTCGATATGGGCCTCAAATAACACAGGTATTAGTGAAGATTTTTACGCTCTCCAATCCTCAGAGGTCCCGGCTCAGACCCAGTTGATGCCGGCAAAGTCCTGGCCGGGCCCAGCATCCGGTCCCGGCTCCGGGACGACAGGACCGAAAATAGACCATAGCTCTCGGTGCAAAACCTCTGGCGCTTACCCCGTCAAGTGTTTTCCGCAAAACACGCCTGCTTATAAGGCGGAGTAAATATTAATACGGAAAATGTCATAATTGCTCAAGAAGAACTGGACAGCAGACAGAGGCAGTTACTGAAGAGCTGCTCGCTGCGGAGACACAATCATCATCGACTGACTCGCTGGGCGCTCCAACAGTTCCAGCCGAATTCTATGTGTCCCATGTATTGCCGCTGCTGGAACAGGCTCCCGTCAGAACAGATAATCTTTTGGTTGAACTGATCATTTAAAGTTGGTTTATTGTTCGCTATTTTTGTTACCGTTTACGAAACATAACAGGATATGCTTGGGGTTTGTCATTTTATTTCAAAACCGAAGTGGCAAATGTCAAGGGAGGAACGCCCATCCAAACTGTGAACCAAAATAGGTCACTTCCATACCCCAAATTAAAACTGATTATATTCTCAGTATACTGTTTTCGGGGGTTCTTTGTTAAATAATTCACACATGAATCTCATTATCTTACTCTCGTGTTTTGGGAACTCTTAACTTAACTGAGGCCAGAAGCCATTATAATCGCCTGTGGTTTGAGTGCGGCTTACCCTGCTTGTATCCTTTTATTCAGGAAATGTTTCGCTTTAACGATGTTGCGGGATGACGGGCCAATTGTAGCGTGGTAAAATATAAAGCTGCGTTCTTTGCCTTCAAAGTGTAAATTCACAGCACGTAGTTTGAATGACAGTTTATCATATTTGTATATGACATAATCAGAATGAGTATTTTAAGTTCAATGGGCTACGCTATGGTTAAGAAGGGGCTGTGTATACAGAAAGAACAACTCGCGCGGTCGAATTAGGCCTTATTCAAGCCATAAGATGGCTTTATAGAATGCATTGTCACTGAAATGGGACAATTAACACTATACTTTGTAACAATTGACCCACAGCAGGGGTCAATTGTAATACGTGTAGAAGTTTTGAACTCGAGCTTTGCCGTTAGAAAATTAAATATTTCCAAAAAGCGTTTCCGTTTCCAGCGGGCCAAGACATCAAGGCATAACGTGATAATGTACATTTTGCTTTGCGTCTAAAATTTTGGATTCTGCAAACAAATTAGAAGAACATGTTACACTTCACCCTAATCTCTCCTGCGGAAAAGGACAGGTATAACAGTATTGTGTCCGCTATACAGTTCAGTGGATGCTAAGGTGGGTACTGGCTGGTGATTGCGTCTATACAGTAAGTGGATACTAGGGTGGGTACTGGCTGGTGATTACGTCTATTCAGTTTAGTGGATATTAAGGCGGGTATTGGTTGGTGATTACGTCTATAAAGCTCAGTGAATACTAAGGTGGGTACTGGCTGGTGATTACATCTGTACAGTTCAGTGGATACTAAGGTGGGTACTGGCTGGTTATTACGTCTATACAGTTCAGTGGATACTAAGGTGGGTACTGGCTGGTTATTACGTCTATACAGTTCAGTGGATATTAAGGCGGGTACTGACTGGTGATTACGTCTGTACAGTTCAGTGGATACTAAGGTGGGTACTGGCTGGTGATTGCGTCTATACAGTAAGTGGATACTAGGGTGGGTACTGGCTGGTGATTACGTCTATTCAGTTTAGTGGATATTAAGGCGGGTATTGGTTGGTGATTACGTCTATAAAGCTCAGTGAATACTAAGGTGGGTACTGGCTGGTGATTACATCTGTACAGTTCAGTGGATACTAAGGTGGGTACTGGCTGGTTATTACGTCTATACAGTTCAGTGGATATTAAGGCGGGTACTGACTGGTGATTACGTCACAGTTCAGTGGATACTAAGGTGGGTAATAGCTGGTGATTACGTTTATACAGTTCAGTGGATACTAAGGCGGTTCCGTATATAACTGTGGGGGGTGCTTCAGGGCTGGTCATTGTAATTTGGGCGAAGGGTTGAGGGGGTGCTTCAGGGCTGGTCATTGTGAAGCGGGCGAAGGGGTGGGGTGGGGGGGAGGGGTGCCTCAGATCGTCGGGTAACACACCACCACGCGACACGGTACCGCTGGCAGAACGAGGTGAGTGCAGGCACCGCGGCTGCCGGCAGCGGCGGACCCTCGGCTTTTACCGGGCGGCTCCGGCAGTGGCTGGCACACAGGGCTCGGGCATATCGCTTGCCTTCAATGCCACCTTCGATATGCCTCTCCAAATTAACATTTGGCAGCGTTTGCGCTGGTCTATACAACTGATTGACAAGGCAAAACCATTGACCGGGACCAATAATAAATTGGAGACGCCCTTGTCTGTCCAGCTAGGAGGGGGGAGGGTCACTGCAGCCCGTTGCTGCCGGTGGGCATTGGCGAAGTGGTAGCAATGGGCTTGCAGGGGTGTGAACATGAAGCACAGCTCCGGAGCCGGCTGAAATTGCAGGGGTCAGAGAAATGGCCAGAGGGCCACACAACAGATATCCTGCACTTTGTCACACAATACATATCCAGCGCCCAATAGTTTACCCGACGTACAGGTCGGCTGGCAACTGACTGATGAGAGGGTGACCTGAGCGGGACGGCCCCCAGTGATGCAGCGGACCTAAAAAAAACGGGACGAAAATGCAAAAAATGACTCTAGAATTGCTAAAAAACTGTATGCGATGCGTTTGAGAATTTCTTAGAACCCGGAAAACCATTATTATTTTCTTCCTCTAGCGTACCACATTGGTTTCACGGCAGCTGAAACTTGAAACTTATCCTGCCTCGCTAAATACGGGTATCTGGCCAGAAATAATCGCGTGATCTAAAATGTTAATAACAGGTACTCACACCTCGCCATCCATAAAAACCTATACTACCATGAATCTTGGGATGTTTGCGACCTTTTAGTTACAAAAAAACGGTTCTAGCTGCTCCGGAGAATGCAGTCAAGTCGTTTTAATAAACACATGTTTCGGAGCTAAAATTTATAACATACATCATATTTCCTTAGACTGGCAAAAAAGCACAGTCAGGATCAGCTAGAAAATCATACCATGTATTCTGGGAAGTGTCTTATTTATATTGGCGGAATCTGTAGTTCGGCAACCGACGGCTGAAAAAGTTATGCTGGTTTTAGTGAGCGCATATTCTACTCGTAGTCGGCGGGCGGTTGTGGCAATGACGCGCGCGGCATCCTCTAATCGACGCGTATTCTTTCATTTATCCAACTAAATGACACATTTAAATGGGGGGAAGGGGGTAAAAATCACAAAATATGCATAACGTTATTGATGGACGGCCTCCAATTGAAGAAGGCAATAAAGTTGAGAAGCAGGAGGGTAAATTGAGACAACGGAAGCATGTTGTTCAATAGTTATTAGGGCGCAGCGAGATCAAGCCGTGAATAAAAAATTCAGCTGTTAACTTTGGTTCACTTTCTTCTCATTTGTAAAACGTTATTTTAACTCGATTTTCCTTTAATCTTTGGCCTCCGCCCCCTGTTAAAACTGACGGTCATGTATGTATGTATAGTAGGCCATTTCATTTTATAATTTTTCTATTTTGGTCAGGTTTGCGCGACTTTTGCCGTTCTATGGTCCAAGTGGAGTCGATCGGTGCCATTTTTATCGAAATCGGACAATATTTAGGTCTGCCTCATGGGACCTGAAGATATCGAGTTTTCGTCAAAAATGGCTATGATGGGGACAATACGGCTGACGCTGTAATGATCAGGATAATTCCAAACCTGTTTTTTAAGCCTGCTATCGCAAAATGTTCATGCAGTCATGCTGGAGGCCATAGAATGTCGTAAAGCAAGGGAACAAAGTCTCTGTAAGCTATGGTATAAAGGGAAATTCTCGTTTATGAGGCCTCAACCGACGAATTCTTGAACTCACTACTGGAAATGCTTTGGGCGGTAAAATGCGTCAAGAACAGTTCTGGACAGGAATTTATTTTGCATTTGCATGTGCTGATCGTGAAATATATTTTCTGAATGTCATAGCTGTCTTCATGCTGTGGGCATCCCAGCAGGCCACGCGCCTTAGTGGTGAGGAAGTGCGGGCGCATGACATTGTCGCTACTTCGGGAAGTGCACTCTCCTAGACATGCTTTAAACTTCCTTGGGGAGCCAGGGAAGTTTGCTGCTGCGACTTTCAACCTGCAGAAGTTATTCAAGCTGCTATTCATATTTTTATCTGCTGGTCAAATCCTTCAGCATACCAATACCTCGTTCTGCAACTTTATTTACCACTTCTAATTACTTGATAAGGATGTTAACTATGTCGCACTGTTTGTCTACACCCTATTCCACAGGCTCTTTTGCCAGTCAGGGGTGATCTGTCGGGCTTACAAAGTCTTAGGTTATCCAAGCATGACTCTAACACCAGGTCAGCGAGCTGTGTGTTCTTGTTCAGTAACACCGACGAGGCATCTTCTGTGAATCCTCCACTGGGGCGGATCATACTGAGATGCTTTTCACATATTTATTTCTTATTGCCATTGCTGACAAAGTCGCTGCAGAGATTGAACGACACAATTGGTGGCTGAATGTTCCAACGGCATGTGACGTCGGAGGACCCGCAGAGCAGCCTTGTCTATTTGGTCGTCCACACTCTTGTACCGGATGAGGTCTTGATAAAAGTGCATGTCGTTGCTGGGTGCATCAGCTGCTACTGGCGCACGAAGTCATGCGCAGATTTACAACAGAAGGCGAAACTACGTCTCCCGGTGGAGCTTCCTCACCATGCTTTCGTTGTGCGTGAGCTGGTTTGCGAGCATAGCAATATTCATGAAGTACGGCACCAGCAGCTTATGTGCTGGAACGCCCGGAACATTGAAGGGGGAAAGTTGTATTTTGAAATCTCGTAAATCTAGTCAACGTCATAGGGCCAATGGATAAGAATTTGAACATGGGGTACGACCTCCTGTCCTCACCCCTGTTCCCACGTCTATGACCTGCAAACAGAGAATTAATTTTTCGACTACTTTTGGCCACCCGTCATGCTTGATGAAAAGCTTCAGGATTGACGTATCTCATCCCACGTGGTGGCTCCACAGAGATAAGTTTCATAAAATCTGAATCTTTATCTGTCAAAATGAGTGCCCAAAGTTAGTGATAAATTTATGAACTCTTTGTGAGCTGCTAATATGCTTGTCAATAATTCCTCCTGATTTCAATGCTCTCTTCGACAGGTAGACTAACCAAATTAGGCAGCACATGGTATCAACTAGCATGCATTGTTCTACCAGGAAGCTGTGTGTCTGCAGGTGCTGCTCTTCGTGGATATTTTTATGTTCACAAACCAGCTCACGCACGACGAAGTCATGGTGAGGAAGCTCCACTTGATGATGCAGTTTCGTCTTCTCTTGTATGTCTGCGCATGAATTTTTGCGCCAGTGGCAGCTGATGCACCCAGCAACGACATGCACTTTTATCAAGACCTCATCCGGTACAAGAGTGTGGACGACCAAATAGCCAAGGCTGCTCTGCGGGTTCTCTGACGTCACATGTCGTAGGAACATTCAGCCACCAATTGTGTCGTTCAGTCTCTGCAGCGACTTTGTCAGAAATGCCAAAAAGAGAGAAATATGTGAAAAACTTTTCAACATGATCCGCCCCAGTGGAGGATTCACAGAAGATGTCTCGTCGGTGTTCCTGGACAAGACCACACAGCCCGCTGACCTGGTGTTAGAGTCGACTTGGAAAACATTGCAGTTCGTCAGCCCGACAGATCACCCCTGACTGCTAAAAGAGCCTGTGGAATGGGGTGCAAACAAATAGTGCAACATGGTTCACGTCCTTATCAAGTATGATAAAGTGGCAAATGATGTTGCAGAACTAGGAATTGGTATGCTGAAGGATTTGACCAGCAGATAAATATATGAATAGCAGGTTGAATAATTTCTGCAGGTGGAAAATCGCCAGAAGTAAACTTCCCTAGCTCTGCAGGGAAGTTTTAAAGCATGTCTAGGAGAGCGCACTTCCCGAAGCAGCGATAATGCCATGCGCCCGCACTTCCTCACCACCAGAGCTGCAAAAATCTCAAATCTGTCGGGCACTTTCGAAAAAACCTCCAAATCTGTCGGGTGGTTAGGATAGGACTATTAAAATTGTCTAAAACCCATTCAATTGGTAAAATGTTCCTACTCTTTTTCCACATTCTTAATAGAAAATACTAAAATTAGCATAAAAAACTTCAAGTTTGGCACCAATGGATATCATTATCCTTATTTTTGTGCTCTGATCCTTATATGTGTGATATCCTTATTTTTCATGCTCTGAAGCCGCCTATGGAAAATCTAAGTGGAATGACACAAGTCTATTTATTTTCAAAACTCTAGAACTGAGACTGTTCTTCGGGTTTTCAATTATCAGACACGCTCAGGAAATTAAGGTTATCGGCAGAAACCTATAACAAATTGAATACCGAACCACCAATTCCCATTTTCTGGAGTCACCATTGGTAAAGGAAATTTATTATTGGATGTAATTTGAGATTTGTGGACGTACAGCATACAAATAGTGTGTGTCAAAGTCAGCTCGACTGGGTCTTGAATAAGACTCAGTCTTGAATTCAGATGATTTAGGTCACAGGTGGAAATATACAATAACATGAAAAGCAGCCCCCTTTTTCAGTCCTCTGCAGCCGCCATTGACAAAAAATGCTGCACTAGAATGAGAATAAGTGATATTGTGTTATTATGTTACATAGTCTAGCCCAGAATACTTAAAAATATAGTTTGCAATGGAAGAAAGCTGACCTGGTTCCCATACCATGCGGTTACTTATGCCAGCTTCAGCAAATTTTCATTATTTCAGTTTTTTGGAGGTGGGAGGGGGTAATTTGGAAGGAACCCCCAAAATTTATATATGGATTTTGCTCTGATGGCCAGACAAACAAGATTGGAGGGGTACTTTTTGATATTTGAAAGTGTTTTTAAGGATCATGGCTACTTGTAGTTGAATACAAACATGTAATATTAGCTTTCCATGACTTTAAATGCATGTTTACATGAAAAATCCTAAATTTTGAAGCTGTTGGCTATCTCAAAGTTTTTCATGCATTGCCGTGCTCATTTCCATGAGGGTACGTGGTTTAGGATCTGAAGTTCATGAGGCTAATAAATAACCTTAAGTCAGTTAGATAGTAAATGTCAAATAAATATCATGTTTCCAAGGAAGTTAAGAGTAAAAGGAATGAGTAAAGGTTGCACTAGGCTGTGTTTTTGTTATATCTTTGTCCCCTTGCCATAGATCATAGGCATATTTAGGTAAGTGAATAAAATGAAATAGGAGAAATAGTTTGGTACTTAAAACTCAAATTAATGTGGAAAGGTGAAGAGTTTTGTTTCTTTGGCATCTACAAATCCACTGATGAAGGTATGCAACTTTTGTGGTTAATTCTGGACAAACAGGCATTGGATTTAAAAGAAGATGGAAGGGAAAATCAAATGTTTTAGTCTAATTTGACCAGTCTGCTGGTAAAATTCATTTTTCCCTTATTAATATCATTTAAAATTATTGATCAACAGTGAGCATAACATACTGTGTGGAAATAAATGTAAGCTGCCGAAATTACAACGAACACCACATCACTTACTTCTTTGTTTTCTCCCCACTGTTCTGATCTGCCCGCTGTTTGATCCATGCTTCAAAACAACCTCCTTGGCCAAAACCACTGTTCCTGAACTTGTAGGGCAGCCCAGAATGCTTGATTCGCTGATGCTCCTTAAAAAACGTTTCTCGCCAAAATACCCACATCCCTCAAATCCACATTTAAGCTTGACACGGGACGGTGGAAGGGGCTTCAGCTTAATCGGAGCCATTTATCAGCCCTTCAACTATGGACGATGAAATCCAGGCTCAACCAGTTTACTCAAGATGTATACCAAAGTAATACAAGAGAAAAATAATCAAAAACACAACCTTGCAACGCATTGCCTCCACCACACCACGGGATTCTAGGGCCTTGGCCCCGCCATATCCACAAGGCAACACACCAAACCGCAGGGCTGCTTTTCTTCAAACCGAAGATACCTTTTACACCGGCTTTGCCGCAAGGGCGCTGTTCAAACAGCGCCCTTGCGGCAGCGTTGAGCGTACTTCCAAACGAAGGAAACGAAGGAAAAAAACTGTTTTGCCTGTCGCCTTTACCTTTACGGCGGCCTGTCGGGCCAAGCTGTCGCGTGCTATGGAATACAAATCGGGCCCGACAGGCCGGTGAAGGAATTTTTCCAGCAGAGGATTTTCTGGGTGACGTTTAAAAGGCCCTCTGTACATAAGGCCCTCTATTCAAAGGTTCCTCGATTCATAAGTCCCTCGAAAAGACCCTCTGTGCATTAGGCCCTCTATTCAAAGGTCCCTCGATTCATAAGTCCCTCGATTTTCCACCGGTTCTTGCCGCACACTGGCTTGATATGGGAGAGGTGCAAATTCATGAAAAACTTGTTGAGTGAAAGAGGTGACAATTCTAATATTGAGTTTTTTAGAACAAAAATATTTTCTGCTTACTTTCAAGATTTTTTTCACAGATTGTAAGATCTGTCGCAAGACCATACCGTGCCCTAAAATCTGTCGGGCACTTTATGACCCGGGAGCCTGACTTTTTGCAGCTCTGCTCACCACTAAGGCGCGTGGCCTGCCGGGATGCCCACAGCATGAAGACAGTTATGACATTCAGAAAATATATTTTACGATCAGCACATGCAATTGCAAAATAACGTCCAGCCCGGAACAGTTTTTTAAACATTTTACCACCCAAAGCATTTCCAGTAGTGGGCTCAAGAATCCGCTGGTCGACGCCTCATAAACGAGAATTGCCCTTTATACCATAGCCTACAGGGACTTTGCTCCCTTGGTTTACGACATTCTATGACCTTCAGCATGACTGTATGAACATTTTTGACAATAGCAGGCTTAAAAAACATGTTTGGAATTATCCTGATCATTACAGCGTCAGCCGTATTGGTCCCCATCATAGCCATTTTTTGACGAAAACTCGATATCTTCAGGTCCCATGAGGCAGACCTAAATATTTTCCGATTTCGATAAAAATGGCACCGATCGACTCTACTTAAAACGGGAAAAGTCGCGAAACCAGACAAAAATCAATTTTTTTAAATGAAGTGGCCTAATGTACGGCCGGTTCCACAGTGATAGGTGGGTATTAGTATTCCACAGTGATAGGTAGGTATTAGTGTTCCACAGTGATAGGTAGGTATTAGTGTGAGTTCGTTTAATAAATATCTTAAAAACGATTACTCTTCCCATGCAGGTTTCGTCTCTAGCAATTAATTTTGATGAGCTCATTAAATTTGGGACCCTGCAAACTGGATGAAACGTCAATGAGGGGGAATTATAGACAAAAAAAACTTTTTTCGCCGATCCCGATGATTTTCTGTTTCTTTTCTCAATTACTCCCGAGTTTTGGACCTTATGTAGTATTTTACGCGTCAGTTCATGCATCCAGTTAAAACGCAGCAGGTGAGGCAACAATGATGTCGGCAAGGACCATCACTTGAGAGATATTTTGCAAAAATAACCGCAGCCTAATACCTACCAATCAGTATCGAAGCGGCTGTTTATACTACTTCTCTTGGATTTTGAAGAAAGTCGCTTGTCGCACATTTTGTTGCGTTTGCCGGGGTTAAAGTTTAACAGTGGTTATCTTCTGATGATGTTTTAATACCCGACGCTCCCCTAAATGTGTTCCTAATGCTAATAAATACGAGGTGAGAATGCATTTTTCACTTCCAATGTTTGCCGGCGAACAACTGGGGAAATCCAATCATTAAATCAAATTATCAATCATATGAATTATTTTCCTTACTATTACCTTTATTCGGCTTATTGCATGGTCAGATTTGCGACTATGTAATTATTTCATAAAGCTACAGTCACTGTAAGAACCGTTAAAAAACCCTCGATAGCCTCTGCATAAAGTAGCGCACCCAATGGGTACCACGGGGTGTTCTGGTGCCTTTGTTATGGACCTGACCTCAAAATGGATGTTCGCTCTAGATTTTCCTTTACAAGAGCTTTCGAATAGTGTATAGAAACTTGATCTAACTCCTCTAGAAGCCGAGTTACTCCCAGCTTTTGTCAACCTTGTTTTGAGAACCAACATTGCCTTACATCGGCTTAGAAACTACATCATAACTCGGTGACCTGACCTGACCTTGGATTGAAATTTCGTCAAGATGTATCAAATGGATTTTAGTTTGCATTTGCCAAGCGGCATTGCGCTGAACCGATCCGTTTTTCTCCCATCGCAAAAAACTAAGAGGGGGTAGAATCGACGCCCTGGCAAAAAAGAGGGTTAAGAGGAAAAACAAAATTTGGTGTGCTTGTTTGAGCCACCTGATGGAGAGCTTCAAATTGAATCAAAAATCATTGTTCTATCTTTTTAATATTTTTGCGTTCCCAACCCGGGAACATTTTTATTCATTCGCATCACATACACACTATGTATGTACAGTCTGTTGCGAAAGTATCGTTCCGTTCCAGGGGTGTCCGACCAGGCGGAAACATGTAGTTTGGGAACCACATGTCTGAGGACGTGGCCTGTTCGGCTGCTCGACCTCCCCAGCAGTTAGCGGGTCGGACCGATGAGGCTGGGGTCAGCCGGGGAGGGTGGGGTGACCCAGTGCTTTCACTTTCAGTCGTGGAAACTCCTGTATTTGAGCCTCCCCGACAGAGAGGCGAAGCAACATAATGGTAATTTCTCGGTTCCGCTGCGGTGGGCCACCAAGTATCCCTCCCCACTATCGAGAGCTGAACCCCAAATACCATTGGAGGCAGGACCGTGTGTTTTAGGGTAGTATTACTGCCAGGAGGCGGAGGGGGAGCAGAGGTCACATTATTGTCAGAAAGTTGGCAGGAGGGGAGGATAACATGGTTGTCAGGGGTGCAGAATGGGCAAATACAGGATTTCTTATGGGAGGACGCATGATTGAAAGCGGGTCGCCATCCGAGCCAGAAGGGGGAGGGGTGATAAACCAAAACCTATCGTTGGGTGCTCATTTGCATCCTGACGGAAAGAGTAAACGGGTGGCAAACGAAAGTTTATCATGGCACCACTGACATTTTAGGAGAAGCCGCGACCATTTAAGGGGCGTCGAGGCTCAATCTAGGGAAGGGAGCAAGTGCCCTCACTTGCCTTCCCTGAATTCACCCATGAGGTGCAAGGGATGCAGAACTCAAACTAATTAATGACTGATGAGCCAGCCCCTCAATATGATCGGTCTCTTGATACTTTGCAGCACCATCTTACCTATGATAGGGACGTCACAGTGGTTACAGCGGATTGTTGTATCTTAACTATTCCGAAACATCGATTTCAATAATATTTTGGGATGCCAGCGCTTCTCTTGAAATTACTTTTTGGCCCACTCCAGCGTTCAACGCCAGATTCCGTCACTGCGAGTGTCCTCGATCAGTCGGAGGTACTGGCGGCAGAGTCACGTGACCTCCAAACGGGTCGCCTGTCCGGACTAGTGGGGTGGCGGCAGCGTGCGGAGCCGTGGTGTAGTGGGTAGGATGTTCCGCTCTCTTACAGAGCATGCTGGTTCGAACCCGGGTTGGCTGTGCATAGCTTGGCAGTTTTTTTCCAAAACTGAATACTGATGCCAACCTATCAAATGATGCTTCTAGGAGCAAGCATGTTTAGCTTTCCACACATTGTCATGTCGGAGACGACCCTCGCCGTTACGTGACCTGAGGGGGTGGAGCTGGGCTGACATCGGAATGCGGGCAATGTAACCTTGTGACCCAGCGAAGGGGTAGCAGATGTCACGGAGCGCATCGTTCAGGGGTGATAGTTGAGACCCTATTGCATTGTGATAGCGCCTTTGCATTAAGGCTGATAATCCCGGGACATTTTTGCAATCCCGGGATCCCGGGATTCATCGACCCTCAATCCCGGGATATCCCGGGATCCCAGGCTTGGGCAATTTTTTCAATAAACATGTCGAAAACAAGTGTCTGCTTTAGATAACGTATAAGGCGTATTCTTAACAGCATAGTAAATATTTCCCGTTAAGGATAACCCATAGCATACTATTTACACCATGCGGAAAGTACATGAAAATTCATATGGACATTAAGCAGAATAAAATGCTCTGCTCCCCAAACAAATAAAGACATATGAATGATATTGACAATATATATTTCTTGGTTATATTTCTAGTCATATTATAATATAGGTATTTACCTATTGTGACCCGGCCTATTGTGTCCTGGTCACACAAGTCACCTGCCACGATAGTACCACTTGAGGAAGCAAAGGGCATCAACGGCTTCGTCGCCGAGACTCGACCGTTCTTTAGTGACGATATTCCCGACAGTTTAAAACGCACGTTCCGAGTCAACACTCGTAGGGACTATGTCCTTGAGCCAGCTGTAGGACAGAGCTATCATAACCGTTCTTCCAGAGGCAGGCAGGTTTTCCAACTCTTTCCTAATGGCCTTGGTCATAAGCGAAGGATTGGAGAGACTTAGCCTGGACGCGCTTGAACTGTGACCTGGCTCTGGAACTGTTGTCTTATCTAGAGCCTGTTGAAGCATCGATTGAAGCGACTGTGCTGGCTGAGTATCATCAACGTCCATCGCTTCTGCATCTACAACTACTTCGGAAGCATGCATCTGTCCCAGGTCATTTTTAATATGTTAACTGGGGGGCCAATTGCCCCCCACCCCGTCGGCCGAAATGCCCCCCCCCACCCTAATGCCGGGAAATTGTCCCCCAGTAAAAAGACAAGTCTTGCTTAAAACTTAATAAAAAACTCACCCAACGATAATAAAACAAAACACCACCCGTTAATAATAAGTTTGTTGTATTGCTCGTCCCAAACCGACAATCCAGAAAAATTGTATTAAAAAACTACCATCAGTAGCCGTCTACTCCATCGTGAAAAAACGTAACAAAGCAAGTAGTTGCGGGAAATCCCGGCTAAGTGGCCTCAGCATTAATTTAACTAGCCACAACGCAGGAAATAGCCTAAAACCAATCAAACATCGTTTTCTATCCGACCAGAAGCCCCGCCAGCCAGTACCGTGGCACTTCATGATGCTCTCATTTCAGACATGGTCGGTTGTCAGCGCTCAGAGCTCGTTCGTGGATTAGGCGGGACACAGTGTAGTCAAAGCGCGTCAGACTGGTTACTGGTGTGCCGGTGTGAAGTGCTTAGCCCATTTATTATTATTGTGTTGGTAGCATGTGAAATTTAGAGTGAGATCGTTGCATTACTTTTTCTGTAAAGTTGATAGGGGAGACCGGGGTCAACTGTCACGATTCTTACTTTTCTGCTTCAGGAAGGGCAATGCTTTGTGCCAGAAAACTTTTCATCAGCCTTTTTCAGCAGCCTTGACATTTTGGCTATCTGGCAGATGTAGCACTATACCAAAATAAAAATATTGATTGGTCTTTGCTTGGCTAGTACATAGCTACATAACTTGGCTTTGAAATACTTCCTTCAAATGTTACATTTGACCCCATCAAGGGTCAGTTGTGACACCCCAGGGGTCAATTGTAATATATTAAAGCCATGCGTCTGGTTCTTTTCGATCGCGATGCATGTCTCGTTAGGGTCGTTCAAAAAAAATTGTTTACTTTTCAGACTCGAGCTCGAACAGAGAAACTGACACAGTGTGAACTGTGAAGCGATGCCAGGTATAATCTACCTACATGCAGAAGGGAGAGCCTGGCTTTTGCTTGTGTTTGAACATTTCAGCTAGGTAAAATATTAAGCATAAAACAACGCTGTAGCTTGTTGCTGGATTCTATAATGCTTTGTATTACTATCAACGACGCTTTCCACGTTACTTTTATTGTTGGAAAATATCGGGATCCCAGGATTCAGAAATAAATAATCCCGGGATTTGGGATTAACACAATCCCGGGATCCCGGGATCCCGATCCCCGGATTATCAGCCCTACTTTGCATACGTTTAGGGATGCACGACTTTAAAAAGATTTGATGCCAAATTTAGCACGTTTGTGAAACCTTGGTTCTAAATTATCCGAGCTCCATTTTGCACATTCAAGGGCCGTATTTCGGGCGAGAATTAAGTCACCCCGGCGCCATATGCAGCACCGCGTCCAGGCTAAGATCAGCGGAACGCCTGGCCTTTCCGCCATCGTCATCATTAGCGTATGTGCCGCGTTATATCTAACTGGGGGACCTGTCTTTCATACTTTTATCTTGTATGTTTGCCTACCCTTGTCTCTGTATGCTGCCGCCCCTGCTGCCACGGAGCTGAGTGGTCTGCGGAGACGACCCTCACTGTCACGTGACCTGAACACGGAGTTGAGTGGTCAACGGAGACGACCCTCGCTGTCGCGTGACCTGAGCGGGTGGTGCCGGCGCGAGCTGAGCCGGCATCGGATTGCGGAGAATGTGATCTTGTGACCCGGCGAAGAGGTAGCAGGTGCTAGGAAGCGCGCCGTTTAGGGGTGATAGGAGAGCCAATTGCACAGTAACTGTACCATTGTATGATTTACGGACCAAAGTTCGTATGGCTAAAGTACGTATAGATAAACTTCGTAAGCAAAAGTTCGTAAGCAAATGTACGTAGGGTATAAAACTTGTATGCCAAAAGTACGTACGCAAAAGTACGTACGCAAAAGTTCGTAAGCAAATGTACGTAGGGTATAAAACTCGTATGCCAAAGTACGTACGCAAAAGTACGTACGCAAAAGTTCGTAAGCAAATGTACGTAGGGTATAAAACTCGTATGCCAAAAGTACGTACGCAAAAGTTCGTAAGCAAATGTACGTAGGGTATAAAACTCGTATGCCAAAAGTACGTACGCAAAAGTACGTACGCAAAAGTTCGTAAGCAAATGTACGTAGGGTATAAAACTCGTATGCCAAAAGTACGTACGCAAAAGTTCGTAAGAAAATTTACGTAGGGTATAAAACACGTATGCCAAAAGTACGTAGGGTATAAAACTTATATGCCAAAAGTACGTAAGCAAATGTATGTACGTAGGGTACAAAGTTTGTATTTCAAAAGTACGCATCTGAATTTGAATAAGTTGTCACTTTTGCTCAACCACATTGGCGGACGCAGGGGAGGGGGCATTCTGGTCATGGCCCCCAAAGCGCTGTAGGGGGCAAACTCTTTCGGCCCCCAAAGGCTGGATACATTTTTGAAAAAAGGCGTTTACACTAGGTCTGTCGAGCAAAAATCTTCGCTCCTCTCCCCCCCAGGAGAGCGATCATTTACTTGGAGAGGTAGCTTCTACTAGGTCTGTCGAGCACCCAAATCGCACGTCCACCCCCCCCTCCCCAGGAGGAGAGGCAGACCTGGGTTTGCCCCCCAAACTCGGGTCTGCGTCCGCCCCTGCTCAACCATGCTGGCTCCCAGTTCCCACGATTCGTCTCCACGAGCGCTTCCGGACCGGAAATCGCTGCACGCGCAACTAATCACGCGCAAATGAGCGTGGGATGGTGGAGTGGAATTACTGGCTGTTGCAGATGTTCGTACTTATTGCGAGAGATAGGGTCTCTGCCGTTTCCGAATCGGTTGTGTATTGGTGATTTGAGTTTGATTAGACATTTTTAGTTTGCAAGACAAATTTGAATATGGAAGTTTCAGGCTGCAAACGGCCCCGGGTGGCCGATCAGGTTTTACCTTACAGATTTGAAGGGGGACGCCAAGGTACATGAAATGCGCCTGGCAAAACGCATGGCCTGTAAAGGCCGGGGAATTTGGGCGGCCAGGGATTCAAATGCTTTAGCCATTACGTACTTTTGCGTACGTACTTTAGGCATACGAACTTCTTCCTTACGTACTTTGCTGCAACCCACTCGGATTTACCCCTACGTACTTAAACCCGTGCGAACTTTTTCCTCCCAACTTTTTCCATTACAACTATTATACACGTACATACGTACTTTATCTATACGCACTTAGCCTACGTTCTTTTGCGTACGTACTTTAGGCATACGAACTTTTTCCTTACGTACTTTGGTCCGCAACCCACTCGGATTTACGCCTACGTACTTTAACCCGTACGAACTTTTTACATTACGAACATTTTACCCCTACGTACTTTAACCCATACGAACTTTTCTATACGAACTTTTTACATTACGAACATTTTACCCCTACGTACTTTAACCCGTACGAACTTTTTCCATACGAACTTTTTCCGTTACGAACATTTTACCCCTACGTACTTTAACCCGTACGAACTTTTTCCATACGAACTTTTCCATTACGAACATTTTACCCCTACGTACTTTAAACCGTACGAACTTTTTCCATACGAACTTTTTCCATTACGATTATTATAAACGTACGTACTTTATCTATACGTACTTTAGCCATACGTACTTTTGCGTACGTACTTTAGGCATACGAACTTCTTCCTTACGTACTTTGGTCCGCAACCCCCATTGTATAGCAGGGGACGCGCGAATGTAAGGCACGTTGATTCCTCAACACGGGGCGTGCTGTATTGTTTTTCAAACTGCTGTCCCTTTGTGCTGTGGTTTGCCTGCGCGAGGAGCCGTACTGAGCGTGCCCTTGACTAACTCGGATAGGTGCATGCTACTGGGTTTGTTGCGTCCATACAAAAGAGGTCGGGATTAATAGAGACGGATAGAGATCGATAAGCGTGGTGATCAGTGGTGATAGATGAAAAGGCAATTAAAAATTAACAGCGGGAGAAACCGATGGGTGACATCGGAGGTTTTAAGAAGCATTCGCAAATGTAATCGCAATTCAAATTGGCTAAGAAGCGTGACAGGGGGAAGGCTGGGAAAGATGGATGGTGCAAAAAAATTGGCGACGCATGTCCAGTTTAAGCAAAATCCATCTCAATATCACAATAGATAGGTGTCGGCTGGCCTGTCGCCTCGAATCCGGATGTAAAAAAACTTAGATTATTCGAGGATTAGGATTCGAGGAGACAGGCCAGCCAACACCATATCTACTTATGATCACGCTCCTCGCCGCAGCACTCCAAAACCTATCAATATCACAATACATTGAAAACCATTATAGGACGGCAGAAACTTTCTATCACAACCCCTTTGGTCTATGACTCCGGTGATTTAGTCTCCGAGGACACAGAGAAAGCAAGCTTGCTAAACAATATTGCGCTTCGTTATTCAGGCCACACATCAATGATCAACCCCCGCCTCACATGGACACAAACAGAGAAATCAGCCCTCCTTTAAACAACATCGTTATCACCGAGCGAGAAGTGTTGAACCAACTAAACTCACTCAATTTCAATAAATCCCTAGGTCCCGACGGAATTCCCCTCGTATTTTGAAGCTAACGGCGATACTGATCTACAAACCACGCACCGCTCTTTATCAACAAATCCCTGAGAAATGTCCATAATTGTGGAAACAAGCCACGATCCAGCCCATTAAAAAAATGGTTCTCCCTCTGGCTTAAAAATTACAGACCCATTCCGCTTGGTACCATTAGTCTGCTAGTACCATATCATATGTGAACCTACAGGGACCGAACGGCGTTAGTTGCAGCTGCGGAGCAAAGTCCTTTACTTTATTTTCGTTCAGAATTACACGTTAGGACGTGTTCTTCTGAATGGTCTTTGAAACCACTGGAAAGTCAATTATGATGTCATAAGATGCATACAGTTAGTTGTGATGACAACCATGTTTTTTAGTACACGTAACTAACACTGAAACACAAGGAGTACCTTTTGACATAAATATGTCATATTGTTATTAAGCCTCGCCCCGGTAGGTGGGGTGTTTGAACAACCCCTTCTAACTTGGCCCCTATGCGGGATAGCGAAAAAAATGCGAATGCTGTTGGATAGCTCATACAAATTGATGAAGAAACTATCTTAGTCACTGTTTGGCCGAGTTCAATATTGAGGTCATGTCATGACAGGTCAAAGAAAGTGGCATTTTGGGTAAAGTTTTTGTGCTCTGGCGTCTGAGAGCTGAGTTAGAACCATTTTTTGGGCACTATTCGCTTTCTCTCGTCATGGCAAATCGAATGATGTAGAATATGACCATACTAGGTCAAAACACAAAAATGACCTGACCCCAGGTCAGGTCAAGGTCACTTTTTAACCTAGCATAGTCGATATGCATATCAATCGACTTGCAATAGCAACTTGAACGCAATGACATCAAAGTAAAAGCTGTTTCATCATTTCATGCAAAGTTATTGACCTAAGTCTGAAAACTGCTTGAATACCCCCAAATGACCTCTCAGAGGACACGGGTCAAAAATTGCAAAATGAACCTGGAAAGGGGCACAGGATACTACGATTTTGAGAATATGAAGGTATTCTCAGTTGTATCTACACAAATACAACCCAATATCTTTTATTCCATGCATTTCCAATGGAGAGGTCATGGTCTGTACTTGACCTTAGGTCATCGATATTAAAATCCCGGAATATATGTTTTAGCGCTTGGTGGGCCCATTATGTGGTATAAGTTTCAATTCGATGGATTCCCCATTTCTTACTTATGCCACCTTAAACATTTTTGAAATGAGGTCACTTGACCTGCACTAGTGACCTGACCTGAGATGACTTAACCTTAAAGTTTTGCGGGAAGTTGCGGACTTGATCAAGGATAAGCTGTGCCAAGTACGGCGGCGCTTGGCGCTGCCGTTTTTCTTGCCGCCGGAAAAACCCGAAGGGGTGTTCAAACGCCCCCACCGGGCGAGGGTTAAGATCTGACCAACGGATCGGAAGAACGACTCCATCCCGTGGCGCAAATGAAGTTCACATATTAAATGTGAAACTTGAACCTTCTGTCCCTCGTCGTTCGAGAGCTCATGCACAATAATGGCCTTCGAATTAACCAGCACGAACTTGTGAATCTTCAATGTTCCTTCTCTCGTGATTGCCTTATCGAAGCATTTTCTGAGCTCAGTAGCTAATTTGAGCAGTTTTTGTTTCTGCACATACATTTCAACGATGGCAATAACTTTACTCTTGTTATAGTTTGTTAGCCATTACGATACAAGATTTAAGTTTCCGTTGTATTCTTATGGAAACATACCTTGGCCTCCGAGACCACAAAAATGACCTGACCGAAAAGTTGTATAAACATTTTTGGTAGAGATCGAGGGAGGCAATGGAACACTGCTTTCCTTTTCCCTTCCAAGCATGGTTGCTGAGATCGTAGGGGGATGAGTACCCCCCCCATGCCACCTGAGGAGGGGAGCCTCGGAAGCCCTCACCTACTTTTTCAAGGTGGCTGGAGAACCCTTAGTGGCCAATTATGCTAAATAGCTACTTTTGAGAATATCCAATGGCACGTCGATTGGTCAAATTATCTTGAAAATCGGCCCCAATTTTGTAATTATAGACTTTCAAAGGTAAACCCTTTATTTTGAGATCGCTGCAATCGCGCGGTTGTACCAGTTCGCGTGCATCAAAGACCGACTGGCAAAGTTATAGCGGTATAGAAAATGAGGTTATATGTCAAGTTCACCCAACATGAAGATCAAGCCCACAGTTCAAGCCAACCGCATTTGTATGGTCCGATGCTTCCGATCGCATGGCTTACCCGTATGACGATAAATGTACGACGTCCAAGTTAAGATAACTCAATGTAAAGGTCAAGGCACAGGTCAAAGTAAATGTCATGGGTAAAGGTCAATCCTCATTTCCGTCCAACGGTTGCTATGGTACCTACTAGTCATGGTGTCATTATAGGGAATATCTAATATTGTGACGTTATAGGTCAATGAACTTGAATGACTTAAGCCCAAAAATTAAGTTTACATTTTTGGAACGTTCTCATTAAGACCTTGGTCCGTCTTTAGTGCATTCTTAACTTTTTTGCGCTTAATCACAGCATTTCCAGAAAAATCCCCAGCACGGCTCATACATGACCCTTATGACCTCGTTTGAACTGGATGGTACTTACCTAGGTCAATCGAAATCGGTCATAGTGTAGATTGCAATAGCTCCCACCCAGCCTCCAACCGGAATTTTTCTACGTCTCTTAATTTCCGAGCGCTCAGGGGGCCCACCAGCGCGCGTAAGTGTCAGACCCCTCTCCAGTGCGGGTGTTAAGAAATGGGACATTAATTACCATTTATTGTTTTAAATGCATCCTTACCCTCATGCCCCACGAATCCCATCGTTGACACAAGTGTCAATGGTGGGATTCGTGGAAAAGAAGGTATTTTTCGTGACCAGAGACGCTTGATAGTCGCAGCGACGGCGGGCCGCGCCGGCGCACGAACCTCACAAAAGTGGGGATCGGGACATTGGGGAACTCAGAACTCGCGATTGGTTAAAGACTCCATTCTTTTAATTGCTGAATCTTATAGAAAAAAGTATAAAGAGTAATATGAGCCTCAAAAAGTTTAAAATAAGGCATAGGAAAACAATTTTTCATATATTTTGAAAAAAATCAAGAATGTACAATACATTCAACATTTTATTTTTTGAATTATATTTATCATGAGCCAAAATTCGTAATTCATCCTTAAGAGACCTAGATCAAGTCTTCATGGTATTTTTAGAATCATACAGGTCAAATTTCGTCTTTAAAAAAGACATGCAAGTGAATATGATCAAAATGCTTGAGGCTAAAATTTTCAATCCATGAGTCAGGGAGCAAAATGAATAGAAAAATGGCCATCAGCTTCATCAATAGCCCCACTCACAAAAACATACACCGAAATCTGAGATATGAGGGTGTTATAGACTTGTCGATCTGTCATGGAATGCCCCCTATACGCCATGGACAAACTTTGACAGTGATGTCCAATTAAAGTAGGCATCTTTAATGATGCGTTTGATGATGATGCCTTTCTTTCGGTAATTACGCTATATATATATATATATTTTTTTTTTTATATATATATATATACATATTTAGGTCTGAATTTGTATAGAGTCTATTTAAAATACCAAGGTAGCATCAATTTTCCCTAAATATATGTTTCTAGGTTGATCCCCGAACTGGAAAAAATCAAGAATGTTGGGAGATTTTGATTCAAAGAAATTTAAAATTACCTGCGAGTTTGAACTGGTGGTCTGGGGGACAACAGACCTAAGAATCGTAAGAAAGTCTGCAAAGAAAATAAGAGAAAACCGTGGAAATGGGATAGGTCAATGTCACCCTTGATTAACCCCCTCAATCCGCCACGCTCTGCAATACCCAGTAGCGCACCCAAGGAGAGGGCCAGCGGGCCCGGGCCCCCTTCCCCCAAACGCTTTGACTCCAAAGTGCCGGCCCTCGGCCATGTCTGGCGTGGCACTCGACGTGGGTTCTGGTAATAACTGACCGCTGCAGGCACCCATCAAGAGCAGAAATGAGGCTTGATCTGGCTCTTAGTTCCAGTTCTCCTTTCACCTTACCGCCCCTGCTCACAGTGTGTAGCCCCTCCGGTGAATTATTCACTCAATATGTGCTTCAACCACAGGCCAGGTTTATAATAATTGTATCACCTTCCATAAGCGTTGGAAAAGGGGGGCCAGGGGGCCTGGTCTCCGACTTTTCGGCCAAAAATTTACTGATCTCAGTCAAAATGGGAGACAACTGCACATGCTTATAACCAGCCGCTGCGGAAGGCAGCGAGGAGCCCAAATTCAGACAGTTTTTTGTCCTGGCGTGGAAAGTTTTTGTCAGCATCAGGTTGGAGTTTGGCTGCCCCCCCCCACTTTTTTGCGCGGTGGCGACGCTTATGACCTTCACTTGCGTTTTACACCATACGACAAATATGTATTGCTTTTTACCTGATAAGTACCCTCTCTGGCCAATTTTTCCCCTGCAGTAGCCTGTCACGCCCTGTCAAACATGTCACCTCCCATCAGCCCCCCTCGTCAGACGGGCCCCCAAACGAAAATCCTTGGTGCACGCCTGGCAATATCCCAATTCTATAGATCTCAAGAGAGGCATAAAGAAACCCCGTCAGGTGGCATGTGATGCGAACATTTCGTCCATTTTAGTTCGAATCTACAGTTGTAGCACCCATGTATAACTGACCTCAACTTGACCAAACAACATGTGTGAGGCGTGCGTTCCACCCCTCCTCAGCTGTCCCCGCCCAATACCCGCCCACTCGCCCGGCTCAGCGCTACAGAGTACAGTGACTTCCAAACTAGTGGGTCGGCAGCGGAACGATACTTTCGCAACTAACAGTACACGACAGCGGGGCTTACGCTTATCGGCACCCTTGCGGGACAGTCATGTCCGCACGCTCCATGTCACTCACGCGCCCCACCGTACCAGGCAGTGGAGCTATCCCGATTTCTCGGGCCCGGCGGAACAGAGGACTGCTCCGGTGACACGCGGCGAGGCCGTGCCCTCGGGCGGTGCCACCAGACCGGTGGATCTTTTTAAAGGCAGATCAAGCCCGCGCCCCCAATAACAAGGGCGCTGGTTGGTCAGCGGAAGTCCCTAGTCAAGGCGGGCACTACCCAGTGTACTGCCATCTCCTGGGTAGGAGGCGGTCGAGGAAAATGCTGCCAGAGGCCAGCTTTGATCCACGGACCTCCCACACTTGATCGAGGCGCTTTTACCCGCGCCCTGCCGGCGGTGCTGTTTTTCCTCCTCTCGCCGTTTCAATGCGAACATCTCATCCAACTAACCGTCCCGATGCTAATGATCGGGTAGCTGTTCCTATGTCAATTCTGCATCATTCTCGGCAAACAGAAAGTAGATGCCTTTTCAGTTTTTGCGTAAAGCGAAAGTTATTGAGATGATGTTCGCGCTTTTCCACTCAGATCTGGCAGTGGCGGCCCGTGCCGCGACCCGCTGGGCCGCGACAGCCTCTGACACAGACCGGGCTCGTCGCGCAGGCGGCAGGTGAAGGGTGAGAGTGTTCATGGTTTGGTCTGCTGATAGCGATCGAGGGACGATAGGAACGCGTGAAAATACGGAACAATGGCCCAGCCAGCATCTCTAACGCTTGCTTCCTGGAAAACGTCCCCAGACGGCATGGCGACAGCGCCAGAGGGCTCGACGACATCAGCGGGGGCTAATGGGGTGAGAGGGTGGTCTCAGGCCACCCTCCTTGTATCGTGGTTACGCAGGGAGATTTTCACGCCAAACTTGACATTGTGCCAGGTTCACAGCTGGATGGCAAAGGGACAATTCGCCTGTAAAGGGGTAACAAACGGATGGGGATGTAAAAGATTCATTGGTAGGAATGGTGCAATTATCCCTATCCTTTTAGTGCCTACAATTTTCCTGTACATTTTATTGAATACTCAGGTGATTAAAAAATGAATGACGAAAAACATACACACTCTCTCTCCATGCATGTCTAGATCATGACATATCCTTTTTATCTAGCTATTTCTGATACCACGTCACTGTGAAACTCTGTGTCTGAATCCCCGAAAACATCCATTTCTATGGATGCCATTTTTTTCATACAGCCGGTAGGCGCATGTCAGTACGGCTGGTTTAGCGAACCAGGTGATTTTCCGTCAGTATTCAAGACGAGACTATGCACGAACAATCTAAATATGTCAAATTAATTCCCCGAAAATTTATATGTTCACAATGTGTATAAGCAATGTGGGGGCTACGTCAGTTGTTTTGTAGGATATATCCGACAAGTGACTAGTGGTTTTGCAGATGGCATACCAAACGTCAAAATTTTCTTTTCCGCTTTTGAAATGGTCCGATATAATTGTTTCGCCGTTGGGGCGCCATCCTACAGCGATGCACTGCTGCTGGCGCGGCCGCGACTTCAGCGCTAAGGCACCGGCGCCAGGTGCCGGCACCTCCTGTCTGAGGCTGTACCGGGACACGGGCAGGGCGCGCCGCGGGTGGCGGCCGCTGTGGTCGGGATGAAACTGCAGGTTTGATTAAAACGACTAATTTAGGCACACTTGATAGGAATTCATGTATGAAACTTATACGAACTAGGTGAAAATGATTGGGTTTCTTTTGAGACCCTGTAAGGCACATACGACCGCCTACACTTCAGTTCTCTATCAGCAAACCAGAGGAGTTTTTCAGCCATGCCGGCAGGGCGCGTAACTCCCGGGGTGCCGGCGGGTTAACCAAGTGCGCCACGGCGGTGGTAAAATCCTTGTTCTATCATTATTATTTATTGAGCTATGAATTTCGTCCCGTTTTTCAAGCCTCCTGCATCACTGTGCAGCCGTCCCTGTGCTTTGTGGGACGTTAAGCTTTGGCTTCTAAATTAACCCTCCATTGAGGGAGTTGCTCGTTGGGGTGGTGGGGTCGGGATCTCCGTGACAAGTCCCTTGATGACTTTAGTGAGACTCCGACTCCTGCAGCCGTACTAGGAACAACTTGAACAAAATTGATAAAAGTTTACATCTTTTTGGTTGGGATTGCCTTTTTTAGGTGGGAATCTGTTTCTAGGTGGTAATACGTTTTATATGAGATTCCATTTTTTAGGTGGGAATCCGTTTTTTTCGGTGGAAATCCGTTTTAGGTGGTGTTACATTTTAGGTGGGATTACATTTTTAGGTGGGATTCCGTTTTTTAGGTGGGGCAACGCGGCTTACTATCGTGACTTAATAACACCTTGAAGTCAAATATGTCGCTGGCGACGAGGCTGTTTGGGTATGGTAATGAGGTATTTTGCAGAACTACTGGTGTTTGTTTTTAGGAGAAGTATATGTCTGGTTCAATGATTTTGAAAATTGCATCCATATATTCCAGCGAAATCATGTTGAAACAAAATTTGACACGAAACCGCAAAATATGACAACGCACCAGCAAAAATGGGTCCACATCTTACTAAAAGGAAAACCCGTGGTTCATTTGGTAGAGGAGCACTTCCTCGCCATCTTTATTAAATAAAAAAACCACAAGGTGCTGGTTGGTCACCAGTCCAGTAACAAGCTCCGACGGCCTGCACCACGCCGCTACCTCCCAGTTCAGTTCAGCACGTTTTACAAGGCACTCTGTGCAACACTCCTTTGCCCGGCTCTAATCCGCTATCACACTATGGACCAACAGAGGCAGAACAGCACAGACAAGCCGTGTGGAACAGCCGATCCCGGCGGTAGAGCACGCTGACCAGGGCCAGCCAACCGAAAACACCAACCACTACATCTTCACCATACTACAAACCCCTACTTCACCGGCACCCAATCTCAACGACCGGAACAAAACCACTGAGGCGCCGGGCGCAGACAGGAGACCCAGACACAGACAGGAAACCCGGGCGCAAACAGGCACTGAGACACCGGGCCCAGACAGGAGACCCGGGCACAGACAGGCACTGAGAAGCCGGCCGCAGACAGGCACTGAGACACCAGGCGCAGACAGGAGACGCCGGCCGCAAACAGGCACTGAGACGCCGGTCGCAGACAGGAGACCCGGGCGCAGACAGGCACTGAGACGCCGGTCGCAGACAGGCACTGAGACACCAGGCGCAGACAGGAGACGCCGGCCGCAGACAGGCACTGAGGCACCGGGCGCAGACAGGAGACCCGGGCGCAGACAGGCACTGAGACGCCGGTCGCAGACAGGAGACCCGGGCGCAGACAGGCACGTGCTGCGAAGATGTTGGGACCACTGTAGGTGATCCCGATTATAGCTCATTCGCTTTGGCAACATTAGTATCAGACCAGTTGTGCGTGGAAGGGACCAATCTTGGCGCCAGCCCGCTGTCCGGCGGCGCTACAGCTGCCGGGGGGGGGCAATCTGACCGCTGGGCAGAGTGCAAGTGGAGTTTCAAGGTCGGTCATTCCAACAATTTAAACAAAACCAAAAAGTGGTTACGGATACGCGTAGGGGCAAAATATAGCGCAAGCGTTTAGGCAGGGCCAAGTGGTTAGCATGCCGGCTGGTGTTCGGAAGCCAGGGCCCGGCGGTCCCGTACAGGACAAGAGCACAGAGGCGTGGCCTCCAGTGGCAAGTTGAGCTGGCTACCGGCTCTCACTCAGGTATCAGTTTGGTTTCGGCCAAATTTGGACAAGATCTAAAAGTTGTATTGAAGGTCACAATGAGCCCGTACCTACATCCGAAGAGCTTAAGGTTTTGAAGAGGTTGACTTCCTGTAAGCCAACAGTTAAAACAATAAACGGCCACGTCTACCCGATCTCCCACTTTGTGATCAGTCACGATCGTGTAATGACAATGCCAAACACGACAATGAAGGTGTGCACACCATACACCTGACGCCAACAGGCAAACGCTTGTTGTAGGAGCAGGGGGCGAGCAGAGACACGTGACGCTTGTATAAACCATGCACATTCTACTCTCGGGTGGCGCTTTGATGTTTTGAGCAATTTGTATCCTATTTTTTCCAATTTTGAAAAGCGGATTCGATTAGGAGGGCCTTGAAAAAACCCTGACAGATTAAGAGGGCCATACTTCCTGCATTTTAATATATTTGAAGGAGTAGCTCAGTGACATCTTCCAACAGAGTCCGGTACATAAATGCGTCTCAAGCACAAGAGTATTTTGGAAGCAGAAGTCCTCAAGCAAGGACCATGTTGAGAGGCTCCAGATATCCGTCCGGGTTACACCAGGGAAATGGTATAGTGCTATCATGAGCCCGGCGGTCTCTGGGCAGCGGCGTGTCTCCGGGACACCTCCCACTTCTTGATGCGGTACCTCCTGGCTCGCTCTATCCTGCTCCACCTTGAATTGCACCATTTCGGTGACGTTGGCGGCGACCCTAGCCACACACGGAGTGGGGCTGAGGCAATTTCGGGCCTGGGGACTAGCCACCAGAGGGCACATTCCCTGCCTAGCTGTTGGCCACAGACCTCCGTTCCAATATTTGGCGGAGGTTCCCTACCACGACCACGGGCGCAGGAACTTTTTTCCAAGCTGGGTGGGAGGGGGAGGGGAAGTTGTCACCGCTGGCGGAGGGAAACATGATTCCGCCTCTCACTTGGTTTGTTAACGGAAAAGGTCCAGAATCAGTTCAAAGTGAGAGGGGAGGAGACACTGCCCCCAGTCCAAAAGTTGGGGGAGGTAGCTGCCCCCTGCCCTCCGGTTCCTGCGCCTATGACCACGACAGCCAAATCCTACATCCCTCATTTATGTTTCCTTTCCTAATATCAAATATGCTATACTGACATGCTGAAAGACCCCGTCGCCCATAAAATCCATAATCCCACAACATTCGGGGATTCTCACACCGTCACCTGACATAGCTAGCTTCCGCTTCAACCGACACGTAACAATTGCCAGAGCCGGCCGGCAGCGCCGCTGCTGCCGGTGCTGGTGGCCTGGCCTGGCCAGCCTGGCTCAGCTGCCAGACACTACGTCGGCTTCTGGCTGTGGCCGAACTGGCGGGCCAGCTCAGGAAAGGCAGTGTTCTTCACGAATATGAAGTCGTTGGCAGTCCAGTCGGGCTGCGTCACCTCGCCGATCACCGTGTAGCCCTTGGCCTCCATGAAGGAGCGGAGCGCCGGCTTACCGCCGCCAGTGGTGTGGGCGAACTCCACAGACAGCGTCTGGTGGCGACAGAGGGCAGGGTTACCTACAGTCCCATTACCAGCAGAAGATATATATTTGACAGTGGCTTGATAATCTGTTAACACTATCAGCAATATAATGACGGTGTAGAGCAATGGACGATGACATAACATTAACACCATTCAAAGACGATTACAGGTAGAAGTAAATATAAAATCAGTAAAACCCATCGCAATCAGTAAAAAAGGAACATTAAGCCAGGGACATAGCCAGCAAAAAAAAACTGTTCAACATTGAGGCGCAAAGAAATAATCAGCGCCAAAACAGATCAATGAGCTTACAAAAGTGGTGAAGAATAAAGTAGGTAAGAAACCATGGGAGTTTGAAGATGTTAACCGGCGCCCCACCGGTGGTCTGGGGCCACCTTCGCCCCACCGGAGGTCATCGATGGCTCCCTCTAACTCCAAAAATATGGGGGTTGGCGCAAATCTGCAAAGTGCATTGGAAAGCTCGTGAATACAGATTTATTTTAACTCTATTTCCAACGGGCTTCCGGCTACCCCTATTTCCAACAGGGGGGCAGATTCTGCCCCTAAGATCTCGAAACTTACTCTGCCGATTTTTGAAATTCAAACTGCAATCGAATTCTCTCGCGCTAAACTCCATTTAAAAAAGCAAAATTCTAAAACTTTGAAAATTGAGGGTGGGGGTTCAAAATATACAAAATTTCTGCCTTTTTTTAGATTATCCGTAAATCTTGTCTCTTAGATTTGATTTTCACGAAACTAGTATGAATTGACAGGAAATTGCTTGGAAATGGTCATAGTTCTCATTTAGGCGAAATTCAAAATTCAAGGGCGGTTCTAGGGCCAGAAATTTGGGGGTAATTTTATGATTTTTTCATGTCTTCTTTTTTGCTGAAATGCACACGTCAGGTACAGTGTGATATATTTGTCAAGCAAAGTGCTCAAATGTCAAAAATATGTCAGAGGCGGATTCAGGGAGGCAAAATAGTGGGGTAATGCACAAATTACCCCACCTTTCAGGTATGGCTACTTTTCAAATTACCCCGCCTTTATTCACCCCTGCCCGACCCGGGAAACACTCCTGGATCCGCCTATGGATGAATTGTGTCCATTTGGTGTTCGGAATAAATGCATATCTACGATGCTTTGCCCCGTTCAATGCAGACACAACACTAAAATACGTTCAAAGTTAGTGAACCCCCTAATTACGGTACCTGAGCACGCCTATGATATCCTTTTATCATATAATACCGGAATGGGGTCAATACATCCTTATTTTTACCCTTCTTGTCCATTCTATAGGCAGTTTATTCACTATGGAAGAGTTCGAATAGATAACATTGTAGACCCCATTTTTAGTTCCTGGAACCGCCGATGGACAAAAAATAGATGGAAATACACATCAACTGTCACCCCAAATCTCATTTAAAGTTAGAACTAAATGCATAGTTACAATACTTTGTCCCATTCAATGCACACACAACACTTACATGAACTTGAGTGCGAGTGAAGCCACCTAATTACGGTACCTGAGCACGCCTATGATTTTCTATCATCATATAATACACCTATGGGATCAATGCATGGTTATGTTTACCCCTCCCAAACATTCTGTACGCAATCTATTTACTTTGGAAGGGGATGGATAACATGTAAGCCCCCATTTGAGCTTCTGGGACCGAATAATTAATAATATGACTAAGCTTGGTCCAAAAATAAAAATTACCAGATCTGAGTTCAGGTCAAAGTCACTCTCCAACCTAGCATAGTCAATATGCAAATCAATCGACTTGCAATAGCAATCCAAAAGTAATGGTATCAAAACAAAAGCTGCATCAGCATTTACCGTAGTTATTGACCCAAGTCTGAAAACTGCTCAAGTAGCCCCAGATGATCTCTAAGAGGTCACAGGTAAAAAATTTGGACATGAACCTAGAAAGGGTCACAGGATACTACAATTTGAACAATATTTTATTTAATTTTGTTAGGGCAACTCCAAATAGACGCACTTGTCCAATTCCAGAGGGTATTGGCATGGGTGTTTAAGGATCGTCTCTACCGGGTCAGATCGGACACGGAAGACAGTTTCCCACCGTGGGGATTGAACCCACGTTAATCCATGCTATCCGATCCGAAGACTGGCAACGAAGCCACTAGGCTACCCTGGCCCAATGAAGCCACCCCGGCCAATATGAAGGTATTCTAGGCTGTATGTACACAAATACAGCCGAATTTCTGTTGTCCCCATGCATTTCCAATGGAATGTTCATGATCCGTACCTGACCCTAGATCATGGATATGAACAATCCCGCAATAATATTTGTACTACTTGGTGGGCCCGTTATGTGGTATAAGTTTCAATCCGATAGGTTTGCCCATTTCTTAGTTATGCCACCTTAAACATTTTTGGAGGTGATCACTTGACCTGCACTGGTGACCTGACCTGAGATGACACAACCTTAAAATTTTGAGGAAAGTTGCAGAATCGATCAAGAATATAGTATGCCAAGTACGGCACCGCTTTGCGCCAGTTTTTTCGTGCCGCTGGAAAAAAACCTGAGAGGGGTGCTGAAATACCCCCATCGGGGCGAAGGTTAACTCGTTAAGATGTGTATTTTTAAGGATAAATTACAGGCAAAAAAGAGACAGTCTGCAGTCCCGGACAGCAAGGCCTCGCAAACGGCCAATGGCCCGGACTGTGCAATATGCTCTTACCCAGCTGGGTGGTGTTTCAGAGGATCTGGTACCCTCCTACCCAGCTGGGTGGTGTTTCAGAGGATCTGGTACCCTCCTACCCAGCTGGGTGGTGTTTCAGAGGATCTGGTACCCTCCTACCCAGCTGGGTGGTGTTTCAGAGGATCTGGTACCCTCCTACCCAGATGGGTGGTGTTGCAGAGGATCTGGTACCCTCCTACCCAGCTGGGTGGTGTTTCAGAGGATCTGGTACCCTCCTACCCAGCTGGGCGGTGTTTCAGAGGATCTGGTACCCTCCTACCCAGCTGGGTGGTGTTTCAGAGGATCTGGTACCCTCCTACCCAGCTGGGTGGTGTTGCAGAGGATCTGGTACCCTCCTACCCAGCTGGGTGGTGTTTCAGAGGATCTGGTACCCTTCTACTCAGCTGGGTGGTGTTTCAGAGGATCTGGTACCCTTCTACTCAGCTGGGTGGTGTTTCAGAGGATCTGGTACCCTCCTACCCAGCTGGGTGGTGTTGCAGAGGATCTGGTACCCACCTACCCAGCTAGGTGGTGTTGCAGAGGATCTGGTACCCTCCCACCCAGCTGGGTGGTGTTTCAGAGGATCTGGTACCCTCCTATTCGGCTGGGTGGTGTTGCAGAGGATCTGGTACCCACCTACCCAGCTAGGTGGTGTTGCAGAGGATCTGGTACCCTCCCACCCAGCTGGGTGGTGTTTCAGAGGATCTGGTACCCTCCTACCCAGCAGGGTGGTGTTTCAGAGGATCTGGTACCCTCCTACCCAGCTGAGTGGTGTTTCAGAGGATCTGGTACCCTCCTACCCAGCTGGGTGGTGTTTCAGAGGATCTGGTACCCTCCTACCCAGCTGGGTGGTGTTGCAGAGGATCTGGTACCCTTCTACTCGGCTGGGTGGTGTTTCAGAGGATCTGGTACCCTCCTACCCAGCTGGGTGGTGTTTCAGAGGATCTGGTACCCTCCTACCCAGCTGGGTGGTATTTCAGATGATCTGGTACCCTCCTACCCAGCTGGGTGGTGTTGCAGAGGATCTGGTACCCTCCTACCCAGCTGGGTGGTGTTGCAGAGGATCTGGTACCCTCCTACCCAACTGGGTGGTGTTGCAGAGGATCTGGTAACCAACCCCTGACTTCGGGCTCCTGACCTTCCTGGCCGGAGGCCCTACCCCACCGGGGCCCCATTTCATAAAATATGTAACTTATGCTTATAGCGTAGAAGTAGCAAAATGCAGCGTAGAAAGTGAATAATACACCACAATCTTGTTTCACAAAAATGCAGCGTAAAATACAACTACTTGCAAAGTTACGCTGCTCTAAACTACGCTGTACTGGAATGCAGCGTAGAATATTGCCAATATTGTTGCATATAGCAGACAACATGTACGTTGAATATGTAAAAAACTCCTGAAAAGCTATGCAAGATATAGCAGCGGAACATTTACCAGACAATAAAGCAGAACATGAAAAATATATAATTTCTTATGAAATTCTGAATCTGAGGCAAAATTAGGCAGTGTAGTGAAGGACAAAAAGAGTCATGAATATAAAATAAACTTAAATAAAAAAGGTGTGCAAGTTCTTCCTTGCACAGGTATGAAGTGCAAGTTGCACATGCCAAATTGAGCTGATATGTAGAGTTCTATGGCCATTTGGTATGCCAAAAATGATGATAGCTATTGATGCAAATACACAGGAAAGCTGACATTGATTTTTACTTTGACTTTCTGCCGTTACTGTTATTTTACAGTCTAGTGAGGACAGAACCCTAGATAGGCTGACACTGACAAAGTGTTATATGGAGTCTATGGAGGGTAAAAATTCAATTTAAGGTGCCTGTCACCAACAAAATCCAAGTATCTCTACTGAGTCCTCTGGTGAAAATGATGATATACCTAGGTACCTAAGTACCGGCATCTTGATCTAGTTATTCTTCAAAGATGTTTACCCACCATTCCTTTCCCAGTTTCACGAAATTATAAGGTTCACAGACCTTTCACAGTTCACTCATGATTAGTAAACACAATTCGCCTCGAATTCCACTGAACTACACTCGCACAACAATACAATAACCTTTTTAGGACCTCCTTGACAGAAAATACCTAAAAAATGGGGTACTGCCAAAAACAAATACGTCGTATTTTTATTGCGTCAGCTGTTAGTGCATCTTCCTCCGCAGTATTTGTAAAAGTGCATTAGAAACTTAATAATCGAATAAGAGCAAATAAGTACGATAATTTTCATTCAACTTATTTATTGAAAAATATAAATGCCCTTTTTAATGTTAATAAAGCAGTTATATGCCATATTTGAAAGGGGTAATTCCATTCTGGAATTGGGCGTAATTCACGCTGCATTTGATATCTACGCCGCTTTCGTCTGAATGTCACCGCTATTTGTGAAACGTGATTCTGAGTACGGCGTAACTTTGCAGGTGAATGTGGTGTAAAACACGCCGCATTCCTACAACTTTTATGAAATGGGGCCGGGTAGGGTCCTTAAATTGAGAAATTATACATTGGGCCGAAGCCGGGTATCTAAAGGGTTTCAAATGACAGGTTCTAGCACCACTGCCTGACTAGGCCTCTAGCAAAGACGCTGGAGGGGGCCACACGCACGGTGAACAGAAGCGGCATTCGATATCATACATCGGCAAAGAGAACACCAGTGAAGTGACTCTAGCCGGAAATTAGCAGGGTCCAAAGTGAATTAAGGTATGCATTCAAGAAACCATCTCTACTCAAGTATCCCTCAGTTGAAGTGATAAAGGGCCAACACCAAGGTTCCTGCCCGGCCCCCACAGGGAAGCTTGGAATAATGAAACCATAGTAAACAGAGCACCATTCCCCAGACCATGGTGCTAGTTGGGTCCCAGTTAGCAGACCCAATGCTTAGGCCTTCTGTTAGGAACCTTGCAGGGGCAAGATGAATTCATACATTAAAGGGAATACCCCACCTTTATGATGGGTTTTGAACTGAGAGAGCAATTTCATGGAGCGTGTCGAGAAACCATTACCGGCGCATTTCATTTCACTCAAAGGTCCCTATATTAACCTTAAACATATTTTAAAGTTGAAAATAAAGGACTCTAAGACACTAACCCAAATCAAGGAGGGATTCCTTTTCATCTGGTCGCAAAAGTGTGATTGGTCAGCTTCATGACTGCACTGCTGCCAAACATGCCATGTGGTAAATGTTAACAATGGCAACGGTGATGCAAGGTTCACGTGCTGCGAGTGGCACCCCAGTGGCTAGCCTCGTATACACGCGATGCTTAGGTCAACTCCAGGCAAGCTACATTCTGTTTTGATGACATCATAAATAAAAGTGTGAAAGGCAAAAATGAGTAAATATCTGGTGAACTTTGAAATATACAACAGAAAATATATTGTCAACAGCAGGTTGAAGAGTGTCTGAGGTTTTAATTTTTTCGGTGGTGACCTAAGCAGAAAATCACACCCCATTTCCTCAGCAGTGATCTCTTGGGGCCCATTGCTGCCAGATGGAGTCCTTCGTCCAGAGGGCCTCGGGAGCTTGCGCTGCCACTGTTCGGGAGTCTCTTCCCCGGGTGTCCAGTCCATCGTCCAGGGGGCCTCGGGAGCTTGCGCTGCCACTGTTTGGGAGTCTCTTCCCGGTGTCCAGTCCATCGTCCAGGGGGCCTCGGGAGCTTGCGCTGCCACTGTTCGGGAGTCTCTTCCGCGGGTGTCCAGTCCATCGTCCAGGGGGGCCCGGAAGCTAGCGCTGCCACTATTCGGGAGTCTCTTACCCGGATGTCGAGTCTGTCGAACGGCACGGTGTGCAGTACGTCCAGCTCGGCGCCCTCCACGTCCAGACTGAAGTAGTCCACCCGCGTCACGTTGAGGGAGAAGAGCAGGGCGTGCAGCGGGAAACAGTCCACTGGCACCGTGCCCCGCGCCGAGTCGGCGGACGCGATCTTGCCAATGTTGAACGCCTGCTTAAACTTCACCTGCCAGCAAAGCACGCCGAAACTGGACAGCTTGCACTGCAAGCCGGCCGCCGCGGGTGCCATACATACAAACCTTGACCTAAGGGCTTTTGTTTTATTTTCAATTCTTTCCTTTCACCATCAGAAACATTCTTCTCACAGGTCCAACAGCTCGTGGTCTACATTCTTCGGGGGCTTCCTAGCAATCCTCTCACATGGAGCATTATCCCTATTAACATTTAGAATTAAGTCCGTAACCAACGACCACAAGGAGGCTTCTGAGCGATGCAGTCAGATTTGCTTCCATGCGGTTGGCACTTTAATAATTTTCACTGGCACGATGATAACGGCTTCCGAAATTGCGATAGTCCCTTACCGTTAATAGTCGGAGCACGTTTTGCATTATCATTCTGATTACGAATGTGACGTTGATTAAGAATATGATGGGGTGCTACCTCTTGCATGGCACAGGGTGTTTTGAGCAGCGGGCCCGGTGAGCGTCACTGACTGCAGAGTGGGTGTCCTCGGGGCCGGGAAGGCGAGCCCACCCCGACCTTGAGGAGGGCCCGGGCCGGTCCCAGCGGTTGGGGAAACGGACTGGACGGAAACCAGCAATTCACATGCATAAATGGACTGTCATTGTGCCCCGGTGCAAACTTTCTTACCTCTGATGACCTCATTATCAGCCTGACGTTTAATTTTTGTTGACAGCCGAGTGTCACCCCCAAAAAAAACTCAGAACAGGGTCGAAAACTTCACTCTTCATGTTTCGGCTGTGGCAGCAGGTGGCCTGTTGTTAGGTAAGGAGCCCGGTAGGACCACAGGAGGCCCGCAGCTATTGTAAGGAGTCCGTTAGGACCACAGGAGGCCCGCAGCTATGGTAAGGAGTCCATTAGGACCACAGGAGGCCGGCGGCTATGGTAAGGAGTCCATTAGGACCACAGGAGGCCCGCAGCTATTGTAAGGAGTCCATTAGGACCACAGGAGGCCGGCGGCTATGGTAAGGAGCCCGTTAGGACCACAGGAGGCCTGCGGCTATGGTAGAGCCCGTTAGACTACACGAGGCCGCGGCTATGGTAAGGAGTCCGTTAGGACCACAGGAGGCCTGCGGTTATGGTAAGGAGCCCGTTAGGACCACAAGAGGCCTGCGGCTATGGTAAGGAGTCCGTTAGGACCACAGGAGGCCCGCGGCTATGGTAAGGAGTCCGTTAGGACCACAGGAGCCCCGCGGTTATGGTAAGGTTAGGCACCCCTCTGGCCTGCTGGGGGAACGGATGGGATTGCACCGCCCTGCGTGTGGATGACCCAATGCTAGTTGTTTTCCACGATATAAGCGACCTGGGCGGCGAGTGTGTTCTGGCGAGCCGTGGGTCGGTGAGTTCTGGCGGGACGTGGGTCGGTGTGTTCTGGCGAGACGTGGGTCGGTGTGTTCTGGCGGGACGTGGGTCGGTGTGTTCTGGCGAGCCGTGGGTCGGTGTGTTCGGGCGAGACGTGGGTCGGTGTGTTCTGGCGGGACGTGGGTCGGTGTGTTCTGGCAAGCCGTGGGTCGGTGTGTTCTGGCGAGACGTGGGTCGGTGTGTTCTGGCGGGACGTGGGTCGGTGTGTTCTGGCGAGCCGTGGGTCGGTGTGTTCTGGCGAGACGTGGGTCGGTGTGTTCTGGTGAGCCTGGGTCGGTGTGTTCTGGTGAGCCTGGATCGGTGTGTTCTGGCGAGCCGTGGGTCGGTGTGTTCTGGCGAGCCGTGGGTTGGTGTGTTCGGGCGAGACGTGGGTCGGTGTGTTCTGGCGAGACGTGGGTCGGTGTGTTCTGGCGAGCCGTGGGTCGGTGTGTTCTGGCGAGCCGTGGGTCGGTGTGTTCTGGCGAGCCGTGGGTCGGTGTGTTCTGGTGAGCCGTGGGTCGGTGTGTTCTGGCGAGCCGTGGGTCGGTGTGTTCTGGCGAGCCGTGGGTCGGTGTGTTCTGGCGAGCCGTGGGTCGGTGTGTTCTGGCGAGCCGTGGGTCGGTGTGTTCTGGCGAGACGTGGGTTTCTGGCGAGACGTGGGTCGGTGTGTTCTGGCGGCCGTGGGTTGTGTGTTCGGGCAGACGTGGGTCGGTGAGTTCTGGCGAGCCGTGGATCGGTGTGTTCTGGCGAGCCTGGGTCGGTGTGCTCTGGCGAGCCGTGGGTCGGTGTGTTCTGGCGAGCCGTGGGTCGGTGTGTTCTGGCGAGCCGTGGGTCGGTGTGTTCTGGCGAGACGTGGGTCGGTGTGTTCTGGCGAGACGTGGGTCGGTGTGTTCTGGCGAGCCGTGGGTCGGTGTGTTCTGGCGAGACGTGGGTCGGTGAGTTCTGGCGAGCCGTGGGTCGGTGTGTTCTGGCGAGCCGTGGGTCGGTGTGTTCTGGCGAGCCGTGGGTCGGTGTGTTCTGGTGAGCCTGGGTCGGTGTGTTCTGGCGAGCCTGGGTCGGTGTGCTCTGGCGAGCCGTGGGTCGGTGTGTTCTGGCGAGCCGTGGGTCGGTGTGTTCTGGCGAGCCGTGGGTCGGTGTGTTCTGGCGAGCCGTGGGTCGGTGTGTTCTGGTGAGACGTGGGTCGGTGTGTTCTGGCGAGCCGTGGGTCGGTGTGTTCTGGCGAGCCGTGGGTCGGTGTGTTCTGGCGAGCCGTGGGTCGGTGTGTTCTGGCGAGCCGTGGGTCGGTGTGTTCTGGCGAGCCGTGGGTCGGTGTGTTCTGGCGAGACGTGGGTCGGTGGGTTCTGGCGAGACGTGGGTCGGTGGGTTCTGGCGAGCCGTGGTGGTACTCGGTGATGCGCACGTACTGGCTGTATTTATCTTCTCACCACAAACTGGGCAAACGGGAGTAATGATCAACAGCCGCTGCTACGAGTCATGATTGTAGTGATTCCTTGCTTCTGGCAGTGGGCCCGAGGGACTTTTTTATTTCTTTAAGCTCAGTTTTTATTCATCCGTTTCATTATTCACTATATTAGTAGCACGCCAACGGGAGTCTGACTTATTACCATGCGAGTACTGCTCTGAAAGAAACGAGCCTGGTGTTATTTGTTCTGTATTTGTATATTAATGCGTCATAATATTAACACGCGCATTGACGGGAGTACCCGCCCCCCGGGTTTTTCGGAGATAACGTAAAAACGGCGGCGCGCAGCACCACCGTACTTAGTATACCTTTTCCCTTTTGTCGAAATTTTAAGGTTAGGTCATCTCAGGTCAGGTCACCAGTACAGATCAAGTGACTTGACCTCAAAAGTTTAAGATAGCATAAGTCGGAACAGGGTAAACTTATCCGATTGAAACTCATATCACATAATGGCCCCATCGAGTTCTCTAAAATTTACTCCGGTATTTTTGATATCGGTGACCTAAGGTCGGGTACGGGCTATGACCTCTCCATTGGTAATACATGGAAAAATGATTTTTTTACGGAATAACTCAGTAACGGATGGTGATAGGGCGTTTATTTTAACTGCATTAGATTTGCCTCGTCATTTCGGTTCTAATGATATGCATTTTGCCCAATTTGACCTTGACCTGACCTCAGGGCAGGTCAAATACTTGATTTGACCCAGCAAGGTCATATTATATATCATTCGATTCGGCTTGCTGCGATGATTCATATAGTTCAAATCGTTTTGCTCTATCTTTATTTGTTCAGATGTAATGACCGAAAAACTTAATTTACATGTTATCCCTATTACGGCATGCTTTGACCTCTAGCGACCTTAAATGAGAACTGACAAAAAAATGGTTCAAATATTTTCGATGGAGAAGTGGATGGGCTACCCAACGCCGTTTACTGTTTTTCGCTAACTAGCGCAATTTTCAAGATCTTAGGGGGTAACCGCCCCCGTCAAGGCCAAGGTGGCTCAGACCCCCGTCAATGCACGTGTTAATTTTTGGGGCTTATCGACGCACCAACTGCCAGGGTCATATGGCGTTGCCAACTCCTTCCCTGTTGGAAGGGTTTCTCGGGATCCAGCTTGACCCCTGTTCAGAGTGTTTATGCGTCATCATGGCGGCTAGCCCTTTATCATCCGTAATTCCTTAATCTGAAACTTTGACTCCGGGCTAGTTTTGGGCTATGCACAATGCACATGGCTATGAGAATTTTAGCCTCCTCCAACCAACGGTGGCCGCATATAGCCCGCGGCATTTTCGGGAGGTCACTTTGTAGACTCACTTTTGATGCTTAACACGCGCATTGACGGGGTCTGAGCCACCTTCGCATTGACGGGGGGGGTTGGTACCCGCCCCCCTAAGATCTCGAGAACCACGGTAGGTAGCGAAAAACAGTAAATGGCGTTGGGCTGCCCATCCACTTCTCCATCGAAAACATTTGAACCATTTTTTTGTCAGGTCACATTTAAGGTCACGAGAAGTCAAAACATGCCCGTCATAGGGATAACATGTAAATTCAGTTTTTCGGCCATTACATCTGAACAAGTAAAGATAGAGCAAAACGACTTGAACTATATGAATCCTCTTAGCAAGCCGAATCGAATGATATATAATTTGACCTTGCTAGGTCAAATCAAGGATTTGACTTCACCTGAGGTCAGGTCAGGGTCAAATTATATAAAATGCATATCATTAGAACTGCAAAGCCCAGGCGAGTCTAATGCAGCTAAAATAAATGCTCTATCACCATCCGTTACTGAGTTATTCCGTAAACAACATTTTTCCCATGTATTGCCAATGGAGAGGTCATGCCTCGTACCTGACCTTAGGTCATCGATATCAAAAATACCGGAACATATTTTAGAGAACCTGGTGAGCCCATTATGTGATATGAGTTTCAATTGGATAAGTTCACCCTGCTCCGACTTATGCTATCTTAAAGTTTTTGAGGTCGGGTCACTTGACCTGTACTGGTGACCTGACCTGAGATGACCTATCCTTAAAATTTTCACAGAAGTTGCAAAAATGATGAGGGAAAAGGTATACCAAGTACGGCGGCGCTGCGCGCCGCCGTTTTTCTGCTGTCTCCGAAAAACCCGAGGGGGCGGGTACCCGCCTCCCCCGTCAATGCGCGTGTTAAGGTTTGGGTAATTTTAGGTCCGGTCGCCAGCCAAGGTCAAGATACCTAAACTAGATTTTTTGGAGGTGCGTAAGTAAGATCAACCTTTACCAAACGATCTTAGATTCACATCAAATTGTAAGGTCACCGAGCAAAATCATATTTCTTAGCAAGGATTTCATATCGATAACCTGGGACCACGTCAGGGCCACGACCTTTCCATTAGAAATGTATGGGATAATGAGCTAATTTCGAGAACTTGCGAGAGTTGGGGGGGAGGACGCCAGCGTCACCCCGTGTGGTCGTGTTATGTACACTTCCGCTAAATTTCGGAATTATGGCCGTATAAAATAATCAAAAGGTGTTTCTAATGAGGTTGAAAGATCAAGCCAAGGGCGTAGCCAGGATTTCGCTCACGGGGGGGGCGACGCCCCAAAAAGAGCCCCTGCGACAGCGTCAAAAGGGCTCCAAAAATACAGAGGTCAAGAACATCTCAGGTTGGCTACCCACATATCCTTGATGCGACCAACGTGGCTACCTGAAGTGAAATAAACTTTTGCGTGAACTGAGGCTTTAACTTGCTCCCAGAAGATATGTCTTAGTGAGTAAAAAATTTCCCTTAAAAATTGAAGTGTGAAAGGAATTAAATTTACTGAGATTTAGAGACTAATGAATTACATATAGCATATTCGTAGTACCAAACAGCGAAAGGTTAGGTATATGTGCAGTGATTACAAGTTGTATGTGCTGTAATAGAAGCATGTGTCCATTAGCTGCGCATATTAATCAGTAAAAAATGTTATCAAATACCTAATACAAAAAGGCATGAAAAATAATATGTGTTGTCAGAGTCTAGTACCCTTACTAAAACTGCTTGCTATGATCAATAATTGCTTAGATTATCATTGCTAAGATAGCAGACAACCACCATTTGATGGTAGCAGTGACCACGATGAGACTTAAGCTACTTGAAGGATACATTTAATTCACATTTTGTTAAAAGAATACATATAATTTCCATATATCCAATGCCTGCAACCAAATATAGGTACTCAGCCAGAGGACAAGTACCTCCTAATACCACAACCATCATCCAGCAAATCCTAGAAAGATTGAAGCAGATCAATGAGCATCACCACATTCAACTGCTCAATGGAAACTTTGTTGGAATCATCACAATTTTTTAAGCTTGATTTGATAAAATTGACCTAGGTAGGCACCAAAGAAACCTACCTGCAGTTTACCTGACTTCATGGGCACCAAACAGCATATAATTTTCTAGGTGCAAAGCCGGAACTTGCAACTCTCATCTTGATCTCCACAGGTCTACAGTTTGGATATCTCGCATGCACTTGATTAAGATGTGTGCTCTAATTGACACCCTCAAATGACACTACTCTCCTGGGCTTTTGAGATCTGGCAGACTTCACTTTGTCCTACGTTTCTCTGGCTGAGGCATAATATATAAAAATTGGTAGTGGGTTTACCACTGACAACAAAACCTCCTATTTTGATTTAGGTCAAAATCTACAGCCTCATAGTAAGGTACCTACACAGCAGCTTCAACACGTATTTTTGACTGTTTTCTTCTCGCTACTCCGGCGCCAGAAACGCAAGACTTTGTGGTTACCCAAGTGGCTACCTGTGGTCCCTAATCGTAATTCGTTGCCAGTCTGGCTACCAGACCATCTCTAACTCCGTAAAACGAGTCCTCAAGTACAACGTAAGCAGTGGAGTTACTATCTTATGCGGAGTAATTTCACTATGAATCCTGATACAGACTTTAAATTTGTCTCTTCTTTTCCAAAATAAATGGTCGAATTCATATAAGAGAATGAATATAACCGTTCTCATGTCATCACAAATTAGAGTACCTTTATCTCATGGCTTTATATGGGTCAATTTCGTTGCCGATATGGTTACCTACCCATCTCTAACTTAGCTGCGAAATAACGCGAGTGAGTGAGGATAAATTATTTGTCACTAATTTGTATCGTCTGTCACTAATGTTATAATGGTACCTAAAATCAGTCAAGGTAGCATTGCGTGTTATGGATCGTTCTTTTCACGTGGCGGTACGATCGTGGAAATACTTGGTTTGTGCTGGTAAGAGCAATTCTTGATGTCTGTCCATTCTCCGTGATTGGCTACCTAAGTTCTGGTCCTTGAACCTCATTTGGCTACCCACGAGCGTGGGCGAGTTGGTGAGATTCTTGACCTCTGCAAAAATATCGATGAGCAAAAAAAAACAAACAAACAACGCCGGACGCCGTTTTTGCGTTAGCTGACCAAAAAAAGTCGCAACCTCAACACAACTAGAATATCTCAACTACGCCATGACAAGCAATTTGTGTACCTTGCACATTGCTGAAGAGCCAGCCTCGTGCTCGGAAAGCCAAAAAGGCCTTAAGTATTTGTTTCTCCTCGAGGAAATTTGTTTCAAAGGTAGATAGATTTCGGAGTGCACACCGAGGAGGATGATTGTGCGAAGAAAAGCTGTTGATTAGCATATCTCCTCCAATCCCGGATGCATAAAGCAAAAATACAGCGATTATTTTCCATTTCTGGGCCTCAGCTCAAGCCATGATCAAGAATTTCTCCAATCAATACATTTGGTGAAGATCTTGAGGAAGGGCTGTGCTCGAATATATATTATCTAAGTATGTTTTTGCTGTATTATGCATCCATGATTCGAGGACATAGGCCAAGTAAACAGCTCAAAATTTTATATGTCTGGCGCCGGCCATCAGTGCTGATTATACACCTACAGCGGCAGCCCATCGCACAAAGCGCACGCTCACGTCACTTTTCCCCTTAGCGACCTCGACCTCAGTTGGATGGCCCTTGGACATCCGCAGGACTCTGGGAACCTTTTGTTTGACCTGTCCGCAGTGGCAGTACACCACCATGGCAGCTACCAGGGTACATGTATAGTACACTAAGGGCCACCAGGACGCCCCGAATCTGCTTACAAGTGCCCAGCTGTCAAAGGGCCCCTCCATTGATAGCGGGGTCTACAGTCAATTACGGGTTCAACTGGCTTCAAAGCTTCCTATAGTTACATACATTCTTCTGCTAGAACAGTAGGCCCTGCTGGCTACAAAGGGCCATGCTAACCACGGCGGCTTGTCCCTTAGCCCGCGCCCCGGTGGGCCTCCAAGCCACCTTCGCCCTGGTGGAGGGTGTTTGAATCCCCCTCGAACTCATGTCATGCGAAGTTATGACCTAAGACTGAAAACTCCTGAAGTAGACCCAGATGACCTCACGGAGGTCACAGGTCAAAAATTCCAACATGAACCTGGAAAGGAGTCCAGGATACTACGTTTTAGAGAATATGAAGGTATTCTCAGCTGTATTTACACAAATACAGCCCGATTTCTGTTTTTCCCATGTTCTTCCAATGGAAAGGTCATGGTCCGCACTTGGCCTTAGGTCATCGATGTGAAAAATCGCAAAAATATTTTGTAGTACTCGGTGGGCCCATTATGTGGTATAAGTTCCAATCCGATAGATTCACTCATTTCTTACTTACCTTAAACATTTTTGGAAGTGAAGTTACTTAACCTGCACTGATGACCTGACCTGAGATGATCCAACCTTAAAATGTTGTGGAAACTTGCGGAATTGATCAAGGATAAGGTGTGCTAAATACAGTGGCGCTCCGCGACACCGTTTTTTCGTGCCGCCGGAAAACCCGAGGGGGTGTTCAAACACCCCCCCCACCGGGACGAAGGTCAAAATGAGGGCCCTGCTGATTCTGCTTATTTGTGAGGGCGCTGTGAGTTACGATGGACCCTGATGACTATAGGTTAAATAGGTTATGAGGGGATTTTAACCATAAGATGTATTGCAGGTCAAATTTGTCTCCTGTATGTAACGTAAATGTGTGTAAATACGTTCAGTGTCTGCAAAAAGCCTTTCGAAGTAGCGTTTGAACTGGAATCCGTGTCTACTATGAAATTTTCATCTTTTAAACCTATTATGTGAGATGACCTGTTCAAGTAACCAAGTAGAATTCATTATGGTTTGGGGGCCAGGGGTGTAATTTTCCCAAAATCTTTGGGGGTGCTCAGCCCGTGGGGGCGGCATCACATAGGGGCGGCGGCGTTGCAGGGGCGGCACCCCTTCATTGCACCAAATCTGTTATTCATCGCTTTTTAGCGCCTTTTATAGCACAGGGCACATTCTATTTTAATGTTGGGCAGGTATGATACAGCGTTTGCCAAACATGTTGGTTTTTTGGCGACATCCCAACAGTGGCGGATCCAAGGCAGTGACGGATCCAAGGGGGGCCCAGGGGCCCGGGCCCCCCTTAGCTCCGAAGCGCCTCAGCATAGCTTAGCTCATATCGGGCGCCTTCGGCGCCCGATATGAGCGGCGCGCCTGTACCCATTTCGTGCGCCAAGGTGGTAGATACCACTTATTCCACTTGAATTAACACATAGTCCTTAAAACCATGGCAAAGCGCCCCTGCCCAAACACTAGACGCCTTTACTGGTCTTTTGCGCCCCAGTAAAATTTTGAAGATGAAATTTAGAAAGCTAACAAAAGCGCCCCGGCAAAGAAAAAGGCGTCACTAGATAGCAGGATTGCGCCATGGGGATCTAATGCACCCCTGAGTAGCCTAGGCGCCCCCTGGATGAAGCGCCCCTGGGTAGCCTAGGCGCCCCCTGGTGAAGCGCCCTACGGATATCATATGCGCCCTTGGCAAGGAAAGGCGCCCCTGGGCAGCAAAGGCAAATCTTGGTAACAGAGGTGCCCTGGACAGCATAAGCGCCCCTTAGATAGAAATATGCACTTTAGGAAAATAAAATGTTCACCTTGGGTAGAAAAAGGCGCCCTTTGATAGCCTAGGCGCCCACTGGAAAAAGCGCCCTACGGATGTCATATGCACCCATGGATAGCAAAGGCGCCCCTGGACAGCAAAGACAACCCTGGATAACACAAGTGCTGTGGACAGCAAAGGCGCCCCTGGGTAGCAAAGGCGCCCCTAGGAAGGCACCCCTTCGATAGAAAAGCCGCCTTTGGATAGCCTAGGCGCCCCCTGGATGAAGCGCCCTACGGATATCATATGCGCCCTTGGCTAGGAAAGGCGCCCCTGGACAGCAAAGGCAAATCTTGGTAACATAGGTGCCCTGGACAGCATTAGCGCCCCTTAGATAGAAATAGGCACTTTAGGAAAATAAAATGCTCATCTTGGGTAGAAAAAGGCGCCCTTTGATAGCCTAGGCGCCCACTGGAAAAAGCGCCCTACGGATGTCATATGCACCCTTGGATAGCAAAGGCACCCCTGGACAGCAAAGACAACCCTGTATAACACAAGTGCTGTGGACAGCTAAGGCGCCCCTGGGTAGCACAGGCGCCCCTAGGAAGGCACCCCTTCGATTGAAAAGCCGCCTTTGGATAGCTTAGGCGCCCCCTGGATGAAGCGCCCTACGGATATCATATGCGCCCTTGGCTAGGAAAGGCAGGCGCCCCTGGGCAGCAAAGGCAAATATTGGTAACATAGGTGCCCTGAACAGCATAAGCGCCCCTTAGATAGAAGTAGGCGCTTTAGGAAAATAAAATGCTCACCTTGGGTAGAAAAAGGCGCCCTTTGATAGCCTAGGCGCCCACCGGAAAAAGCGCCCTACGGATGTCATATGCACCCTTGGATAGCAAAGGCGCCCCTGGACAGCAAAGACAACCCTGGATAACACAAGTGCTGTGGACAGCAAAGGCGCCCCCTGGGTAGCAAAGGCGCCCCTAGGAAGGCAAACCTTCGATAGAAAAGCCGCCTTTGGATAGCCTAGGCGCCCCCTGGATGAAGTGCCCTACGGATACAATATGCGCCCTTGGCTAGGAAAGGCGCCCCTGGACAGCAAAGTTAACCCTTCTTGAAATAGATTATCTGGACAGCATATGCGGCCATGGATAAACTAGGCGCCTGAGGAAGAAAACAAGCGCCTCACCTGAGAGTACAGGCGCCCCCAGGATATCATAGGTGTCCCTTTCCATCTTCAGCTGCCCTACTGTCTATGGTTTGGCACACCTGTCCGACAGTCGCGCGCTCTGTTACAGGGCTCGAGCGCTCAATTTGAGCATGGACTGCCTTTAACCACATTTCATTAACCTATAACTGAAGGCTTAGTGCTCCATCGCTGCAACCGGGTGCCTTTTTCAGCATGTGCGCCTCACTTCCGAGAACGTTGCCCTCACCAACCAGCAGTCCTCCCCGTTCAGCAGATGAGCGCCTTTTTCTGATAATTAGGCACTTTATTTCAGTGTTCGAGCGCCTTATTTCAGAATTGTTATTCTCCATCTATTTTGGGCTCCTCCTGGATTGCAGAGGCGCCCGCTCAAGTGCAAAGGCGCCCCTGGATAGAAAAGTGCGCCCCATGTTTGCAAAGGCGCTCCAAGATAGCATATGCGCCCCTTAGATGGAAATAGGCAATCCAGGAAAGTAAAATGCTTCCTTTGGGTAGCAAAGGTGACCCTTAACAGCGAAGGCAGCCCTAGATAACAAAGTTTCTCTAGACAGCATAGGTGGCCTTGGATAAACTGGTGCCCGGAAGAGACAAATAACGCCTTACCGGAGACAAAAAGCACCCCAGGATAACGTAGGGGCATGTATTTCAATCATGTCTGTGATTGAAAAATACACCTAGAGAGCATATGCGCCCCTGGATAGAAAGACACCCCTGGGCAGTAACGGCGCCCCTGGAAAGCAATAGTGCGCCCCTGTGGAGAAAAAAGCCGCCTCCTGAATAACCTAGGCACCGCCCCCGAAATATCAGATGCCCGTGGATAGAACAGACTGCCTTGAATAAAACAGAGGCCCTGGATAGCAAAGGCGCCCTTTGATAGCATAAGCGTTCCTTAGCAACAATATGGGCGCTACATGAGCTCAAGGTTCACGCGCACCTAAGCCCAATAATAGAGCAATCAATCGATGCCAAAGCACTCCTTAAAGCATGGGCGCCAAACTTCCTAAGAAGTAAAGGCGCCTCTGGGTAGCAAAGGCGACCCTCGACAGTGGTGTAGGTATTCCTGAATAACAGCAGCGTCCCTTGATAAGAATAGCCCCAAGATGGCACAGGTACCCTGCTGATAGGAAAAGCGCCCCTGAATATCAGAGGCACCCTCTGAATGAGGTGCCCATGGAGAGCATAAGGGCGCCCTATGTATAGCAAATTGCCGCCCCCTGGATATCCTAAGCGCCCCTTGCATAGGGTAGGCGCCACTGGGTAGTATAGGTTACCTTGAATAAAAATACGCCCCTCAATACCAAGGTGAACCTGGATAAGAAAAAGCTCTCCTTGGGCACTGGGTATCAAATGCACCCCCAGAACAGCAAAGATGCCCCTGGATAGCTAGGTCGCGTCCATTGAGGAGCGAAGGCGCCCCTGGGTGGCACAGGTGCCTCATCGAAGCAAAGGCCCCTCCAGAGAGCATAGGTGTCCCTGATGAGCACAGTTACTCCTGGACAGCCCCTAAATGACGTTGCATAACGTTACGACACCTATTATAACGTATGCTATTACATCAAAGTTAAGGTTATTCAGTGTTTAGATCAAGGTCACAGGTCAATTTTAAAGGTGACTGGTCTTGATGATCAAGGCTTGATCAAAGGTCATTGGTAAGCTTGGGCGCAGCGTTAGTTATAGCGTAAATTAGGCATAATATGTTGGGTTGTGTCGTAATAGGTCAATGACCTTGAAGGACCTTGACCCCACAATTTCAGACATTGTTTAGAGCCTTCCCTTTTGGCCTCAGCCCTGTTCTAGAGTATTGGCGCCCCATTCCGGCCCGTTGGGGTGTGCTTGAACACCCCTCGAGGTCTCCCAGTGGCAAGAAAAGCGTCGGCGCGAAGCGACTCAGTACTTGTCACATCTTACCATTGATCACTTCCGCAACTTTCCCTCAAAATTTAAGGTTGTGTCATCTCAGGCTAGGTCACCAGTGCAGGTCAAGTGACCTCACCCCAAAAAATGTTTGTTGGGGTAAGTAAGAAAAGGGTGAATTTATCGAATTCAAACTTGTACCATATAATGGGCCCAAAAAGTACTAATAAATTTATTCCGGGATTTTTTCCATCGATGACCTAGGGACAGGTACGAATCATGACCTCTCCATTGAAAATGCATGGGATAAAACGGAAATTTGCCGAACAATTGCTCTATGTCTGCAGACGCCGCTTGAAATACCTTCGGATTCCCCAAATCATAGTACCCTAGGTCTCTTTATCGGTACATGTTGCAAGTTTAGACATGTTACCTCTGAGAGTTCATCTGGGGCTTCCTAAGCAGGTTTTAAGACTTGGGTCAATGGCTTTGCAGGAAATATTGATAAAACCCGTATTTTGATACCATTTTTTATTGTTATTGTGAGTTGATTGATATGCATATTGACTATGCTAGGCTAGATGGTGGCCTTGACCTAACCTTAGGTGAGGTCATTTTTATGTTTTAACCTAGTATAGTCATATTATACATTATTTGATGATTCGCCGTAACGAGAGGAAGCAAATTGTGCCTAAAATGATTCTAGCTCAACTCTGGCAGACGCTAGAGTATAGAGACAGAGACATGTTGTAAGCTTTGTCTCGGGGAGGGACCCCAGCGCTGATCGCGGGAAAAATCCCCAATGGCACCCAGGATCCCTCAGGGAGTCAGGAAATCTGGCGTGGGTGGAATCCGGTAGGAGGGATTTTGGGTCTCCAAAATCAGCTGAGGGGCCCGTGCCAGTTAAGGGGGCCCAGATAAGGGCCCCCAACGAGCTCATTTGACCTCAGTGCCAACACAGGATTCTCAAGACCAGCGTGGGGTGTCTACCTCTTTAAACGGTTTCTAAATAAGCTCAGGGACTCAAAATTGACACAGGGGTCCAATTTTCAACTCATGGGGCCCAGACACTCTGAGGGGACCCTGCAGCAGCTCAGAAGGCCAATAAAACTAATAGGGCCAGACTAGCTGGGTGCCTCGACGAACTATTGCCCAGATACGCACAACGGGCCCCAAACAAGCTGAAGGGATCTATATCAGTTAAACGAAAACGGTACCAACCCAGGGGACCCTGACCAGCTTAAGGGACACTAATCCAGCTTGGGGCTCAGAGCTCAGAGCTCCAACTTTTAGCTCAGAGGGCCCAGGATCTGTTAAGAGGGCCCTATATCAATAAAAGGGCCCCGAAAAGCTGAATAGGCTTCAGCGGCGACACATAGGTTTCAAGTTCAGTGTGAGGGCCTGGTTAACTAAAGCGGTCCCAAATTAGCTGAGGGGACTCGATATAAACTCAGAGAAGTCACCAAAAACTCAGGGGCCCAGGCCCGCAGAGGTTCTGCGGCCTATGAGGCTCAGGTTAGCGTAAATCGGCTATTTCAGTATGGAGCAGTTGGCCAGGACAACTGTGATAAGTGGAGGTGGTGGATACGACACCTCAGTTTTCGCCATGACCGAATATAACTGTATTATTTGCTCATCGTGCTTCAGTTAGTGTCAGTGGGTGCCTTCAGCATTTTCTACCAAGGTGCCAGTCGTTAGCTGGCCCGAAAATGCTTGATGGTAAACGTGAACATGTCCTCACTAAGAGGAAGCTTTCATGAAAATAAGCATTTACAAATCCTTTTTAAACTCGTTTTACATTGACACTGGCCGCCTTTTGGGTGGTAAATTGGCCAGTGGCGGATCCAAGGGGGTGGGGCAAAAAGGCATTCCCCTAAACGGAAAAGCTCGGGGCAACACTATGTTTTTGACCCCCAAAGCGATCGACCTCCTTTTTCCCCTACTCCTTTTTAGTTTATAAGTAAGATTTTGGTGTTTCAACTCTCAACTTCAAACAGAACATAGGGGAGAGCGGGGAGAGTTGTATCATGGACAAGTTGTATCAGAGCGATTTTTTCCAAAACTATCCAAGAGATAGCGCTCCCGACACGACCAGATGATGCGGCATGCGGTCCGCCATCTTTCTTTATACTGCCGTCTGCTTGGCTTGGCGCGTTTCGCAGTGAGTGCAGAAAATGTGTTTTCGGGGTGTCATTCTGTAAAATTTCGTCGTAAGGAAATGTGTGTTTTTGTCATTCAGATGATCACGAATCGGAAGGATCGCTGTAGCAGTGGTAAGGGTAGATTCTAAGGCTTCGTGCGTGAGAAGGATTTTCTCGGCTGGCCACTGGTTGTTGAGCACGAGGACGTTTTTTTCCAATGTGGGAGGGTGGTACATGTTGTATCAAGGCCAGGTGGGGTATGTTGTAACAGTGATACAACTCACCCCAAGGCTCATGCAGCTCATTAGGGGTGTCGCCACAGATTCGTTTTTTCCAAAAACACTATATTGTCACATGTAGCCACAACGAAAAATTAGGTAAAATATTTTTGATGCAAAAAGTGCGGGTCAGGATAAGTGCAAAACGGGCCGCGCTAATGGAATGAAAGCAAAAGCAAAAATTAAAATCTAACAAGTCCAGTGACGAATCTAGGATTTCGTTAGGGGGCAGACTCTGAAGGGGGGGCGCCGAACCTGGGGGCGCGGAATCTGAGGGGCGCCAATTTACCACCCAATTGGCGGCCAGTGTTAAAGAAAAACGCGTTTGGAAAACGTATTTGTAAATGCTTATTTTCATGAAAGCAACCTTTCAGTGAAACATGTTCACGTTTACCATCAAACATATTTCGGGCCGGCAAGGTTTCGCCCAGAACGTAATGACTGGTACATTGGTAGAAAATGCTGGACTGATGCTAACTGAAGCACCATGAGCAAAGAATACAGCTAACTTCGGTCTTGAAGAAAGCTGAGGTGTCGTATCGACCACATCCACATATCATAGTTGTCTTGGCTAACGCTGGGTCCCTACAGAACCCTGATTGACGCTACACTAAGCGCAATTAACAATGAATACAGTGAACTTTTGTGAACTTAAGTCATGGCGAAAACTAAGGTGTCGTGTCGACCACCTCCACATATCGCAGTTGTCTTGACTAACGCTGGGTCCCTACTGAAATCCCCGATTGACGCTAACCTGGGCATTAGAGGCCGCATAGCCTCTGCGAGCCTGGGCCCCTGAGTTTTTGGTGGCTACCCTGAGCTAATATTGAGTCCCCTCAGTTGATCTGGGACCGCTTTAGATAACCAGGCCCTCACACTAAACTTGAATGTGTCGCCACTGGAGCCTTCTGAGTTTTTCGGGGTCCCTTAACTGGTGAAGGGCCCCTCAACAGATCCTGGGGCCTCTGAGTTAATTTTGAGCTATCTGAGAGCGAGTTTTCAGGTTGCCCCTGGGCTGTTCTGGGACCGTGAAAGAGTATTGCACAAGAGCTTACTGGCTTGGCCTTAGATCCTTTGCTGCCTTGGGCCCCCTAAGCTAAAAATAACCCTGTAGGTGAAATTATTGAGGCAGCCATGAGCTGGGTCTAGGGCCCGTGATAGGATTTACTTTTTATAAATTTTGTTCAAGTTGTTCCTGGTAAGGCTGCTGGAGTCTGAGTCTCACTAAAGTCATCAAGGGACTTGTCACGGAGACCCCGACCCCACCACCCGAACGAGCAGCTTCCCTCAATGGAGGGTTAATTTAGAAGCCAAAGTTTAACGTCCCACAAAGCACAGGGACGGCCGCCCCGCTCAGGTCACCCTCTCACCAGTCAGTTGCCAGCCGACCTGTACGTCGGGTAAACTATTGAGCGCCGGAGCGTCTCAGGGAAACCGATCCCAAGCCTGGACATGCACTGCCACTGCATGCTTCTGAGCAGCGGGCCGGAGCCCAACGCTCTACCAACTGAGCTACCGGGGCGGCAAGTTACTACTTAAGCTACTTAAGGGGCCTCTTGTTTGGTCATAGGGCCCCTAGCTTGATTAGTCTCCCTTGAGCTGGCAAGGGCCCCCTGGGCTGGTATCGTGTTCGTTTAACTGATATAGGCCCCTTCAGCTTGTTTGGGACCCGTTGTGCGTATCTGGGCCCCATGAGTTCGTCAAGACACCCAGCTAGTCTGGCCATCTTAGTTTGTATGGGCCTCCTGAGCTGCTTTGGGGCCCCCTCAGCGTGTCTACGCCCCATGAGTTGAAGGTTGACCCCCTGAGCTAGTTTTTTGCCCCTGAGCTTATTTAGGACACGTTTAAATGGTTAGGCACCCCACGCTGCCTATACAGCTCATTAGGGATGTGGCCACAGATTCATTGTTGCCAAAAACACTATATCATCACAGGTAGCTACAAGGAAAAATTAGGTAAAAATATTTTTGCTGCAAAAAGTGCGGGCCAGGATAAGTGCAAGACAGGCCGCGCTGATGGAATGAGAGCAAAAGCAAAAATTTAGGTCTAACAAGTCCCGAGAAGTTATGGCCACATCCCCACCTGCGCTTCACAAATTCGAGGCACACCCCTGCTCGCCCACCGCCTCCTACTTCCCACGTCCATGCAATTCATCTGTATCCCTGAAACAACCCTTCCCGTAACTATTGTGAGAGGATTACTTAGTAAGTCCATAACTAATACGTTTAGGCTTTTCAGATTGAACAGTTGCAGATTGAACAGACTTTAGCCCTGGCTTAAGTCTGCTGGTACCTAGTCTAGAATTTGCCCGTTTCGACGCATTGTGTTGGCTTCTTTGTTCCAAACGGGTCAGTTTTACACCTGGACGGTTGATGTTTCGTTTGCGTTTTTTTGTCGCCATGAATTTCGTACTGTATTGGCCATAGTTTGGTGCAATAAAATGCAAGTTGTGTTTATAATCAAATTTTAAATTCGTTGAAGGTTGTTCCCACGGCCATGATCGGTAGCAGGCACAGTCTCCGAAACGTGACAGACTGATACAACTTAACCCACCATGTGATACAACTCACCCAACCGGTGGGGTAAGTTGTATCAAGTGAAAAGGTCCATTCGCCGGGCAGTAGGAGACAAACCAGTAAAGATTAAGAAAAAATCTATCGGCAAAGGGAAGCCAAAGAATGCAGCTACGAGGTGGTATTGAAATCACGAGGCTATCCCAAGTAGTTACGAAATTAATGAACCTGGAGTAAAAACTGATACAATACACCCCACCCTCCCCTAAGTTGATAAGATGTTCCCTGGCCTGTCCCCTCGAATCCGGAAATGTAAAAAACACTGAAGATTATATATTCGGGCACAGCCCTTCATCAGAATCATGGAGTAAATATCAATAATTCTCAGTTATAATAAAACCAGTCATAGTATAGCCAGCCTTGGATAGGGAGAAGTATCTCGAGCCCATAGTTTTTTTTTCACCCCGTGACGTTTTTTTAGCTTTTCGCCTCAAACCCAAAATTCTACCGGCAAGTGATATTGGTAGCGCAGCTTTTTACTGCGTGACGTTTTTTTTTTTTTTGCTTTTCGACTTTGGTCTGCCCCTCCCAAACCGACCAGCTAGATCTGCCACTGAAATTGGCGCCCCTCAGGTTCGGCGCCCCCCCCCAGGTTCGGCGCCCTCCGAGCCTGGGCCCCCCCTTAACGAAATCCTAGATCCGTCACTGATCCAAGGGGAGGCAAAAAGGCATTTACCCCCTTCTTTGACAAAAAGGCATTTACTTTTTTGCTTTTCCACTTTTGACTTTGGTTTGCCCCTCCCAAACCGACCGGCTAGATCCGTCACTGCATCCCAAAGCTACATATATGTCTTAAAAAATCCAAATAGGTTTTAAATTTATCCAAGATTGAACTACATCAGTTTTGCGGGGTTAAATTTTACCTTCGGAATAGCAGAGTGGATGGAAATTGAAATGAAAGCAAAGAACTTAATCACTACGTGAATAGAAAGCAAAACACCGACAGCGCTCCAAACAATGCGTGTATTATTCTGTAAATATTAATAAATATGCTGACTCCACTGTGCCCGTCCATGCCCTTTATTTTTCCCTCGCGCCCTTTATTGTTTACCCCAACACACAGAGGCGGTAAGAATCAGTGCTGCAAACTGCCCAGGGCGGTAGTAATGGACCAAGAACGGCACAAATTAGAATGAAAGTTATAATCTGGGGGCGACAGCGATTGGCCGGGTCAGCAAGAAACAGGGCAAAGTCATAAGTCGAGGGCGGCAGTGATAAGACAGGGGCATTAGCTATGAACTAGGAGCAGTGCGAATCAGAGTGGAAGTGATAAGGCGAGGGCAGCAGTGAGATACATAGATATATATGTTACAGGGAAAGTGCGAAATCCGGGATTTCGCGAACTCCCTAGGGATTTCGCGAAATCACTGACCAGCCAGGGATTTCGCGAACTCACTGAAACTTCAGTGATTTCACGAACTACCTGAATGCTTTTCAGGGATTTCGCGAAATCCCTAGCATGCCAATAGTCATATGGTTTAAATCCGAAGAATGATCCTTCAGTGATCTGGTTTTACACTCCCCGTCCATGTTTTCTCTTTCTATGTTGTATTTTGCTTGATTTTATGTACGTCAGCCTGATATTTATTTTTTTAAATTAATTTGACACCCTCAGCTCTACCTCACACCGGGTCCTTGTGCCCGCTGACGAACTATTCGAGTCACTAGCCTTCATGGAGAAAATAATAAGTTCTCGGAAGGCCTGCTGAAGATAGGGTGCCATAAACCGCAGAGTGTTGTGGGAATGACCTAGGACCCTAAAAAGATGATACAGATGACAGTAAAAGCGCTAAAAGACTGGCAGCCTAAAACGCCAAAGTCCAGAAACTAAAACGTCTAAACCCTAAAAAGCCCAAAAAGGCTACGTCAAGGTAAAGATAAGAAAAAAGCGTGGGATGAGGTAAATACAACGTTTCGGTCTTGGACCGTCGTCAGGCGAGGGGTGAAAGATTGAGGCGGCTAGAGGCCTGAGGTAACCTTTTTCCAAATACCGAGTGACTGGAGGCCTAAGGTAAACTTTTGGTCGAAACAAAAAGTGTCGGCAGTCCCAATACCCTCTTGCCGAAGGTGAAATGGAACAATGTGTATGGTGTGTTAAGTCTGAGCATGCGTCTGAGAAAGTGTCCCCGTATGTCGAATTTACCGCAAGAGTGGCCAGGAAGATGTTTGCGTGTTGAGAGTAGGTCTGTAGCGCCGAATGAGGAATGATTCTGCGATTTTTCTGTTTGGGCCATCACTGGCGTATTTTAGAATTTTGATGCTCAAGTTGTCTGCTGTCAGCTCATCATTCGGATGCATGGTTAATCTGTGTTGGCCGAAAGGTGTTTCCTGCCTCTTATTTCTAGCATCACCTAAGTGTTCGTTAACCCTTGCCCCGGTGGCGGGTACGAGCCACCTTCGCCCTGGTGGGGGGGGGGCTAAAAAGACCCCCACGATCTCAAAAACTAAGAGAGCTAGAAAAAACACAAAACGGCAATCGAAAGCTCTTCGAAAATGATATCGAAAATACTTCGGTCATTTTTCTTGTCAGGTCAATATCAAGGTCACCAGAGGTCAAAATAGGTCAAAATCGCTAATATGAGGTGTACTAAGAAAACCTCATATATCTCAGAAACTATGATAGCTAGAAACATTTTTCTAACACCATTCGAAAGCTCTTGAGATTTGCTTTCATTGCAATGCCATTCATTTTCGTGTCAGGTCAAAGCCTAGGGAGCTACAGGTCACTAAATATTGGGCATATTCTTGGGAATGTCCATAGCCACCCATGCATAAGGGCGTTTACTTTTTCGCTAATACATTCCAAACCAAACAAGATACAGCCATAGTTTATGCACCATTGCAATCCTCTTGTCAATACGAATCGAATGATATATGATATTGCTATGCCAGGGCAAATTTAAGAACTTGACCTGACCCAGGTCAACGGTCTGACCCAACTTGACCTGGTATAGTCATGATGTATATCATTTGACTTCCAGTGACTATACAAACACTTTGGTGACAAAAATAAAATCTCTATCTTATTTTATTCAAAATTTATAGAGAAAAACAACAAAAAATGCTTATTTGACCTAAGGTGACCTTTTAAAGGTTACAAGTCAAAAATTTTGCCATCAGCTTCAGAAATGGGCTAAGAGCAAGTCGCAATCAATGTTTGAAGTTGATTCAATCCATACTTACTGAGAAAAAGCTCATTTCGTGATTTTCCCCATGTATTGACAATGGGGAGGTCATGCCCTGCACATGACCTTAGGTCACCAATATCAAAAATCCCGGAACAAATGTTGTAGCTCCTGGTGGGCCCAATATGTGGTATGAGTTTCAACTTGATCGATTAACCCTTCTTTTAGTTATGCGGTCCTAAGTATTTTTTGAGGTGAGGTCACTTCACCTGGCCTGGTGACCTGACCTGATATGACCTTGAGCCAAAATTTGCAGGAAAGATGTAAAAATGATGGAGGAACAGCTAGACCAGGTTTGGCAGCTGCGCGCCGCTGTTTTTTGGTCACTTCGGAAAAACCCGAGGGGGGGTTTAAAAAGACCCCCCTTCACCCGGGCGAAGGTTAAATCTTAGTCTAACGGCCCTCTGGCTCTCAACGATATAAAATGACTTGCCTGGTTCGCAAAGCTTACAATCTATCCTATAAATTACATTTTTGGCATGACATTTCCCATGGATACCTGCATGACAGGCGTGGCAGAAACGGCCTCCCCAGGGTACTGCACTGGTTCCAGCGCGGATCTGACCAAAAGATCCTTCAGGGATGTGCCGCTTCTCCACGCCACCCGCATGCGAAGGCCAGAATTTCGAACGATCCGCTTGACCCGGTCACCGAGAGCGTCGTCAACGAAAGGCGCATCATTACCCCGATTTTGTGGCCTGGGGCGTGGATTTAGAGCTTCGACGTGGAGCTTCGCGGGTGGCGTGGAGAAGCGGCACATCCCTGAAGGATCTTTTGGTCAGACCCGCGCTGGAACCAGTGCAGTGCCCTGGGGGAGGCCGTTTCTGCCACGCCTGTCATGCAGGTATCCATGGGAAATGTCATGCCAAAAATGTAATTTATAGGATAGATTGTAAGCTTTGCGAACCAGGCAAGTCATTTTATATCAGTGAGAGCCAGAGGGCCGTTAGACTAAGATTTAACGAACACTTAGGTGATGCTAGAAATAAGAGGCAGGAAACACCTTTCGGCCAACACAGATTAACCATGCATCCGAATGATGAGCTGACAGCAGACAACTTGAGCATCAAAATTCTAAAATACGCCAGTGATGACCCAAACAGAAAAATCGCAGAATCATTCCTCATTCGGCGCTACAGACCTACTCTCAACACGCAAACATCTTCCTGGCCACTCTTGCGGTAAATTCGACATACGGGGACACATTCTCAGACGCATGCTCAGACTTAACACACCATACACATTGTTCCATTTCACCTTCGGCAAGAGGGTATTGGGACTGCCGACACTTTTTGTTTCGACCAAAAGTTTACCTTAGGCCTCCAGTCACTCGGTATTTGGAAAAAGGTTACCTCAGGCCTCTAGCCGCCTCAATCTTTTACCGCTCGCCTGACGACGGTCCAAGACCGAAACGTTGTATTTACCTCATCCCACGCTTTTTTCTTCTTATCTTTACCTTGACGTAGCCTTTTTGGGCTTTTTAGGGTTTAGACGTTTTAGTTTCTGGACTTTGGCGTTTTAGGCTGCCAGTCTTTTAGCGCTTTTACTGTCATCTGTATAATCTTTTTAGGGCCCTAGGTCATTCCCACAACACTCACTAGCCTTCCTCGAGGTGCATGGTTTATGCAATATGAACCGTAGGTGTGGAGGGGGGCTCAAAACAAACTAGAGATGCCACTACTTTTTTCATTGTCATCGGAAATCAATATCTTGATTTCTTAACAAAGCAGACTCCTGATGGAAAGTATTGTGCCGTAAGAAACGGACAAAGAACTGATATACTTTCACAAAGGTCTATTTTAGCTATGTCTATGTTGGAATGTACTACGGACGTCCACACATTTCCCAATAACAATACTTTGATACAGGAGGAAGTGTCGGCCTCGAAAAAGCTCTCGGTGTAAGAAGCGGCACGCCTGTCATCGTTTGACCATTGCCAAGGCTTTCAGAAATTTTATTGTCGATTCCGGCGGGCTAGCAAATGCACTTCAAGCTTAGGTGCTCCAGCCACGGTCATGACAGTAGGCAATGAGATAGCACATTGCAAATATGCGTAACAATTGTATTATTCCGTGTCCTGCTTATGCCGACAACTATAGTTGTCGGCTTATGTTCAGCTGTAGCTGAAACTGTATAACACTTCTGATATACTGATAAACTGAAAACAGAGGTATGGTCTAAGTTAATTTGCAAAATAATTATTTCGTTGTTCCAGCTCTAAAAATTTATCTTAGTATAGCCGAACCGTACCTGTAAAGATTGGCCAAAGTTTTGGAATACATTAATGAACTTAATGCAAAAAATAATATAGCATTATTGTATTTTCCTTACCCAGAAAGTAATACGAAATGGCCATCAGATAAGCAGCATTTCTCTTTTGTGTAGTAATGAGGATTGTGATATGATAATGATCTCTCTGCAGATGCTGGATAAGTGAGTTGGAAAGAAGCGCTTCAGAATTTTGTCTCTAACGGTACTCACAGTTGATGCACCTGACCGACTTCGTACCGAGTACGTGCATGGCCGGGGCGGGGGTTGGGTAACCATACCCCTTGGGTTTTTCGCAAAGTCTTGCAAACGGCTACGCGCAGCGCTGCTGTACCCAGTACAGTTTTTTCGGAAGCTTTTTACAACTCCTGTCAACATTTTCGGTTCAGGTCATTTCAGGTCAGGACATCAGTGCAGGTCAAGTGACATCATCTCCAAAAAAGAAGAAAACAACATAAGCAAGGAACAGCTTAATTTATCCATCTAAAATTCGTATTGAATAAAGGGCCGACTGAGTACACAGTTTTTTTAGGATTTCTGAAGTCGATGACCTAAGGTCAATTATGAGTCATGATGACACCGTTGGAAAAGTATCGGTAAAATGGTTTAAACATCATAATTTTGTTGGGAACGGAGCTAAATTGTATATTTTGGCATCATTCGGGTTGTCATTTTTCTGCAGTTCTAATGACATGTATTCTGACCCAATTCGATATTAACCTGATCCAAGGTCAGGTCAAATCTTAGCTTTGGCCTAGAATAGTCACATTATTAATCATTCGACGTCGCTTGCAGAAAAGCTTCAGATAGTGAATCCTTATATATTGTATCTCTTCTACATCAGATGGTAGGACTGAAGAACTGTATTTCAGTTATATCACCATATCCATATTGTGACATTGTTTGGCTTCCAAGGCCCTCAGATTTTACCCGACAAAAGAATGCATAGAACACTTCCTTTAAAGCTTAGGTTGTGCTACTTAACGCCATTTACTTTTTCGCTAACTAGCGTAGTTTTTAGATTTTAGGCGGGGGGCGTAGCCCACCCCCTCGTCAGGGTGAAGGTGGCTCAGACCCCTGGCATTGCACGTCTTAAAAATTGCATCCCGCGAAACTAGTTTGAGACTCATACCAAACGTTTTTGACTGTGATGATTTTAAGCTATCAAAAGGCATAGTCATAAGAGACTTCGCAATTTCTCTCGGTGACCGGCACCTCATCGACACCACCAGCCAAAAGACACGTGATGAGTTTTCAAAAATGTGAGCGTCGGGCACATTCTTTTTCGGATGGCGTGGTTTGCTCAAAAGTAAGTGCGTTGCGCCATTGCCGAGCATTTATACCATTTTGCAGTAGCGCAAATATTTCTGCCATTTCTTGAACTGTGTTACACCCAAATTTATTCTAGTGATCAAGCCATGGATTTCGTACCATTTTCTTTATCATATCCGTAGATAAAATTCCATAATAATGCAACCTACATAAAATATCGTAACGCTATTCTGTGATGTAGATTTGACATGAAATAACCGTAGTGTCACATAATTATGAAAGGTGGTGATAGCGTAGATCACTTTTTATTGAATACTTGGGTAGTTATGCTGACTCCATGCACTGCATATGTATAATATTAAATATACAGATCTATCATAGGCGGATCCAAGATTGCCGATCGGAGGGGGCATCTTCCGGGGGGAGAGGGCGGGGCGCCATCCGGACCAGAGGAGTGCCTTTTTGACCGGAAAAACCTATCAGGTGGGCGCAAAATCCTATCGGTGGGCGCCGATTTTTACATCCCTAGGGATGGGGGATGGAAAGCGACATTTCAGAGTGGCGCCGTGACCATTTCAGGGGGCGCCGAGGGTCGATCGGGGGAATGGCACCTGCCCCCTTTGTCCCCCCTAAATTCGCGTATAAAATATATCATGAATATAAAATAACCAAGTACCAAATCACAGTGAAGGCGAAGGTGTATTCTGTTGGGGAGTGTGTGGGAACAAAATTTCAGGAGTGGACCAGGGCATTTTTGAACCGCCAGTGGCCAGTGTCTTTCTCTCCCGTGATCCACATATGCAATCAGCAGCAACTGAACTTTTACAATGCAGTACAATATTGATAAGCGAAACTCGATAAATGTATCGCTACGACCTCAACAATACAATTATGACCTTCCTTATATTTAGCTTAAAACCTTCCTAATATTTAGCTTAAAACCTCTCTTATACGTGATTTTTACGGAAAATGTCCGGTTACTGTTTGAAATAAATCATAAGAACAATAGTCTGCAATCCTAGCTAGTCATCCTTAAGGTGACTAAATGTCAGGGAATTCGCGAACTCCCTGAGTGTTTATCCGGGATTTCGCGAACTCCCTGGTCACCCAGGGATTTCGCGAACTCCCTAGGGATTTCGCGAACTCCCTGGCTGGTCAGTGATTTCGCGAAATCCCTAGGGAGTTCGCGAACTCCCGGATTTCGCACTCTTCCTGTAACATATAGATAGATATTGAGTTCTCCATAATACATGCTTTTCAGCCCTCAATCACAAGCACGCATAGGAGTAAGCACCTTCGCAAACCAGGCAATACTTTACACAGCATGACCGTTGTAGATAAAAACAACTTCAACAAGTCAGTTCATTTTTAGCCTATCCTCTTTCCCAAATGCCTGCTATACCTATCCTACCGTTCCATGCTTCTATCCCCCCTCCCTGAAACGAAAACTTTGTTTGGCTTTTTCCGTTCTCATCCTTGGGAGTCCTAGCATATCGAGGTCGGTCCTGCGTGTGCTCCAGCTAGAGATTTTGGGGCGACGCGGAACTGATCCGACAGTGCACTGCCAGAGTCGTCGGAGAGCAGTCTTTTTATCATTGTATGTCACGTTTCTTCAGCAGATCCGGAAACGTCGGCTAACCCGGGGATTGGAGGACTGGGGTCACGTGCTCACGTTTGCTCAGTCACTGCGATGCGTACGCCAAAATTCAAAACTTTCTGGATGCGATGTTTTTGAGTGATATTGCGCCTCCCCATACAGTCATACAACACTATATATGTATATACATATAACACTATATATCTATATAAGCCTCGTGCTAGGGGATGAGGTGGCTTAGTGGATAGCATCCTTGTCTTCTAAGCCACTGGTCCCGGGTTCAAGTCCCGGCGGAGCCTCTGAATAAGTCGATCTGATCCCCAAAATCCCTTCCAACAGGGTGAGAGTTGGCGACGCCGTATGACCCTGGCAGTTGGTTCGTCGTTAAACCCCAAAAATTATATTAAGCCTCGTGCTATATATACACACGAAGCTTGAACTTGTGGTTTTCTGGTCTCTGGTGTGATTTTGTAGCTTAAGCGAGGTGAGGGTGCCGTAACAGCGACGAGTTACTTGTGAGACTTGATTTCCCAGACCAATGGCTGAGTCGTCGAAGACACCAAGGATCATAGCATATGATGTTGTTTTGACAAGGCTGTTACCGAACTGAATAGTGAGTTTCGGGTCACACCGGTTCCAACTTGACTTTAAAACGAGAAGCTCAGTTTGCTTGGGTTTACTTTGAGCCGATTTTGAGTGAACCAGTCGTGAGCTAGTCTTCTGGTACTTTCCACTCGCAGTTTTAGGTGGCAGATGTTGCCAGTCTCTGAGTCTAGGAACTGTGCATCATCCGCGTATATGGTGAGCTTGCCCCTAAGACAAGTGAGATGCCAGGTCGTTTGTAAATATAAAAAAACAACTTTGGTCCCAGGAGTGAGCCCTAGACCACGCCGTGCGTCAATGGCGGTGACACAGCTCTGCCTCCATGGATCTTTGGTGTCCTATTTGACAGCCAGTACTTGAACCAGTGCTGGTCTATACCATACCACCCTAGCTTCTGGAGTAAGCGCGAGTGTTCCATGCTATCAAACGCGCGCGATATGCCAGCCGTTAAGAAGGTAGTGACGTGTCCTTGGTCCATGCTGTCAGAGATGAAATTAACAGTTTCTAACATTGCTGTTTCAGTTGAATGTCCCGATCTGAAACCGTGCTGGTTTTCGCACAGTATGTGGCTTTTCTCGAGATAGGACGATGGTTAGAGACATACCACCCTCTCGCATAGTTTGCTACGGATGAAAATTGGCCTGAAGTTCCCGAGATCACTGCGGTTTCCTTTGTAGAGTGGGGTCAGTGAGGCCTCCTTCCACTGTGGATATACCTCTCCAGTACGCAGTGAACAGCTGATGACGTTATGAAGATGCGGACCAGTAACTGCGAAAGTTGATCTTAGCATCTGGATTGTAATGTCATCATTTCCACATGCACGTGAGCTGCCCATGCGTTTCAGTGCATTCCATAATTCGGGAAGAGTGACAAGCTGCACTCCGAAGGCGTCAGAGCAAACTCTCAGAGGTTGTCTCTTAGCTTCACCCCTTGAGGCACAACGGAAAGTGCTACTGCGACATCCGTGCCAGTTTCGACAAAATGATGGTTGAATTTGTTTGCTCAATGACGATCACTGAGATTGAGTGGCTCAGTCTTTGGCTCTGGTTTCTTAGGTGCCAGGAAGCATCTTCTTATATCGCTCCATGTTTTGGAGGAGTCGTTTCGGAAGTTGGCGAAATGCTCGGAGCTGGCCTGGAGCAGAGCTTTTTTACGGCATTTCTGCACTCACGATAGGCTTTCAGTTTCTCTACGTCTCAACGGTCTCGGTCTCTTGCCTCTCTGGCTTGGTCCAGCCGCGTCATGCACTCCCTCAGCTGTTCGTTGTTGTTAAGCCAGGGAGCGGGTGTCTTAACCGCATGGTTTTAAGAGGCATGTGCTTGTCAATTTGGGGCTGCCATACTTCGTACCAGGCGTTCCATTTCTCAGTGACAGTTTCATCCTGGTAAACTTGGCTCCAGTCTGCCTCAAGAAGATCCAGACAGAGGGTGAGGACTCGTGGCTGGTAGTTATGGACTAAGGGCGGTACGAATTAGGGCGAAAGTGATAAGTTGGGGAAGGGGTGGTATTCGTTAGCCGACGGCGGCACGAATCAAGGCAAAGTGGATAAGCCGAGGACGGGAATGGTGAGCCGTAGGTAGTAGTTATAACCTACTGGGGGGGACACGAATCAGGGTGGAACAGATAAGCTGGGGCAGGTACGGCGGATTCCGAGGGGCAGGGTGTGCAGTTGCACACCCTGAAAAATGAGTGTGTGCAAAAGTATCTCTTTGCACACCCAGTTTTGACTTGGTCCGGAGAAGCGCCCCCGGATTTGGGCGGCGCCCCTGGCCTCCCACAAAAAATCTGGCCTAAACACCGCCTACCTGAAGAGGTAGGACCCTCTGTGCGAAATCAAAACAGTTTCAAATATGAATGGTTCCCCCTGTCATCAAAACCGTCCAATGGAGAGAGCAAATAGACCCAATTTATCCACTCAACTTGGGAAAATGATGTCGGTGCCCCCCCTTGAGTAGGCGCCCTAGAGAGCCAAAGGCGTTGCCCTGGGTAGGAAGGCACCCCCTCCCGAAAATCTTGCACACCCGCCCGAAAATGGAATCCACCATCTCTGAGCTGGGGGCGGCAGTCATGAGCCCAGGGCGGCACGAATTAGACCGGAAGTGATAAGTCAGAGGCGGCATTCATTGGCCGAGGCGATAGTGATGTGCTGGGGGCGGCATTAAGCAGGGCGGCAGTGATAAGGCGGGGATAGCACTGGTGAGCCACTGGCAGCAGTGATGAGCCGGGTGCTGTTTGAAACAGGGCGGCAGTTATAAGTCAGGGCTGGCATGAATCAGGGTGGCAGTGATAGCCAGGAGGCGGCAGTGATGAACCATGGCGGCATAAATCAGGGTGGTAGTGATGCACCGGGGGCGGCATGAATCACAGTGGTAAGACGGAGGCGGCATGAATCAGGGCAGCAATGCTGAGCCAGGGTGCGACTCATGAATTGGGGGTGCTCAAATCATGATGGGGGTGCTCGCACACCCGAAAGAGATAATAATTTCACCCCTGGCTCACACTAAAACAGTAAAAGCACGACAGCAACAGGCTACCATTTACTCGGTTTGGGGAATTCCTCCAATACGCAAACATATAACGGTTAGACGATAGTGGGCTGCTGTTTACTCTCTGGAAGCGTGTTAGAGATTCCTGCTGACAAAACTGTGCTGACAGCAGGGCCTTAGTTTTACCAGTTTTAGGGGCCATGGCCGGATTGGTCTCCTCGGCAGTGATAAGCCAGGGGCAGCAGTGATCAGCCAGGGGCGGCAATGAGTATTCGAGAGAGGACGTGTCTAACCAGGGGCCACTCATACATGGGTTAATAAAAAAACAGGGAGAGCATTCATTAGCCGAAGGCGGCGTGAATCAGAGCATCAGTGATTAATAATAGAGGCAGTGATGAACCAGGGGAGGTAGCAATGAGTCGGGGCAGTGGGTATTTGGGTTAAAATATGCCGGGAACAGCATCCATGAGCCAGAGGCAGCATGGATTAGGGCGGCAATGATAAACCAGGGGCAGCAGTGATCAGCCGGGAGACGGTCCATCATCATATTTGGGTTTTAGGGCGCGTCGATATCTAGGATCATACGGCGCACATAACACTAAATAAATTACGTAAATAGGGCATTTCCGCACAAGTTTCAACAAGCCAGGTGGCAAAACAGGTCAGGTTGCGAAAATTGCATCAGAAGATTATGTAAAAGCATATATAAAATAAGTAAATACAATAAAATGAAATATAGCACTGAAAAATGGCAGTCAGTTTCATACGACACACTATGGTCAGTGATAAGGTAACAAGAAACTTGACGTTATTTAAAATTTGAAAGACTACTAGGATGAATATATGGCACTAAAACTAACGCTCCTCGGGTATGACTTGATGCCAGGAATATCCAAAGAAGGATGCTCCCCAAGAACATTCACTGCCCAGATATCCCCGGGACACTCACTGCCCCGGGAGACGTCAGTGATGAACCAGGGGCGGCAGTGGACAGTCAGGGGCGGTAGTGATCAAACAAGGGTGGCATTTATCAGCCAGGGTGCGACAGTTATCAGTCAGGAGGCTGCAGTTATCAGTCAGGGGGCGGCAGTATCAGTCAGGGGTGGCAGTTATCAGTCAGGGGCGGCAGAGATCTGCCAAGGGGCGGCAGCGATCTGCCATGGGACGGCAATGATCAGCCAGGGGTGGCAGTGATCAGCCAGGGGATGCAGTTAGCAGCCAAGGGGCGGCAGTTATCCGTCAGGGGGCGGCAATTATCAGCCAGAAAGCGGCAGTGACCAGCCAGGGGCGGCAGTTACCAGCCAGGGAGCGGAAATGATCAGTCATGGGGCGGCAGTGAACATCCAGGGGGCGGCAGTGATCAGCCAGGGGGCGACAGTGATCAGCCAGGGGGCGGCAGTTATTGGTCAGGGGGCGGCATTTATCAGTCAGGGGGCGGCAGTGATCAGTCAGGGGCGGCAGTGATCCACCAGGGGGCGGCAGTGATCCACCAGGGGGCGGCAGTGATCAGTCAGTGGCGGCAGTTATCAGCCAAGGGGCGGCAGTTATCGGTCAGGGGACGGTAATGAGCAGCCAGGGGGCGGCAGTGATCAGCCAGGGGCGGAAGTTATCAATTAGTCTGGGGCAGCAGGTTTGAGCCAAGGGGCGGCAGTTATCAGTCAGGGGGCGGCAGTTATCAGCCAGGGGGCGGCAGTGATCAGCCAGGGGGCGGCAGTGATGATTTGGGGAGCGACAGTGACTAACCAGGAGGGGCACTTATGTATACGGGTGGATAAATAAACCGGGGACAGCTTTGATTAGCCAGAGCCGGCATGAATCAAAGCTGCAGTGATAAACCAGGGGTGTTAGTGCTGATCAGTGATGAACCAAAGGAGGCAATAGTCATTCAGTGAGGGGGCGGCAGTGATTAAATGTTGGCGGCAGTGATCAGGCGGGAGTGGCAGTGATCTGGCGTCACAAATCAGAGGGAAAGTGATAGGCCACGCGGCATTGATGAGGCAGAGTTGGAATCACTCAGGGTGGAAATAATAAACCTCGGGACGGGAAAACTTGTCAAGGGTGGAATGAATCAGGACGGCAGTGATGAGATAGCGTGACACCGTTCTGGGCGGCGGTGGTAAGCCAGGGGCGGCACATGTATTGGGGGTGCTCAGCACATGATTGTGGGTGCTCAAATTAGGATTGGGGGCGCTCGGGAACCCCCAAAGAGATAGAAAATTACACCCCTGTTGGGGGCAACATTTTTTCGCATACATGAGCAGATTTAACTTACCCCGTGGGATTAAAAGCCTTTCAGACACGTTTTTCTACATGGTATGATGCCTCTCAAATTTATTGTCAGTTGCACTGGGTCATCTTGTATCGATACTATTTTTGCATCTCCAGGAACGACAAAATTGTGAGTTCGTGGTGCTCATAGGCTAAGTTATACTTATTTCAATAATTGATAAATTCGCTTCACCTTAACCTTCGCCCGGGTGGGGGGTCTTTTTAGACCCCCCTCGGGTTTTTCCAAAGTGACCAAAAAACGGCGGCGCGCAGCGCCGCCAAACTTGGTCTAGCTGTTCCTCCATCATTTTTACATCTTTCCTTAAAATTTTGGCTCAAGGTCATATCAGGTCAGGTCACCAGGCCAGGTGAAGTGACCTCACCTCAAAAAATACTTAGGACCGCATAACTAAAAGAAGGGTTAATCGATCAAGTTGAAACTCATACCACATATTGGGCCCACCAGGAGCTACAACACTTGTTCCGGGATTTTTGATATTGGTGACCTAAGGTCATGTGCAGAGCATGACCTCCCCATTGTCAATACATGGGGAAAATCACGAAATGAGCTTTTCTCAGTAAGTATGGATTGAAGCAACTTCAAACATCGGTTGCGACTTGCTCTTAGCCCATTTCTGAAGCTGATGGCAAAATTTTTGACTTGTGACCTTTAAAAGGTCACCTTAGGTCAAATAAGCATTTTTGGTGTTTTTCTCTAAAAATTTTGAATAAAATAAGATAGAGCTTTTATTTTGTCACCAAAGTGTTTGTATAGTCACTAGAAGTCAAATGATATACATCATGACTATACCAGGTCAAGTTGGGTCAGACCGTTGACCTGGGTCAGGTCAAATTCTTAAATTTGACGTGACATAGCAATATCATATATCATTCGATTTGTATTGACGAGAGGATTGCAATGGTGCATAAACTATGGCTGTATCTTGTTTGGTTTGGAAGCTATTAGCGAAAAAGTAAACGCCCTTATGCATGGGTGGCTATGGACATTCCCAAGAATATGCCCAATATTTAGTGACCTGTAGCTCCCTAGGCTTTGACCTGAGACGAAAATGAATGCCACTGCAATAAAAGCGCATCTCAAGAGCTTTCGAATGGTGTTAGAAAAATGTTTCTAGCTATCATAGTTTCTGAGATATATGAGGTTTTCTTAGTACACCTCATATTAGCGATTTTGACCTATTTTGACCTCGTGACCTTGATGACCTAGGTGACCTTGATATTGACCTGACAAGAAAAATGACCGAAGTATTTTCGATATCATTTTTGAAGAGCTTTCGATTGCCGTTTTGCGCTTTTTTCTAGCTCTCTTAGTTTTTGAGATCGTGGGGGGGGTCTTTTTAGCCCCCCCACCAGGGCGAAGGTGGCTCGTACCCGCCACCGGGGCAAGGGTTAAGTCATCAATGGACTTGTCACGGAGACCCGGACCCCACCACCCGAACGAGCAACTCCCACAATGAAGGGTTAGTTTGGGAGTCAAAGTTTAAAGGAGCCAAAGTTAGTAAAGGAGCCAAAGTCCCACCAAGCACGGGCTCAGGTCACCCTCTCACCAGTTAAGTTGCCATTTGACCTGCGTCGGGTAAATATTGAGAGCCGGAGCGTCTCTGGGGAACCGATCCCAACTCTGTACATGCATTACTACTGCATGTTCCTGAGCATCGGGCCGGAGCCCAACGCTCTACCAACTGAGATACCGGGCGGAATAATTACTGAAAAATTATTCCAAAATGTGATACTTGACGAAATGCCATCACTTTAAGCTAACTTATCTGAATAAAAATGTTTCTAATTTAATATTTTACCGTTGTTTTGTTCCCATCCAGCGCTCCTACAGACGGTGACTACATATATGACGACAATGTCCCATAGGCCAATTACATACGTATCTGTGATGGCAACAGTTTATGTTTGTGGCCAGAACGTAATTTTACTATTTCTTTCCTAAAAGATAAAAGGCAAAACATAGCTTTGAAAATGCTTTAACACGCGCCCCGCTGGGAGGCAAAATTCGCCCCCTCCTGGTTTTTCCCAGATAGCTCAAAAACAAAGAAATGCAGAACAACGAAACTTATGGTACCTTATCCCTGATCAATTTTACACATCTGATCAAATTTTTGAGTTAAGGTCATGTCAGGTCAAGGAGCTATTCAGGGTCAAGTGACCCGACCTCAAAACCTAAAATTACGAGTTTGAAGCAGCGCCCAGGGAACATTAGCAAACCGATCCGTTTGAAACTTCTACAATACGATAAGGTCATTAGGGTCTACAAATCCGCTATCTCCGAATTTTGATATTGGTGACCTAAGGTGGGGTCAATTTTTCGGTCACCCCATTATAAGTCTATGGTAAAAAATAGAATGGACTCGTTTTCAGGAAATACTGGATAGATAAGGCTGAAAATCCTCAAACTGTCTATTCTTACCGAGATCTTGACCATAAAGTTGAAATTTTGAGCATCTGACCTCTCAAAGGTCATATCAGGTCACGGAGCAGAAAGTGATTGTTTTGCCAATAACTTCTCACTGAATTGAGATAAAACTCCCACTTTGCTTGCATTGTGTTTATATTGTCACGGGGAATCAATTGATATACAACATGACCATACCGGGTCACTCTGTGACCCTGACCCAGGTCGAGGTCAGGTCATTTTGACTATTTGACCTAGCAAAGTCATATTATACATCATTAGATTTGCCGCGATGAGAGGAATCCAATGAAGCATAAATATTTGCTCTAGTTCCCCTGAGGGCAGATCTAGAGAGGGAAACGTACACTACTCTGTTGTAAGCCTATGGAGCATTCTTTGACCTATGCTGACCTCAATATTGACCTGACATAAAAATTATTTTTAAAAATTCTCTTTGTCTTGTCAAGAGCTTTCGAACGCCGCCCGTAATTTTCCTCTAGCTTTCGTGGGGAACGAGAAACGGAGAGGGGCGAAAAACGCCCCCCAGCGGGGCACGTCATGCAAGGGACCCCAGTGGGGCTAGTGTTAAAGGCCATTTTCAACTGCAAAAAGGTGAAGCGAGGTTACGAAAAAAATCCGATTTATGAAAGGTCAAATTTCAACAATTTCAAAATTGTATTCTTCTCGAATAATCTTCATTTCAAGATGAGTTCAATGATATATGAAATTTAAAGATCGAAGCATGCGTCTTTGAGTTAAGAAGTACGAAAAACGAGTCCACGGTGTGACCTTTCGAAAATGCCTCGGGCTATAACTCGGTCACTGCTGGTTTGAGGGGGCTAAGATTCACACAGCTGTGTTCAGTGCCTAAAGCTACGCCGGAGGCAAAGTTTCAGATTTTTTCTAGACATGGCGGTGTTAAATTGTTTTGTTTATGTTTTGGGGAGTTTTGTTCTGGAATGCCGTTGGAGCAGGGTGTGCAGTAGGCTGTTTCAAATTTCAAAAAGTTTTCAGAATTCGTTAGGTCAGCAATTTTTCCCATGATTTAGTTCATTTCTACTCGATTGACAACAATTTCGCCCCAGTTTTTTTCAGAAATAAGGTTGCCTATATTCGCTTCAAAATTTCATGTTTTCGGGTTCGCCATAGGTGTTTTGAGCAGTACCGGCGTTGCAGTCGCCGATGCCATGCGCCCTGTTTCTGAGGTTGTCATTTCTTTCCAGCGCAAATTGTCGAAAGGGTTGTATCCTGTGTAATACATGGCCTATTTTGTGGACGTTGGGGGAAGTATTCCTAAGTAGGAAAGGGAGGGGAATAGTCTCTGTAGAACGCTCTTTGATAAATATGTAGGCAGATCGATAGAATTTCTGACATATGTTTCAGTAAAATAACATGGTGCAATATTCGCTGGGAAAGGAGGACGAGCATGCAGAAATCTCCTGTGAGAGAGTCGGGAATACCTCCTCAGTCCTCACATCATTTAGTTTTAAGGCAATACATACACGAGCCAATTATATTTGCAAGCGATTCGTCTCCCTCACAAATCACAAGCAAAGTGAAAGCAGAGAAGATACAAGTTTGCGCTTTTCGGCATGCTCTCACTTTGCTGACTCTCCGCCTAGTTGTTTATCTTGACTATATTCCAGGAACATATTTGCACTAACTTTTAACAGAAGCCACACTTATACCTCACGTGAGTATCTCACATGCATGTCACGTCTTGATTTCAGGCGTCATCACATAGCACGCTTTCCTACTGCGTGCTCATCGCTGCCTTTTCTTAACTCCGTCAGACGCGCCCTGCGATGCTCTTCTGCTTGCAGCAGGGACTAAAACTAACTATCATCTTTGATAGCTCCAAAAAAAACTGTTTAAGCCCTCTTCCCGATACGTCATTAGTGACTTTGATCGATCGGACAAGCCCCTCGTGAAGCCGCAAGTCTTTGTGAGAGGCTCAACATTTTGGATGTGCCGACAACCATGCATGGCCAGCGGATGTGAGGTCAAAGAGAAGCCACGAAGACTCGTCCACCATGTCAGCCAGCTGACTTGTTTCGTCGAGGACAACATCAGTGGGAGAGTGGTCCGTCGCAGCTACTCTGGGTGTCGCCACTAGTTTCTCACTAATCTTAACCTCCTGCTCTTAAGAAACCTTTACGCTGAATAAACTCAACACGACGACTGGTGCTTTAGATACCACAAGTGTCGTCGCAACACCTTGATGGCAGCTTCCGCTTCCTCACGGTCTACGTGTTTGTATGTGATCAGCGTTCGGTATAGCTGAAGGTCATTTGCTGGTGCATCTGCTGCGACAGGTGCCTGAAGGCTGAGCTCGGCGACGTCTGGTCGCCGAGCTCAGCATGATAGTTTTTGGTCTTGTACGTCCCCGAGGCATGCGGTTCGTGAAGGTTCATGGTTCATGTTCACGGTTCATTCCATCAAGCCCGCTGGGTGGCAAGCGTCGGTTTTGAAGTGTCTTAAACCTCTGAACTTCAGTTCCAATGTTAACATCATTTGCTTTGCAAAGTTTGATGTGCCTAACTTTTCACAGGAAATTTGAAAAAAATACAATGTATGTAGATAACAGAGAATAATGCTGTGCTATATCTACGTGAAGCCTCGTTTCTAATAGGATTGTAAGGATTTCACTGACGCATCGCTCGCTAATACTGTACATATAGCGTCAATCACCTGTTCCCTTTGAGGACGGATTGTTGTGACATTGGTACAGTTGGTGCGGTTTCAAAATCATGGCGGTGCCGATTCTATGGTCTGATTCTATTTCTTGTTCCGGTTCTGTACTGCATCAAAATGCACCTGTTCGCCGACCAGATAGGCTACGAAAAATATCTAACACACGAGCTTCACTGCATAGCTCTGTTAATGGTGCTTGTGTAGGCCAGAGCGCCTGTCGCAGCACCTGCACCAGCAAATGATCTCTAACTATACCGAACGCTGTTCACATGCAATCGCACGTAGACCGTGAGGAAGCGGAAGCTACCATCAAGGTGTTGCGACGACACTTATGGCATCTAAAGCTACCAGTCGTCGTGTTGAGTTTATTCAGCGTAGAGGTTTCTGAAGAGCAGGAGGTTAAGATTAGTGAGAAACTAGTGGCGACACCCAGAGTAGCTGCGACGGACCACTCCCCCACTGATATTGTCCTCGACGAAACAAGCCAGCTGGTTGAGATGGTGGACGAGTCTTCGTGGCTTCTTTTTTCACCTCACATCCGCTGGCCATGCATGTTTGTCGGCACATCCAAAATGTTGATCCTCTCACAAAGACTTGCGGCTTCACGAGGGGCTTGTCCGATCGATCAAAGTCACTAATGACGTATCGGGAAGAGGCCTTAAACAGTTTTTTGGAGCTGTCAAAGATGATAGTTAGTTCTAGTCCCTGCTGCAAGCAGAGCATCGCAGGGCGCACCTGACGGAGTTTAGAAAAGGCAGCGATGAGCACACTACAGAAGGAACGCGTGCTATGTGATGACGCCTGAAATCAAGACGTGACATGCATGTGAGATTCTCACGTAAGGTATAAGTGTGGTTTCTGTTAAAAGGTAGTGCAAATATGTTCCTGGAATATAGTCAATATGTACAACTAGGCAGAAAGTCAGCGAAGTGATATAGTGCCGAAAAGCGCAAACTTGTATCGTCTCTGCTTTCACTTCGCTTGTGACTTGTGAGGGAGACGAATCGCTCGCAAATATAATTGGATCGTATATGTATTGCCTTAAAACTAAATGATATGAGGACTGAGGAGGTATTCCCGACTCTCTCACAGGAGATTTCTGCATGCTCGTCCTCCTTTTCCATCGATATTGCACCATGTTAATTTACTGAAGCATATGTCAGACACTCTATCGATCTGCCAACATATTTACCAAAGAGCGTTCTTCAGGGACGATTCCCCTCCCTTTCCTACTTAGGAATACTTCCCACAACGTCCGTAAAATAGGCAATGTACTACACAGCATGCAGCCCTATAGAAAATTTGCTCTGGAAAGAAATGACAACCTGAGAAACAGGGCCCATGGCATCGGCGACTGCGACGCCGGTACTGCCCATAACACCAATGGCGAATGCGAAAACATGGAATTTTGAAGCGAATATAGGCAACCTTATTTTTTAACAAACTGGGGCGAAATTGTTGTCAACATAGGCGGATCCAGGGGGCAAGGGGGGGCACGTGCCCCCCCCCGATCAACCCTCGGCGCCCCTCTGAAAGGTCGATGGCGCCCCCTGAAATGTCGCTTCCCACCCCCCCAGGATGCGAAAGTCGGCGCCCACCGAGAGGATTTGGCGCCCACCTGATAGCCTTTGCCGGTCATAAGTGGCGCCCCCTGGTCCGGATGGCGCCCCCCGGTCCGGATGGCGCCCCCGGGAAGGTGCCCCCCCCCATCGGCAATCCTGGATCCTCCTATGGTTGTCAATCGACTAGAAATGAACCAAATCATGGGAAAAATTGTTGACCTAACGAATTCTGAAAACTTTGAAATTTGAAAGGGCCTAGTGTGCAGGGTGTATACACAGGGTGCAGGGAGTACGCGCAGTGGCATGTAGCCTCATCTTCAATACTCGCTTACAGGGTTAGCTTTATACACTATTTTATGTACAGTTTCATTGCGAATTTGAATTCAAGGCTTATTTTCCATTTCAAACAGGTTTAATTATATTAGTTTCCACTTTCCTGTGAACATGTTGGAACAAAATGTTCGGTCATTTTCCTTTCATAACTTTTTTTGCAGAAGTTTTCTACAGACAGTGATGTAACAACAGACGTTACTAGCCTAAGATTCATGCACAAATTTAGTGCTCTAACACAAAAAGTATAGCCAGTAGCCTAGCTTTTAAGCTGCACTCTTAAACTCCACCGCCTCGACGATACTGTTCCGCAATACACGAACTGTCGGCTGCGCAGCCCTCCGCTCACCGCGGCACCGCCTCGATGTCGAGCATCCTTTTCCACAGTAACATTTCGTTTCCCTCTCTTCTTTTGCATTGTAGGAAAAACGCGATAGTGCATTTTGGAGTGTTATTGCAGATTTAAGACCTAAGTCAGGATTGGGATGTCTCCATGAATGCTACAAACAGTAGTCGAGACCAGGAGGACTGTGCCGTGCCCACAGTGAGAAGCTTCTGATTCGGCTCAAGACTCTGGCTTCTCTCTGCCAGGGCGCGGCGTATCGGTGCACACAACGGCAGACATGGCAAGCACCGCTCTCGTGCACTTTGACTTTGTGTCTGCCAATCAAACTGGTGGTTGATCCAGCAAAAGTAAGAGATCCCTGGATAAGATATTGAAAGAAATACGGGATAATGGCGAGGTTGGGTTGCATGAGAATGAAATCATCTGCATATTCTTTGTGGAGAGGAAATAGGTTCACCTGACCATCGAAGGGAATGAGAAACTCTACCCCTCCATAGTTCAAGAGGAACACTGCTCGGTCTGCAAAGAGCCTGGTGGTGAATATATGCACCATTTCACCCCCTACAGCCAGGGGCGTAGCCAAGGGGGCGGCTAGGGCGGCCGCCCCTCCTCCCTCCCTGAGGGCCCGGAGGGCCCCCTGAGGATACCAGCCGCGCGAAGCGCGGCCCGCTCGCACTATGCTCTGGGGCGAAATGTGGGACTTCATACCAGACAGGGCCCTCTTAAGCCATCTCCAGTACTCTATTCTGTGACAATTAGGACTGTTTTTATCCATCAAAACCGTCAGTAAAAAAGTATTCTTTGAACCACTGGTGGTCAGAGCCCCTATCCAAAGTAGGGCCCATTTTGGTCAGATAGACCCTGTTTAATCGATAAAGCCAAGATGGCTAGCGGGACTATTTGGGCAAAAGGGCCCAATGCGACTCGCAGGCTGTCAGATCCCGGTCTATAGCCGCCAGGGACCTGTCTGACCAGCTGGGTCCTCTTTCAGTGAGGAGGCTGTGTGGCTAGTAGGGACCATTTTAGCCCACAGGGCCCAGTCTGACAGCCAGTGCCATGTTTAACTAGATAAGCCTCTGAGTTAGTGTAACCGTCTAGTCTCCGCAGGGCTCTCTGGTCAGCTGGGCCGTCTACAGAGGAGTAACCAAGTAGAAGCGGCTGGTGCGGTGGCCCCCTTGATGGCCCGGAGGGCCCTCCGAGGACAGCGTGAAGCGCGGCCCGCCCGCATTATACTCTGTGACCTGCCGTGGAATTACATGCCCAACTCTTAAGTCCTCTCCCGTACTCCATTTCTGCGACAAGTAGGGCTTTTTACCACAGGATCCCCTAAACCACTATCAGCCCCCTCCCCACCCACGGCTCTCGTCAACCGTTTTTACCGGTGGCGGCGCGAAACGCCGGCACCGGAAAAACACAAATTATTGACACAATTTATTTGTTATTATATATACATATATATATATATATATATATATATATATATATATATATATATATATATATATATATATATATATATATATATATTACAAATTATTTGTCAAATTATATACACAAATTATTTGGACCCAATAAACGGCGACGCAAAGCGCTGCCATACTTGACACAGCTTATTCTTGATCAATTCCGCAACGTTCCCCAAAATCTTAAGGTTGGGTCATCTCAGGTCAGTTCGCCAGTACAGGTCAGTTGACCTCACCTCTAAAAATGCATAAGGTGGCATAGGGAAGAAAAGGGTGAATCTATCCAATCGAAACATTTCCACATAGTGAACTCATCGAGGTTTGCAAAATATATTCCGGGAATTTTCATATAGATGACATAGGGTCAGGCACGGATCATGACCTCTCCACTTAACCCTATTTCGTCAGGCTCCCGGCTACCCCTATTTCCGGCAGGGGGGCAATATCGGCCCCTAAGATCTCGTAATCTAACCGGCCGATTTTGAAAATTCAAAGTGCCATAGATTCCTCTGCTGCTAAACTTTATTTTGAAAAAGAAAATTTCAAAATTTTTATTTTTAGGGAAGGTCGTGCAAAATATACAATTTTCGTGTATTTTTAGATTTTCCATCACCCTTGTCTCTGTTGTACGATTTTCACAAAACTAGTTCAGATTTACAAATAATTGACCCAAAATTTTCATATACTCGAGTTACGCAAAAATTCGAAATTCAATGGCAGTTCCAGGACCAGGACTATGAGGGGAAATATATACAACCTAAAAGTTTTTGTTACGCGGATTAGAAGCCGTCATATACTGCTTGGCATCTTTGACACATAAATAAATGAGAAAAAGTGAAAAACTCATCAGGGGCGGATGCAGTAAGGTAAAACAGTGGGGTAAAATACATACCAACAATATGCGAATGGTAGGCATGGTATATTGGTCCTCGACTAGTTGAAATTTAATTTCTGATAATTTTTACCTCCCATAGCAGCTCTGGGAAAGGGGGTGACATAGGCGGATCAAGGACTCGTCGTGGGGGGTGGGGGTGATTGGAAACACATTTTCAATATACAACGATATTGAGTCGCGGTGGTGATACTGGCTGGGAATATACATTTTGAAAATGTGTAGTGACTGGACACGCCTCTGGTAATTTAGAATTGGGTTATAACTATTTTGAATTTTCATATACTCAATTGTATTCGCCCTGACACGGCTGTAGCGTCTTCTCACTTACTAACGTTTAGTCCTTCTTGATAACATTCCCCCATTTTGAACTGCTGTAACCGCCCTGATGAATACAAATAGTGACAATTGTGAATGCACTATCATCTCACATAAAAATGATATAATAAAACCATATAACTGGTATCAGGATCAGCAGAGACGGCTTCATTTTACAAAAACCCATCGCATACGATAATACTTGGTTTGTGGATAGAACCTCCCCAAAACCCAGCCATAGCTCCGCCCCTGGTAAATATATAATCTTGAAAATTTTAGAAAACCTGCCTGTACTAGTTTTAGGAAAAGTCAGGAAGTTTCAAGTTCTATCCAAGCCGTTTCGAGATATTCTCGAAAACCTGAAGGGGGGCGTATTCCCCTGCCAAATGGTTAACATGCATGGAAAAAACAGAAATTAGCCGACAAATTGCTTTATTTCTCTAGATACCGCTTGGAATACGTTCGTATTCTCCAAATCATTGTATCCTAGGCCCTTTTATTGGCTCATGTTGCAAGTTTGGATCTGTGATCTATGAGAGGTCATCTGGGGCTACTTAAGCAGGGTTTCAGACTTGGGTCAATAACTGTGCAGGACATTAGGATAAAGCTAATATTTTGATACCATTACGTTGTATTGTTATTTTGAAGCAAATGATATGCATATTGACTATTGTATAACAGCGATTGATAGCTATTTACCTTTCAACATCTGCCGTTTTGGTTAAAATGTGAATATTGACTATGCTAGGTTAGATGGCGGCCTTGAGCTGACCTTAGGTCGGGTCATTTTTATGTTTTGATCTAGTATGGTTGTATTATACATCATTCGAGTGGCGGTAACGAGGTGCATAATCGAAATGGTGCTTAAAAATGATTATAACTGGACTCTATCAAACACCAGAACCCAGAAACTCTTCCCTAACATGCCACCTTCTTGACCTGTGGGGACTTCAATATTGACCTAACCCAAAAAAGTGACCAATGCAGTTTCGTCATGGATTTTTATGGGCCATCCACCTGCGATCGCTTTTTTCGCTATCCTGCTTAGGATCCATGTTCGAAGGGGGATTTGAAACCCCCCACCAGGACGAAGGTGGCTCAGGAGGCCCACCTGCCACCGTGGTTATAACTCGCCTCCCTTTGTAGCCCGCAGGGCCTACTGGGACTATCAGAAGAAGCATATGTCACTATAGGACTCTTTGAGACCAGTTGAACCCAAAATTAATCGTATACCTCGTTATCAATGGGAGGGCCCTTTTTAGTCAGCTGGACACTTCGTAAATAGATTCGAAGCGTCCTGGTGGCCCTCTGCATCCAGCATGGTTCTCTGTAACTAGTTACAGAAGGCCCGCAGATACCAGCAGAACACTTTGTGACCATTAGTCTCTCTAGAACCAGCAGAGCTCTCTCTAACCAGCTGGGCCCGTAATGGTCGGCTGAGCTCTCTTTGTCCGCCACTAAATACCATTTTAAGTATTTTTTTCGTTCGAAGGGAACCGCTTCGAAGGTGAAAGAAGCTCCTAGAAAAATCGTTGATTACCAGCCTATATTATGCCATACCTTAGTCTCATCATTGTATTGCGAAATTTTAAGTTATTTAACGCCACATTCTGCCATTGAAAAATTGAAAGAAAACCACTTTACAAGAACTAAACAGCATTTCTGGCGGACAAAGCACGTATGCTGCTGCCTTCTTCACTTCCTCGGCCGGTACTTCCTTGACACAGGCATCGTTAATGTGGCACCAACCAGCCTCCGACTGGTTCCAGCAGAATTCAGTATAGTGACTGATCTGGGGGCTGCCATGGTGTACTACCGCCCCATACAGGTCAAACACAAGGCTGTAAGATATCTGCGGATGCCTGAGGGCCTTTCAACTGAGGTCCAGGTCGCTAAGGCCAGGAGAAAAGTGCCGTGAGCGAGGGCTTCGAACAATGGGCTGCCGCTGTACCTACGTAAAACGCTTCAGTTGCATAATCACCGTATGCGACAGGCGCCAAGCATCGAACTTAAGTTATTAATTGGCTTGCATCCTCGAATCCTGGATGCATAAAATAGCAAAAACAGTGCAAATGAATTCGAACACAGCCCTTCCTCATTATCTTCATGAAATTTATTGATTGGAGAAGCTCTTGATCATGATGTAAGCTGAGACCTGGAATCTCAGATTTCACCAAATTTCAGAATTAATTTTGTTCTTTTGCCTTATTATGGATCCGGATTTGAGGAGATAAATTAATGACCAAATTTTCTACGCATAATTATGCTCCTCAGTGGAACACCCCGAAATCTGTCTATCTTTGAAAGAAGTTTCTTCCGAAGAGGAAGAAATACATTCGGCCATTTTCGCTTTTCGAGCACGATTGGCTCTGAATTAATTTGGTAGGCACAAAAATTACTTGTTATGGCGATATCTTAGGGTCGCTCTGGTTTAAAGCGACCTTCTTTAGATCAATTGACGCCAAAACCGCGGTGAACGCTTTTTTTTTTTTTGCTTGCTTGCCGACATTTTTTGGGGCCATTTTGGCGGAGTTTCAGGGGCCCTTTTTGGCCGCCGCCCCTCCCCCCTGAGCGAAATCCTGACTACGCCCCTGCCTACAGCCGCTGAAACCAGGAGAGTGTCTCCAGGAGAGTGTACCAGGAGAGTGTCAGGAGAGTGCCGAGCAGGTAACTGATGACCTCGTCGAATGGACACAGAATCACGGGGTCGGCGATTCTCCAATCACTGTTGGAGGCGATTCCACTGACGTAATGACGTAACTGGATGGAAAGATGCAGGGGGCATATCCCGGCTTTCCTCAAGGAGGGGGCCAATTCAATACTCGGGAGCCCGTCGTTTGGGGATTGGGCCCGCGCCTCGGGGGGGGCATTACATGTAATGGAACTTAGCTTATAAAAATTGGTGCCCCGTGACCAGCCCTGAGTCATTTTACAGGTTTCCACCACACCTACACGACCGCACGCACTGTATAGTCAGTATATACATATACAGACAGGGCTTTTCACTCATATCACCCTTGCGGGGGGCCCGGCAGCTGCAGAGAGAGACATTCCTTTCCAGTGCTTAAAGGGAGATACGCGAAAAATTGTATTGTGGTTTCTTGTTATTTAAAACATTCTGATTATAAAACTACCAATCTTTTTGTATCCTCGGAAAAATTTTGGGAGGCCACTTAACTATTTTTCAAAAAATGTTAATGCCAATAACAAGCTGAAACCTGCTCTTCATCTCTTAGTTTTCGAAAGCTATTACAAGTGTTCAAAGTAATAATGTTTCCAATAAAATGTCTTTTATCCCGTATTTGTATTTGAATTAATCTTAAATGGTATTTAAAACTACAACACGAGTCAGTGTCTGCAAGAAATGGAGCATTTAATAAGTACTCAAGGAAGTTTTAATTAAGGCCAGGTAACGTGTGACAGCCGTAGTCTAGTGGCCTATATTCACGTCTCTCACACGGGAATCCCGGGTTCGACTCCAGGAAGGTGCAGCTTTACTGTAGCAAGCCAATTTCCGATTTTCTGCTTGCCTACTTGTTATATGCCTGCCAGTAGATGGAGGAGCTGTTCTAGGGCCAAACTCTTCTGGTTATAGCCTTCACCCACGTAGATGAAGGGGGATATGAGCCCCAAAGGTTTTCTAACGTGACAGTTGTAGCGCATTTGTAGATGCAAACTGGTACCGGCTTGATCTTCAGCTCCGATCTTCAGCTTCATTCAGCTCCTCCGATGCTTCCCCATCCCATAGGCGGATCCAGGATTTCTGATGGGGGGGCACCTTCCGGGGGGTGCAATCCAGACCAGGGGCCGCCACTTTTGACCGGCAAAACAAAATCAGGTGGGCGCAAAATCCTATCGCTGGGCACCGATTTTCGCATCTTGGGGGAGGTGGGAAGCGACATTTCAGGGGGGCGCCACTGACCTTTCAGGGGGGCGCCGTGACCATTTCAGGGAGCGCCGAAGGTCAATGGGGGGCACGTGCCCCCTTTGCCCCGTTGGATCCGCCTATGCCCCATCCGTCGAATTTTCCTCCATTGGAAACCAGTTCCCATCTGTTTTCTTATTGCTTTGTGACGTTGTTCGCCTTTTAAAACATTCATTTTGTGCCCTTTGCTGAAGACCATTATGGATCCCTGACTGGTATTTGTACCAGCCAAGAACCACAAACCGAGCCGATAAAGAAAACAGGGGTCACTCTTCGAGATTTAATGAGTCCCATGCAGCACTGAATTTCAATCCTTGAGTGATATCTTAATTCTGTGGGCACCAGAACATATTTGAAAAATAGCGCAGTGGACCGGAGACAGGCGCTCCCTCAGGATTTTCGTTGGGGGGGGGCTCGCCTGAGGAAAGGGGAGGTGGCGGCAGGCTGATGGGAAGCGTCATGTTTTGCAGGGGGCCGCAGGTTATTGAAGGGGAAAAAGTGGCCGGAGAGGATACTTATCACGTAAAATGGTGGCACGCTGTGGGCATGGGCGGAAATGTGAGAGTAGAACTGGAACTAAAAAGCCAGATCAATGCTCATTTCTTCCCTCGATGGGAGCCTGCAGCGGTCAATTATTACCAAAATCATATCAGGCATCTTCAGCACTCAACATGTGGGGGGGGGGGCGGAACTTTGGATTCGACGCGTTGGGGGAGGGTGAGCCCGCTGCCCCCTCCCTTTGGGTGCCCTACTGACCGGAGAATAGGTGAGTGTGAAACTTACTGAAGAATCACTCTTGATATGCGTCAGAATGGGGGATCAAGGAACGTGCACCCCGACCACCTTTCTTCCGGAAATTTCTTAACCTTTGTCACCCTGTGCATACACCCTACGACCTGTGTCACCTTTGCATACACCCTACGACCTGTGTATACACTCTGTACATATACCCTACGACCTGGGTGTGCCGAACAAAATCTTAGTTTGTAAATATTTAGTCTTCTGGAACGTTTTCTTATAGCATAAGTGCTTAGTTCATTTTCTGCCTTCAGCTGCCCCCGCCCTGCTGTGCCGGTCCACTGTGAGGCGCTCGGGAGCACATCTGGGCGGCAGATGTGCGGACGGTGTGTGTATAGGGCCGCCATTTCATTAGTCTAAAACCTTGTCTGTTACTTTATATTTTTGGGTAGTGTTTCTACTAATCGTCGTTATTTGTTTATGGATTTCGCTGCTGCTCAGGCCCGTGCTGACGCTCGCGCGGCTGCCGCCCGCGTCGAGGTCTGTGACCTGCGGCTTCAGCTGCTGGCAGAGGAGGAGGAAAAACTGCATAGTGATGACGACCCGTCACCTCCGCGAGGTTGTGCCCCCCCCTCCAGCTAAGCCGACGCCAGCTGGTGAGTCCAGCGTTGCTGGCCGGACTCACAGCTGGATAACCCAGCTTCCAACGGAGTCAGCGCCGGCTCCGTGTGATAGAAGGCTGGATAATTGGCAGCCAACTAGGTCAGCACTGCCGCCACTGCACCTGGGCAAGTTTGATGGGCCTCCACTTAACTGGCCTCAGTGGAGTTCCATATTCAGATCTGTAGTGCACAACAGGACAGATCTGACTGACGCGGAAAAGCTAGCTCATCTGCAGACCTCCCTCACGGGCGACGTGAGGGAGGCAGTGGGAGGATTGCTTTGTGACGGCCAGCTCTACGCAGAAGTCCTCCGTGAGCTGGGATACCGTTTCGGAGATCCAGTCACCATCGTGCAGACAAACCTGGACCGCGTCCTAACTCTTCCGCCTATAAAAGAGTCTGACGTCGAGGCACTCCAGAGATTGTCTTCCAGGCTGCAAACTGCCGTCAGCGTCCTGCAGCACCTCAGGTATGACGCGGACCTGGCTGCCACAGTAAATCTGCGTCAGGTGGTCAGCAAGCTGCCACGCAGTGTCGCCTGGAAATGGGGTGAAGAGGCCGTGCGCCTTCCCGAGCCCCCGACGCTGATAGCCCTGGACGCGTTCCTGCGACGCCAAGTCGACGCAGCGCGTCAGGTTTATGGCCTTTCGCTGACTTCTGGAAGGACTGCCACTGAAGCCGTGACGGGGCCGCCCCCGCCGCCTCCTCGCCGAGCGAAGGATCATAAACTCATCAGTGAGCGCCGCGGTGTGAACGCGGCAGCGGCAGCCACCAGTAGTGATGCCAAAACTCTGTGTCGGTGCTGTGCTACCCCGGGCCACAAGCTGGACAAATGCAGGAAGTTTGCGGCCCTGGGGGTGGATGCGCGTTTAGCATTACTCAAACACAGCAGTGTTTGTTTTAAGTGTATGGTGTCGGACGGACATGTCGCGGCAAAATGTGCGGACGCGGCGAACTGCGATGCAACCGGGTGTGGTAAACGCCACCACCAACAGCTTCATGGTGCTGTGTTGGCGCGCCCGAACACAGACACACAGCCTGAGGGTTTGTGTGACAGCATGCAGTCAGCGGGTCGAGCACAAGTGTCGCACGCGTGCAAGGTAATAGAAAGAAGGTAAACCAAAGCTCCGTTGCTCAGGCTTGGAGGCCTGTTTCATTTTTTACAGCTGATTGCTGATCGTCTTAGGACAAAAAAGACATCTTTGAAAGATTAAAGGTAGAAAATAATATTTTTTTGAATTACATTGTCATATTCGATAGACAAAAAACAAGTTTGAGAAATTTCTATAGCTTAAATCCAGGTCGAATCTTGTGCTGGCACAATGGTGTTTTGTCTATGGAGCTGGCACAAAGCTGGCTCACGTGTTGAAGGAATAGGAGCTTTTTCGCATACAAAGTGGCGCATTGAAGGCAGTTCAGTTTCTCTCTCTATCGTTGCTTTGATTACTGTGTCGTTTGATTTGACTTCATGTGTGAGTTTATGCGTGTGTATGTGGTGGTGATATACTGTTCATTTCGTGCCTAAATTCTGTTTTTCCTATCCTATGATGAAGTCTTCCTGGGAAAAATATGTCAACTGCTGCCTACCAGGGAGCTGCAGCAGGAAAGACGAGGGAAGCGATATAGTGCTCTTCAGGATTCCAAAGGAACCAGCTCGGTAAGCAGTGTTTTCAAGAATTTTTCTTACTTTAATATTAGGGTATAAGTAGTTCCAACTTTTTCAATGACAATAATTTGGCCAATAGGTACTAGGTAAGGAGGCTAGTAGTTTCCAGTGCTGTTCACACAATAAAAATAGGTGGTCTGTGATGTTATTCTGCGATCGAAAATTGGATGGTCTGCAACCAAAATTCCTACACTTGATGGCCCTTCTATGGTTTAGAAAATGTATATCCAGGATTTTCAGATTTGCTGACCTAGCGTCACCTCATGAGATGACCTCTCCCATTGAAACAACGGGATATCTGTGTCATGATGTAGAAGTCGCAAATATTACTTACCTGGTTTACTTACCTGGTTGGTTCCCTGATGCCAGAGTGACCATCAGGGTAGAGGGGAACAGCGGGGAAAGATGGAGGGAACCTTAGTGAAAAGACGCGCCAGTTGTCTGTAGTCTGTGAACGTGGTATTGTGGAACTGCTGACTAAAATTCTGTGAACAGCGCTGGTAGTTTCAAGCCAAATGTCCTCTGGCTCGTCCAATTGATGCTTAGGATAAATTGCTGGCAAACTTTTGGCATTTTAGCGAATTTATGCTACATAAAATTTACTGTTTGTAAGAAATATACTTTTTGCACTTGTTGGACTGAATTTGGGCAAAGGATTAATTAACTTTTTATATGACCTATCAATGCTCATTGAGATCACCCTAAAAGTGTACTCTGCTGCTGCAGGAGAGTAGCTAGCATGTTGTGTTTTTGGACTCATCTAATTGTGTCTGGAACTTTTTGTTTTTAATTGAATTGATCTTACATAGATTAATTAAGATCCCAAAAAGGTTAAATGTGAAATGCAGTTATGCAACAAGAAGATTGCTATATTGTTCTTGGGTAGATATTTTGGGATGAGTCATACAGAAAATTGTTTGCCTTATTATGGTTAGTACATGCATATTTCATCTTCTGGCAGGTTGCAGGCATAGGTCTCAGCATGTCGAGGCCTAGGAGCGCCGATTGGAAATGAGCGGGCCAGAGTGTGCTCCCAGCACTTCATGCCCAGCGACCTCATCAGGAAGTCTGGCCGCACCATCCTGAGAAAGGCTGCTGTTCCAATCAAAACCACCTTTCTGGACATTTTGAAGTAAGTCAACCACTGAAAATATTATTCAACATCCCTTTTGTATATCATGTTTATGTTCTGTGCTTTTTCATGTTGAATCCCATTTATGAAATATTCAATGGCCTAAGATATATATAAATATATTTATTATTAACAGTGCTGTTCACGCGATCCAAAAATAGGTAGTCCGCGATCGCTATTCCGCGATCGCTATTCCGCGATCAAAAATTGGATGGTCCGCGACAGCGATTCCGTAGTCACGGAATATTTATTTAATTCTGAATTAATATTCCGTCATTTTTTATTTCCGCGATCGGCCATCGATGGTTAAGCTTTTGCTTCCAAGTCGTAAAAATTAGCCCACAGACTATTCTGCCACTGACTGGAAGTCTGATAGCTATTGGGATGAAATTGAGTCTGAGACTGGGTGGGGGAGGGGAGGCGTTTGAGTGTCTCCGATTGAACTTGGCTTTAAGAATTTTGCTTTTAGACCATAGTTTCTTTTAGAAATCTTACGTAAACAATTCTTTAGACACCACTTCAGAACATACACCAGGTATCACGACGATTCCGATGATATAAATATCACCATAAGTGTAGGATCAGAGGCCAGGTGGGCCATGCCCTTTGATATTTAGAAATCGTAACCATTTAATATGAAGCGAATCGCACAGTCATTATCTCTCGCCCCACCGGGGGGGGCAACGATGCCCACCCCCTAAGGTTTTCCAGGATAGCTGAAAACGCTGAGGCGGAGCACCACGGTTGAAGGCTGTACCTCACACCCATTCATTTTCCCCAAAATCAGCGAAATTTTTAACCCCGAGTCACTCTAGGTCAGGTCACCAGGTCAGGTCAAACAAGGCAACTTCAGCGCTTGATCTCTACCATAGCTACAATTCTGAGCCGATTGGTTTGAAACTTTCTACACTTGATGGCCCTTCAATGGTTTACAAAATGTATATACGGGATTTCCCGATTTGGTGACCTGGGGTCCGTTCATGAGGTGACCTCACCCATTGAAATAACATGGGGAAATCTGTGTTATGATGTATCAGTTATATATATGATTGCAAATGCTCAGATATATCAGAAAAGAACATTATTTACCACCGTCCACGGACTACAGCCCTGCAATCCGTGTAATCCGTGTAAAGGTAAAAAAACTCAGGAACGCTATCAGGTAGGACATATAACTTAGGAACATATGTGGGCCGTAACTTACCTTAACTTACCCTAACTGAACAGCACTGATTATGAGTATACCATTTAGTCTGTGAAAATGCAGTGAAAGTAATGTGCCCTTTTTAGATGTGTTTATTGTCTAGTGTATGTATGTGTATATGCATGCTGTGGTGTACGTATACAAGGTACAAGGTATGCTAATTGTCTAGTGAAGGTGTGCAAGAGGCTTGCTGTGTTGATCAATCCCAGGCATATAAAAATTCCTGCCCTGACAGGCACTGCTGATAAGCAATGTCGCAAAAATACACCAGGAAATTGTGTTGCCAAAAAAATTGATGCAGTAGTGAAAGGAGCCTACCTGAAAATATTCTCCTCACATTATCAGGGTTTATTATGATTAAAACGGGCTGTTAAAGTAAAGCCTGTAATGGATATTGTGTTTGTCCCTCCTCAGGGGATGCTTCAAATTCTCCCCTCCATAATTTGGAACCATAATGCCAATTCCCTAGTATTCTGAATCGTAAGAATTATTGGTCAGTTGAGATGTCTGGGTGGTGGTCTCTCTAAAGTGCTGAAACTTTGTTACACTGTGAGGCTGGAAGGATCATTCCTATTGTTCTTCTTCAGGAAAACATTGACACGCTAATGGTTTCATAGAAGCAATCCATTTGGGTTGTTTTACTAAGCAATTCTTGAAATACCTTGTTTCTAAGTAGAAAGATGGATAAATGTGTTCCTTTCGTCGTCTGAGATCCTCCCAGAGGATTAATTTCTCACTTAGCAATGTCTATTGCAGGGTACCTGAGGATGTTCTTGTTCAGCACACTCCAGTGAGGCAGAGGAGCGGCGCCGGGAACCCGCGCAGGTTGCTGTACGCCCGAAGCCTTCAGCCTGGCGCTGAACGGGGGTGTAAATATATGTGTTTGTGGAGTGTCTGAGTTTCCTCGTTGCTGTGCACTAGTGTACTAGTTTCTGGGCACTAGTTTCCTCATGTCTTCGGCTGTGGTGTACATATATGTGTTTGCGGACTGCCGGAGTTCACTGGGCACTGGTTTCCTCATGTCTTCAGCGGTGATGTACGCAGAGGTGTTTGCGGGGTGCCGGAGCTGACTGGGCACTGGTTTCCTCATGTCTTCAGCGGAGATGTACGCAGAGGTGTTTGCGGAGTGCCGGAGTTGACTGGGCACTAGAGGACACAAGTGGTACAGGTGTTTTGCCTGAGAAAGGAGGGATGAATTCATTATCTGGGCGTGTGCTTGGTGCTGATCGAGCTGTTATTTATTCTTGCTTAACTCTGTGGATGACAGGCGGATCCAGGGGGGCACGTGCCCCCGATCGACCCTCGGCGCCCCCTGAAAGGTAGATGGCGCCCCCCTGAAATGTCGCTTCCCACCCCCCCATGATACGAAAGTCGGCGCCCACCGATAGCATTTGGCGCCCACCTGATAGGTTTTGCCGGTCATAAGTGGCGCCCCCTGGTCCGGATGGCGCCCCCGTGAAGGTGCCCCCCGATCGGCAATCATGGATCCGCCTATGGTGGATGACTAGTATGTGGAATTGGGCTTACAGAAGGGATATGGCTCATGAAGACCAATTATGTGATTATGTTACGGATGTTATTACTTCTCATGACTTCAAGAGTTCGTGGGTCTTGTACTCCCGTAATGGTAATGTGGTCTCCTTCCTTGTATTCGCTGTGCTCAGTTGCATGGACGATGCTCTGTTATTTGCCTTTTTCAGTCTTTAAAGTTCTCGGAATTGTTGTGTTAAATTTTTGGAGTTTTGATGGCATGTAGCTGCAGTTCAAGGGATCACTAGTTTTGCATCAAAAGCCGTGGACGAATTAAGTAGAGTATGCGGTTTGCTGTATGTTGTGCTGCGTGCTGAATGAGAACTCCTCGTAGCCTCCACTCAGTTAATACAATGTTTTTGAAAAGTATTCTTTCATCGAATTTCAATGCGCCTGTACCGAACGGCACAGTTCGCATATTTCAAGGCGTTCAGGCACGTGATATTCGCTTCGTCCTCAGAAACAGTGACAGAAGCATGCGATACGTTGAACGTGCGCACTGGAGGGAGTCTGAAACTTACGCGCACTGGAGGGGGGCTGGTAGGCCCCCTAAGGTCTCGGAAACCAAGAAAGTTGAAAAAACGTGCGTTTGAGGGTTAATGGTGGCCGAGCTGTCCTACATTTTTACCAAGTTTCATTGACCTTGGTCAATATATTCAAGGTCAAACGAGGTCACAAATATCAAATATTGGCCGTGTTGGACACCTCCCGAGAAATGCCAGGATTTTTCGGAACCCAAGACAAAACTTTCGCTTCCTACCCACCCCCCAGGATGCGAAAATCGGGCCCGCGAAAGGATTTGGCGCCCCCAGGGCCAAGTGGCTCCCCGGGGAGACAAACGGGACACCCCCACCCTCCGTTGCCACCGCTTTGCCCCTTTGATTTTCTTCAAAAATCATATTTTTTCACGATTGTGGGCTCCGTTGCCCCCAAGCTTCGGGCTTGATCCGGCCCTGGTGCCCTTCCCCCCCTTCACAATCCGCGGTTCTGGATCCGCCCGTGGAACTAGGAGGCTTGAGCCTCCCTAGCTTCCTTGTATCGCCACTGCTTAGACCCGTTGTCCAGGGGGACGAACAGAAGCATTTGCCCCCCACCCTCTGTTGCCCCCGCCCCCTCTACCCCTCTGTTGCCCTAAGGCACTGGCGGATCCAGGGGGCAATGGGGCATTCACCACCCAAAGCCCCCGATTATTGCCGATTTTTGCCGATGTTCTTAAAAAACCATATGTTTCACGATTCTTTTCCCGTTGCCCCCCCCAAACCGTCAGACTGCATCCGCCCTTGGCCTAAGGTGGCCCGCGGCGGAAAACGGGGCAATTCCCCCTTCCCCAGCCCTCCATTGCCACCGCTTTACCGCTCGATTGTTTCAAAAACCATATGTTTTCACTATTTTGGTCTCCGTTGCCCCTGTCGTTTTTATAACACACGCTATTTCGGGTATCTCCTGAATCGGCGGATTTTTCATCAGCTGGCCTGACATTGTTTTGATGTCACGTGATTTGGCCGCCCTGCACGCGTGCAACAAGGGGGAGGTGCTCCTCCAGGTGCTACCGCTGACTGTCAATGGACCTTCTGGATCAAAGAAGGTAAACGCCCTTCTCGATCTTGGATCCCAAGTGTCCCTCATCAAAGAAGGCCTGGTGCTTGCAATCGGACTGCCGATGGGGTCTGCTGAGACCCTGCAACTCAGCACGATTTATGAGACGACGTCTCAAAAGTCCCATGCCGTTACCTTTGACATCGAGTCGGCTGATGCGAAACGCTATACTGTGACGGGCGTCCGCACAGTGCCACAGCTGGCCATCCACTCAGAGAAGGTCAACTGGCCGATGGAAAAAGGAAAATGGCCACACATGACTGACCTACCGCTCTCAGCCACTGACTCGGATCCAGTTGAGATCCTCCTGGGTGCCGACTATTTCAAGCTGATAGTCCCTCGGGAGGTGAGAACCGGTCCACCAGGCACACCTTCTGCCGTGAGAACTTGGCTGGGATGGACAGTGGCGGGCAGGCTTCCGAGCAGTGATGTGGCACAGGTGCTTCACGTAAGGAGGAGCTCGCGCGGGTGTAAAGCCAGTGAACTGCAGCCCGACAGTGACTGGGTACAAGGACCTGCGTTCCTGTGGCAGCCAGAAGAAGCCCGGCCTGCTGATAGGTGTGAAACAGGCAGTGATCTTGTCAATGACTTAGAGGTCAAGCAGGCAGTGAATGTGACCCAGCAGAGGTCAAGTGAACATAGCGCTGACCCGATAGACTCGGCCTGCCAGGTGCTCATCTGCTTTGCGTCTGTTTCGGGTCACAGCGTGGCTACGCAGGTTCGCAAAAAAAACTGCCGGGTGGACAGTGCAAACCGTGTTAGGGGCCCGCTGTCTGCTGCAGAAATCACTGCCGCCGAAACGCTCTGGCTAAAAAGGGCTCAGTCGGATGCCTTTTCTGAAGAGATCGCTGCACTGAAGGCAGGCAGAAGCATCTCCCGCCAGAGCTGTGCTGTCGGTGCTGTTGCGGCAGCCCACCAGTGACGAGGTTCTGAGAACAGAGCTGTGCTGTCGGCGCTGCTGCGGCAGCCCACCAGTGATGAGGTTCTGAGAACAGTGATGTGCGAGGCTGAGCGGATCGTGAACTCACGGCCACTCACGCACGTGAGCACCGACCCGGACGACTAGAGTGCGCTGACGCCAAGCCACTTTTTGACGGGCGGTGCCGATGTTTGTGTGCCACCAGGAGTGTTCACTGAGGGGGACATGTGCTCACGTAGGCGCTGGCGCTTTGCGCAAAGACTGACGGACAGCTTCTGGAAACGCTGGCGTGCGGACTATCTCCCCAAGCTGACCTTACGCAGGAAGTGGACTGGCGAATCGCCAAACATGCGTGTCGGTGACCTTGTGCTCATAGTCGATGAAAATGAGGCGCGAGGCCACTGGCCTACGGCACGTGTCGTGCGGTCCCTTCCTGGTGCGGATGGGCGTGTGAGGGCCGTGGAAGTGAGAACCAGCAGTGGGGTGTATACCCGACCGGTAGCACGACTCTGTGTCCTAGAGTTAATAGTGCGTAGTGTTGAACTCGTGTGATGTTTGTACTGTATGGCTATTGAAGTGAGACTTGTCATACTGTCACTATTTTGTTCTCGTTTTTGTATAATTCAAATGTTGAATTATAGGAGCCGCTGTGCCGAACAAAATCTTAGTTTGTAAATATTTAGTCTTCTGGAACGTTTTCTTATAGCATAAGTGCTTAGTTCATTTTCTGCCTTCAGCTGTCCCCGCCCTGCTGTGCCGGTCCACTGTGAGGCTCTCGGGAGCACATCTGGGCGGCAGATGTGCGGACGGTGTGGGTATAGGGCCGCAATTTCTTTAGTCTAAAACCTTGTCTGTTACTTTATATTTTTGGGTAGTATTTCTACGAATCGTCGTTTTTTGTTTATGAATTTATGTTTCCAATTGTTTACATTATTCTCATGAATTTCGGTTTACGTGTTTACTCTCTGTGAGCTTGCCTTTATGGGTCCTGGAGCATGAGCTACACACCATGTGGTGATGGTAGTCCTGCGTCGTCCACGCCTCATGATGGAGGCATGGACAGTGATTCGTGGACAGTGGGCGCGTGCGGATCGCGGGCTCACGTCGTCCCAGCATCTGAGTGCTGATCACTCCTGGGGATCTGGCATTGTGGCTAACCCCATCGTTAGCCTCGGTGGCTAACTCTGCTGTGCTGCTCTTCACTGTTTTGCTCTTAACTCAAAAATAGATCTCAAGCACTGAGTGAAGTTTTTCAATGGTCCTCCGGTTTTGAACTTTGGCATACCTTTTGGGACTTTAGACTGGAACACTGGGTATATACTCTGTGCATATACCCTACGACCTGGGCATACACCCTGTACATACACCCTACAACCTGTGTCACCTGTACATACACCCTACGACCTGTGTCACCTTGTGCATACACCCTGCGACCTGTGTATACACCCTGTACAGTGTACGTGTACATACACCCTACGACCTGTGTCACCTTGTGCATACACCCTGCGACCTGTGTATACACCCTGTACAGTGTACGTGTACATACACCCTACGACCTGTGTCACCTTGTGCATACACCCTGCGACCTGTGTATACACCCTGTACAGTGTATACATACACCCTACACCTGTGTACCTTGTGCATACACCTGCGACCTGTGTATACACTGTAAGTGTACTGTACATACACCCTACGACCTGTGTCACCTTGTGCATACCTGCGACCTGTGTATACACCCTGTACATTACGTGTACATACACCCTACGACCTGTGTCACCTTGTGCATACACTGGACCTGTGTGTACCGACCTGTGTATACACCCTGTACAGTGTACGTGTACATACACTACGACCTGTGTATTGTGCATACACCTGCGACCTGTGTATACACCTGTACAGTGTACGTGTACATACACCCTACGACCTGTGTCACTTTATACACCTCGACTGTGATACACCCTGTACAGTGTAGTGTACATACACCCTACCCTGTTACCTTGTGCATACACTGCGACCTGTGTTACACCCTGTCAGTGTACGTGTAATACACCCTACGACCTGTGTCACTTGTGCATACCCTGCGACCTGTGTATAACCTTAAGTGTAGTGTACATACACCCTACGACCTGTGTACTTGTGATACAACCTGCGACCTTGATAACTGTACAGTGTGCGTGTACAAACCCTACGACCTGTGTCACCTTGTGCATAACTCCTGTAGTGTAATGTGTCATACACCCTGCGACCTGTGTATACACCCTGTACAGTGTACGTGTACATACACCCTACGACCTGTGTCACCTTGTGCATACACCCTGCGACCTGTGTATACACACCCTGTACAGTGTACGTGTACATACACCCTACGACCTGTGTCACCTTGTGCATACACCCTGCGACCTGTGTATACACCCTGTACAGTGTACGTGTACATACACCCTACGACCTGTGTCACCTTGTGCATACACCCTGCGACCTGTGTATACACCCTGTACAGTGTACGTGTACATACACCCTACGACCTGTGTCACCTTGTGCATACACCCTGCGACCTGTGTATACACCCTGTACAGTGTACGTGTACATACACCCTACAACCTGTGTCACCTTGTGCATACAACCTGCGACCTGTGTATACACCCTGTACAGTGTACGTGTACATACACCCTACGACCTGTGTCACCTTGTGCATACAACCTGCGACCTGTGTATACACCCTGTACAGTGTACGTGTACATACACCCTACGACCTGCGTCACCTTGTACATACACCCTGCGACCTGTGTATACACCCTGTACAGTGTACGTGTACATACACCCTACGACCTGTGTCACCTTGTACATACAACCTGCGACCTGTGCATACACCCTGCACATATACCCTGCGACCTGGGTATCTACTCTGTGACATACACCCTGCGACCTGGGCATACACCCTGTGCATACACCCTCCGACCGTGTGGTGCTCCCCTCCCGTTGCCCCTCCGTTGTGTCGCATCTCATTGTCTTGGTTTGTATATTTTGTGTTTTTCTTTCGTTATTCCTGTCAATAAATGTGAATGTTTTCAAAGAAGAGGAAATGGATTTACGTATAACAGCCTGAAAGGCGATTCCCTCTCCTTGCTTCCGGTGAAAGGTATCTTTTCTGGTGAAAAAATGGCGAGGAGTGGAGCCGGAGCGGTACAGTGACTGCGAGGAGTGGAGCCGGAGCGGTACAGTAACTGTGATGAGTGGAGCCGGAGCGGTACAGTAACTGCGAGGAGTGGAGCCGGAACGGTATAGTGACTGGTTGGAGTTGAGCCGGAGCGGTACAGTGACTGCAAGGAGTGGAGCCGGAGCGGAACAGGAAATAAGAGCGGGCTGTATAACGGATAATTCCGGGAAACTGAACAAACGTTACTCCCACCTCATTTCAGCCATTCGAGAGCCAACATACTTGAAGGGAAGATGCATGGGAGAGAATCGGTGTCATCTGAAAATTCATGGCGCGCAGAGTTTCCAATTCTTCTAGTGCCGGATGAATGCATTGTTTAGAAAGGCGATAGTCATTCGTTTTAGCAAACACGAGTTGCAAGGACGCTACGCTATTTTTTATTCAATGAGTTTCTGGTTGAGTGACATCTTTGTTCCACGAGCATTCTGTGCAGGGGCGGACACAGACCCGAGTTTGGAGGGCCAAACCCATGTCTGCCTTTCCTCCTGGTTGGTGGGACGTGTAATTTGGGTACTTTACAGACCTAGTATAGGCTACCTTTCCAAGTACATGATCGCTCTCCTGGACGAGGGGTGGGGGGGCGAAGATTTAATTGCTCGACAGACCTAGCGTAAACACCCTAATTTAACAATCCATCCGGCTTTTGGGGGCCAATAGATTGTTTGGCCCCCCTTCCAGCGCTTTGGGAGGGAGCATGGCCGGAATACCCCAACCCCGCGGCGCCCGTCAATGATTCTGTGCCACAAACACCAGGCATCAGCGCTGTACATGACCGTGCTTGCCGCACTGTCCGTGGCTGGACTGCTGCTCTCTGCCTGCCTCTGGTGCCTCTGTGCCTGCGTCTGTTGCCTCTGTGCCTGCGTCTGTTGTCTCGGTGTCTGCGTCTGGTGCCTCTGTGTCTCTGTCTGGTGCCTCTGTGTCCGTGTCTGGTGCCTCGGTGTCTGCGTCTGGTACCTCTGTGTCTGTGTCTGGTGTCTCTGTGCCTGCGTCTGTTGCCTCGGTGTCTGCGTCTGGTGCCCCGGTGTGTGTCTGGTGCCTGAGTGTCTGCGTCTGATGCCTCTGTGTCTCTGGCTTTTGCCTCTGTGTCTCTGTCTGGTGCCTCAGTGTCTCTGTCTGATGCCTCTGTGTCTCTGGCTGGTGCCTCTGTGCCTGCGTCTGGTGCCTCGGTGTCTCTGTCTGATGCCTCTGTGTCTCTGGCTGGTGCCTCTGTGCCTGCGTCTGTTGCCTCGGTGTCTGTGTCTAGTGCTTCTGTGTCTCTGTCTGTTGCCTCTGTGCCTGCGTCTGATGCCTCTGTGTCTCTGGCTTTTGCCTCTGTGCCTGTGTCTGGTGCCTCTGTGTCTGTGTCTGGTGCCTCTGTGTCCGGCTGGCTGCACCTTCATAGCCTGTCATCGGCTTTATTGGAAGGCCTACCAGTCCTATTTCTTATATAAAGCAGCCTTAATTGAACTTAAGCATGTTTGGCTCAACGGGCATTCCCATAATCAATCAGCATCGCTCGCGTACAATGACTCTGGTCTCGAACCTCGTGTCTCTGTCTGGTGCCTCAGTGTCTCTGGATTGGTGCCTCGGTGTCTTACTGTATGTTGCCTCTGTGCTTGCGTCTGGATAACTCTCAGTGTCTCTGTCTGGTGCCTCTGTGTCTCTGGCTGGTGCCTCTGTGTTACTCTGTCTGGTGCCTCTGTGTCTCATGGCTGCTGCCTCTGTGTCTCTGTCTGGTGCCTCAGGGTCTGTGTATGGAGCCGCTGTGTCTCTGTGGTGTGTGCCAGCGTCTATGAACGTCTTTTTAAGACAATGCCAGGGGATCGATTTGTTTCACGACTCATTTAATGCGTTTCGTTCGTCAGTTCGGGTATATGTGGCATCGCTGTGATTCACTTTTTAGGGCTTTATCAATTTACTTTTTACTCTTTCATGTTTACATGCATGTTAACTATGATCTTTTAGTGTACTACAGTGTAATATTTATCAGTTTTTATTTCTGTAATCCTGATTTTTGTCTTATCATGACGACTGTGTATGCATTTGTATATATTTTTAACAACCTGACTTCATCTGCTTAATTGGAAGGACTTCCGTCCTGTTTATGATCTAAAGTAACTAAAATGAAAATAAAAATGAAATGATTGGTAGGAATAGATTTGCTTAGAAACAATCATAAATCTAAAAAATATTCACACCGGTGGGAGACTCCCGCTGGTTACGCCCCTGGCGGGGTGAACGGGCAGCTTCGCTCTGGTTACGCCCCTGGCGGGGTGAATGGTCCGTTTCGCTCTGGTTACGCCCCTGGCGGGGTGAACGAGCAGCGTCGCGCTAGGAGTGCAGAAGCGTGCACCGCGCGACAGCGTGCAGATAAGATAGAAGTCACAGCTGTTGTCCGCCGCGGGAGGCCACCCTCGGGGTGACGACACAGCAGACGGTATCTAGAGGTGAACACCCGCCCAAAGCCGGCGGCCTGCTACAGAGAGGTGACCCATCTGACACTGCTCAGCCAAATGAACCGAGTGCCGCATTTTCTTATGCGATGGTATAATATACGAGAAATAAAGAAGTAGAACCGGTTAAATGCTGCTTAGGTATACAGCCTGCACCCGCCAAAATTACTTTTCGAAGTTTATGCCGTTTCCTTAGTGTTATGGTTCCTATGGTTAGTACTTTAACCATTTTTTTGCTGAAAAGAGAGAATTTATTGATTCACAGGCAGATCCAGGATTGCTGATGGGGGAACCTTCCTGGGAGAGGGGGCGCCACCTTTGATCGGCAAAAGCTATCAGGTGGGCGCAAAATTCTATCGGTGGGCGCCAATTTTCGCATCGGGGGGTGGGAAGCGACATTTCAGGGGGCACCATCAACCTTTCAGGGGGTGCCGTGACCAACTCAGGGGGCGCCGAGGATAGATTGGGGGAAGGGCTCGTGCCCCCTTTGCCCCCTTTCCCTGGATCCACGTATGTGTTGATTCATTTGTCTGTGAATGTGTAAACAGGAAACAAATACATCTTATTTGCACACATGTTACGCAAGTGGCTTTGTACCCGGCAAAATTAGTTACTTTTAGTTTGGAAGGTATGATACATAAGATGATCACATACATGATACATAATTCCCGTAATTGATCTGGTTGCCCAGATTTTCTGTGCCTTTACGAATGGCAGAGGAAAGAAGAGTGCCGTTTTCTGCAGCTGGATAATTTTTACTCCGCAGGTATTGTCTCCATTTGCAGTCTCAGTCGCACCCGCGCGAGAAGAAACTGGGACGCATCCACGTACACGGACGTACTGAGCTGTGACATTCCCAGGTACAGGTACATGCGTACGCTGGGACGGACAGCCATTCTCGGAGGTGTTGGAGGCTGTGGTCGGCCCTGACGAGAGGTTTACAGGGCTGGCTGGCGGGCGGTGGCACCGGCAGTTGTACGTGACAGAACAGTGGATCTGCTGCACAGTGCACAACCAGGCTCCTGAATCACGATTCTGATCACAAGGCAATAAAACAATGGAGAGCAGTTAGATGCTTACAGTGCCCGCTGAAGAGACCTGCCAACTGTCTCCGGGATGAAGTTCGACAGCCTGGGGGAGAGGGGAGGCTACTTAACTCTAGGAGAGGTTAGGCGCATCAATCACTCTACTCGCCTGATGCCTTTATCAAACCTGCCTCAGCCCCCATTCAGTCAAGTCATCAGCTATTCTATTCCTTTTGGCGAAGACACGTCAGGGGCGGATCCAAGGGAGGGGGCGATGGGGCGATCACCCCCCCCCCTTGGGCCGACCTTCAGCACTGGAAAGAAACGCCTCATGTCGCAGCCGCCGGGCCCAGCTGTATCCCGGCCCAGCAAGTTGCCTTCCAAATGCCACCCGAAGGTAGGTCTAGGGGCCCTTATAATGTACCCGGGGGCCCCTGAATTGTTCTCGGGTCCCCAAATAGCTGTTCTAGGAGTCCACAATAATTTTGCTCCATTGGCCCCCATATTTTTTCTCGGGTCCCTGCTTCGGAGGTCCCACGAGCCCCACGACGGGGCCCCTAACAATCGTCTCGGGGGCCCACTGCTGCCCAAGCCGGGCACTCTATTCTCAGCAGTTGTAGGTCCCCGGTATTCCACCCGGGCCCCCTTTGGGTGCAGCTGGCCCCCCGTGGTTCACCCGGGCCTCCTGTGGCCATTCGGGCACACCGACGCTTCCGGGCACTGGAACCGCTGAGGCTGCAACCGGGCCCCTCAGAATTATCCCGGGTCCACTGCTGCCAATGCCAGGCCCCTGTTCTAAGCAGTTGCAGATAATTTCCCTGTATTCCAACTGGGCCCTCTCTGGCTGCAGCTGGGCCCCCCGGCCCCCTGCGGTTTACCCGGGCCTCCTGTGACTATCTAGGCACCCCAACACGCTTCTGGGCCCGTTGTAGTCCAATTGGAACCTTTGAGTCTGCAACCAAGCCCCTCAGAACTATCCCGGGCTCACTGCTGGCTAAGTCAGGCCCCTATTTCCAGCTGTTGCAGATAATTCCCCTGTCATCCAGCTGGGCCCTCTGTGAACCCAGCCGGACCCCCTGCGGTTCACCCGGACCTACTGTGGCTATCCGGGACCCCTGAAATTCTTCCGGGGGCCCTGTGGTCCACTTGGGACATTTGGGACCCTACAGTACTGGGCCTCCTGTGGCTACAGTCGGCCCCCTGCCTTGCTTGCGGGACTCCTTTGGTCCTAAGGGGTTTTAGGGCCAGTTCATAGTTGTCTGGGCTTTTGGGGTTCTCGGAATTCTCGCCCCCAAAAGGATACTTGTTTTTTTTTTTTTGCTCGCTGGCTGACATATGGTACCCATCCTGGCTTGCTGGGTCAGGTTCACGGCGTAAAGTGCAGGTGGGCAGCACAGGCCCAGCACGCTGAGCAGGTTCGCGAGATCGCCATGACGCTGACTGAGATACTACTGAGGTGCAAAGCTGCTGGTTGTTTCCATTGCTGACTTCGATGTAGAAAACAGCATGGGCTTCAGAAGCTACGAACTAAAAAGGGAGGAAAAACTGTTTTAATCTTCCAGCTCTGCTCACAAAGGCAGAGACGGCGGATTCCATTTTCGAGAAGTGGTGCAAGATTTTCTGGAGGGGGCGCCTTCCTCCCCAGGGGGCGCCATCATCCCTTGGGGGGGCGCCTTTGCTATTCAAGGGCGTTCTGCAGAAACTCTTTGGACTCGGCGTGCGAGGCCACTTGGGGTGGTTTATTTATAATATTCCGAAACAATAGGTATTTTAGATTCCGCGTAAGCTAAGTCGTATCGGATTGGTATCAGCAACAGAGTGGCATAGCCCAGGATTCTGTGATTTTCATAGCCTTGTTTGCAGTTATGACCAATGATATTGTAGACACTTCCCGCAAACATACGTCATGTGCTTTTCGTTGAAGACTTTACAATATGGGTGACAGCGTCTACTACAGCAGCTGCGCAGAGGCGGCTGCAGCTTGGCCTTGACGTATTGCAGCAATGGATCACACGCAATGGACTGAAATTTTCAAGTTCAAAGACAAAGTGCATGCACTTCTATAATAGACATTGAGACTGAATACCCGATGTTGTAAATTCGTGGACATCCGAGCGACGTTGTAGCAGAAACCAGATTTATCGGGCTCACACTCGATAAACTTTCATATGTGCCACACCTGAAGGATTTCGGCAAAAAATGTTTCGATCCGCTGATACCCGAAAGGTCAGGGAAGCATTAAAGCACATAGAAACACGAGGAAGGTTATCGAGAGCACGGTACTTATCCATGTACCCCTCCGATCCGTCTCCACCATTGTTCTACGGTCTACCGAAAGTACACAAACCGAACATCCCGCTGAGGCCAATAGTTTCTTCAATAGGCTCTGTAACTTATGATGTTTCAAAACACCTTTCCAAAATTTTAGCATGTCTTGTAGGGAACTCGGACCACCACGTTAGGAACTCTACAAAATTTGCCGACCATGTAAGAGAAGTTACTATAGCAGATAACGAAATAATGGTGTCATTTGATGTAGTGTCTCTGTTCACCTCAATTCCAACCGAGTTAGCGTGCGAAATTGCCCAAAGAAGGGTAGAACAGGAAATGGCTAGTGAGGATGACAGTTTTAGATCATCGACGGGGTTGGATGTAGACGACATAGTTCGTATGTTAAGAATTTGCCTTAATTTCACGTACTTCCAAGTAGATGGACAATTTTACAAGCAAATAAGTGGAACTGCCATGGGCAGCCCCGTCAGCCCTATAGTAGCGGAATTAGTGATGGTAGAGCTAGAAACCAAAGCACTCGAAACATTCGCTCCTGGCTTAAAGTTATGGAAAAGTTATGTGGACGACACATTCGTAATAGTGAAAACCTCACAAGTTGAGCGCCTACACCAACATTTGAACTCCCTTTCACACAACATTAAGTTCACATCAGAGAGAGAAACCGAAGGAATGCTACCCTTCCTAGATGTTGCAGTACAAAGAAGAACAGATGGAACGTTTATCACTTAAGTATACAGAAAACCAACCCACGGAGAAAAATATCTAAGCTTTCAATCACACCATAGCACACAGCACAAAGAAGCAGTAGTCAGGAATCTTATAAATAGGGGAAAAACCATCTCGTCAGAAGAAACAGACAGGACACACGAGATCAAACACGTAGAACAGGTTCTACAGAAAAATCACTATCCCAAGACATTCATCAAAAACACACACACAGAAAAATCCAACGCCAGGAATCTCGACAAGAAAACAACCAACTAGAGAGAGGGAAACAAAGCCCACCGTAGTCATTCCATATGTCCGAGGTATTTCAGAACGTATCGTGCGTTTAATAAAAACACGGGGTTAATAAAGGGGGTTTTGGTACCATACGCAAAAACACAAACCAAACCGGCAACAAACCTAAAAAATATACCAGTAAAGCCAAAGGACAAAAGACACAAACACCAAAACAAAGAAGTAGTCTACCAGTACACATGTCAATGCGGGAAAACATACATAGGGGAAACGTGTAGGACCATAAAAACGCGACAACAAGAATATAAAAGAGCTATAAAAAACGAGGACCACAGCCACTCTAGACTGGCTAAACACATTCTAGACACCTGACAACATTAAATGGGATGACGTCAAAATCCTAGCGTATGAAAACCATTGGAGAAAAAGAAAAATAAAAGAAGGTATCTTCATCGCAAAAAACACAACAAGACAAACTACTATTTACAAACTGAGGCATTCCAATGCCAGAAATTTACCAGGTTCTTCGCTCTTCATAAAAAAGTAATAGTAACAATGATAATAAAAGTATTAGAACAATAACAAATAAAAAGTATCTCAAGGTTGCATGCTCGTCAAGTATACCTGACACCGAACTATTATAATTATTAATTACTAGTTATGAAATAACATTGGTTTGGAGCGTATTCTAATAAGTTTTCGCGGCGTTTTCAGCGACACCTTACTCGTCGGTCTTTGACGTAAGTGTATGATGCTCTAGAATTTAGCTTGATCCAGACTTTACGAAGGTGTATGATGATCTAGAATTTAGCTTGATCCAGACTTCACGTAGGTGTATAATGATCTAGACTGTAACCTTCCCGTGTGTGTACTGTATTTGCCTTTGTGACTCTTAGCTCACTTAATTAAATTGTTGAACTTGTATATTAATTATTCTTGGGCAAGAAATAACAAGTAGAATTTGAAGTTTTAGCACGAGTGTGATGCAATGTTTTCTCAAACTTGTGTAGTATTGAATTAGGCGCTGGCTGAGAAATTTTCTCGCCGACGAAGATAGTCGAATGGCCTTCGAAAGTTACGAAAATATAACCGAAATACGACTGGTGTCCTAAATAACTTTTACAAGAACATGCTAGTGGAAATTAATGAAATACCGCTACAAATGCGCAGTAAGATACTCGCCTTGCATTAAGCCATTAAAGGGAATGTGGCACCTTAAGAACGTTATTTTAACTAAGATAGCCAAGATGTAAAGCAAGTCGGAAAACCGGGTGCTCTATATATCATTTGTCTTGGAGCTCAATATTTCCGTAGAAAAAACTAAAACCTACCGGAAATATACCTCTCATGTACCTCTCGCCAGGCAGCCATTGTTGTGAACTGCTCGTGTGACGACATATGCTGACATCACAATGAGCATCAGTCAATCGAAGCCCTTGAAGTGCTTCGAGTATGGTAGTGGTTGCCAGATCATAACATCATCCACAGGCAGATATTTATTTCTTTTCCTAGAGGAGTATTTTAAAAATCAAAGTATTGAGCTTGTTGTACATTTTTCAGAGAAATCATGAGTGGTTTCATTATTTTCGGCTAAAAGTACGCCTAATTACACAAAATTCATGGATTTTACCAAGGTGTCACGTTCTCTTTAAAATCAGTCACCAAGACGCCCCACATACCAAACCTTTTTTGCGACGCCTACCTTTGTCAGATAGACAGGGGCTCGCGTGTTGCAACCCGTCAACCGGGAGTGAGAGTCTGTGTCTGGCTGGCACAGGCTGATATCTACAGCAGCCTCGTAGAACCACATGAAGCAGCTGTTATTAAACCATACCTCATCTTGACAGTTAACACGAACACAGACCTACTCCAACAAAGCAAAAATTTGCCTCCTGAACCGACGCACCAGTAATTTATGAACTTGCGTGCGGAGCCGTTCGAAAACCACATATCTTTCTATACAGACGGTTGCAAAAGAAAGTGACAATGGCACAGGGCGTGCATTTGTTGGTGACAATGTTGAGAAGTTTTCTAGTTTGCCCTACGAATGATCCATTTTTACTTCAGAGCTGTACGCCATTTTTTTGTTGTTTAGACCAGGTGTCTAAGCTGATGGCGAGGAAGTTTGCGATTTTTTACCGATTCGCTGTCTTATCTACACGTCGGTGGTGACTGTGTGCTGGATGGGGTGCTACAGACATTGAAGCCATTTTATTTCTATAATGCGTCATCACCTTGGCGGGCCATGCTGAAGATGACCGGATCTTCTGTGTGCACTGAGTGGTCCAGTAGGAAGACACAGGCAGTTTGGAGGGCTACCATCTCAGCCTGAAAACTCGAGCAGAGCGAGCCTGCTGGTCGCCTGAGCTCATGCTGGGCACCGTCTGGTGACTCGATGAAGACCCAGCTCCCCCACTCGTGACCCCTCCGTGCACTGACCCGCCGGTCCACACCCATGCGGCACATTGAGTCAGGGAAGCGAGGTGGTGGAGAGTTACTCGCTTCTTCCGGACAGGTGGCGCTCCTGATGTCAGTGGGCCCATGTCTAGTTGAAAGGTGACACTCTCACCTGATACCCACGGTGGAAGACGTCGAGGAAGGAGATACTCGATGGGGAGAGAGATGCCGGCTTGATCTCACATCTCTCTGCCCACCTGTCGCCACCCGGTCACCGAGGAGAGTGGAGGGGGCGCTGTCGCCTCCGCACGTCTTCCCAGACTGAGAGAAAAATTTAGTCCTTCTGGCTAAACTGAGTCGGTACTGAAAGCGAGTCTGGATTCTGGTGTCAAACTCGGTTGGAATCAGGCAGAATCAGGCTCATTGTATTCCCTTCGCAGACTCAATGTAATCTCTTGGACTTGATTGAGTCTAGCACGTAGTGTTTTCTGAAGCTCATAGAGTGATCACCGTAAGCTCGGGAATCAAATGTCTGATGCCTGGTTTCAAATGAGTCTTCGCTCGGTATAGAAAAACTCCACGGCATCAATGTATTCCATCAGCAAAATCGTCATGGAATCATCATATTCCAGCTCTCCACGAGAGATGTTTTAGAAAAACATGCCCCTCCACTCAACACGACAACTGAATTCGATGCAAGCCTCAAACGAAACCGCCTCTTTTGAGTCTGCATTTGGCATAAAATTAGTCTAGTAGCAAAACTGATGCTGGTATTATTGTAGTCTGTGTGGCATACTGAGTCGGTCCCTAGAGTTTCATTGGGTTCACTAGATGTTCCCCGTTAGTCTTTGTGTTTTTTCTTAAATTGAGACTTTCTATAAAGATGTTACTTATCGTGCTGTTGTGGCCTTGCTATTACATTGACTTTGTCTGATGATAATGAGGGTAATCCAATTTGTTTGCCGCAGTTCACTCCAGCCTCGAGAAAAGATAACATAATCGTAACTTTGTATTAGGACACAAACATTAAACAACAATCACGTTCACCATTTTTCGGACACACATGAAATGCCTTTAATGAACAGTCCTCTTCCATATCGCCCAGGAGCGGTCCAGGCTTACACTTCAAGCACATGCCGCTGTCGTCAGAGATAGCAGCCCTCGTTTACTTTGGATATATAGATATGATTGTAGACATGTTTGCTTCAAAGTATCACGTCATGGCTGAAAAAATATCATTCTGTGCACGATATTGTACAAAATGAGACTTACCTCTGTCCAGCAATGGACGTGCGTTCAGAGGCTCCTGTGAAAATCCTTCCAATCTTTTTAAGTACCCCTAATCTGTGCTCAAAGAGAGCTTAAAACGATCTTTAGAACACGTGGGTGACTGTATCCAACAGTAACAGATGCTTCTCACTACTTCATCAACTTTGCATAGCAAGGGCTGTTCTGCGCGGCCAAACTTGGGGCTTCAGTCCATGTTGCCGTCATCTAGCTGACACACATGGACTCCTGGTTTTGGCCACCAGTACAATGAATGCCTGAACCTTCGCAGCCCCAGTATGCTTCTTCACTCTCGCTAGCTCTCAGCGGAGTCTGTCGGTCATCAGACTCAGCTTAAGCTTCTCCTCTTGATCTGTTATCACCGCTAGGTCTGTCGATGTGGCTTCTCCCGTAAACCATGCCAAATGCAGCGTAGCTTCTTCAGGCCCCTTAGCGTAAAACCTGAGTTGGATCGATGTAGAAGCACGTGTCAACGTAAAGTGAAAAGGGTAAGCTATTCCCCTCAAATTTTGCTCGGATCACGACGCCAAAAGCTTTGTGGCCAGCTCTGCGTGCAATGGCAGGAACACTGAAGGTGGCGCGAGACGGCGAGTAAGTTTTTTCAATCGCGGGTCGAGCACGCGCACGCAATCTCCGGATACGCTTTGACGTGGGATCAAAATACACTGGGGTTTCGAATGATTCTGCAGCTAAAGCTCCCATATTCCTGGTTATTTCTGGTGACAGAATATATTGATTCCAAGTATAAAATGAAACTTTGATGAGGATATTAATAGCTCTTTCAATTTCGTGGCTAGAATAGGTCGAGCACATATGGTAAAATGATGCTTGGTGGTGTAAAAAAGATCCCACTTGTAATACCATATTGGTATCATATTAAGCTTCTTCCCGCCATGTTTAGAAGCCGAGAATTATTTTAAGCTGTCAAGGCCTACAAAAACACTTCCTGTGCTGGAATTATGCTGGGAAGAGGATCAAATGAGAGCAAGCATGCTCAAATGTTCCTTTAATAAGGTTTCATGGCATCATTTTATGCTCGAGCAGACCGAGATTCCGGATTAGATAGAGCACATAGGAATAAAAATTTCTCTCAGTGCAGAGGGTCTTCAGGCGGCAGCGCATGGACTTTCACCAGCAGTCGGATCGCGAGTACCCTCCTTCTGGCCGCTACGAGGGGAGTCTTACCTCGGATGGGGGTGGGACGGGTGAATCCTGTGATGATACGCGCCGACGCTCTCATTTTGCGTTCCAGCAGCTCGATATGAAATGGCGGTGGGGCGTGGAGCCAAGCTGAGGCCGCCTGCTCCATCGCTCCTCTCACAAAACCGGGCCCGCAGTGCAAACATTGTCTGCTGGACTCCTGCATGACAAAGACGATGGTGGAGCTCCAGAATTTTCAAGAAGACATAGTAATGGCCATTTGGGAGAAGAATGGGCTGCTTCTCCTCAAAGGTTAGCTCAGACTCCTGAAGGCGGCCTCTTACTCCCAGGAGTCCGTCATGGACGAAGGGGTCGAGTTGGTAGATACTAGACGATCTTGGCACTATCTCTTTCATACTTAGCAAAGTTATTTCCCCCTGAAATGCGTCCCTTTGCGCTTGACGTATCCAAATATTTTCTGCGTTCTCTATTTCCTGAGCATTTAACGCTCCAGATATTTTGCAAGGGTGGCGTGCGTTTTTAACCCAGCGGAGTATCCAAGCCGTTACGCAAAGGAGGCGTCTCAAAGAACTGAAGTTTTCAGATGGAAGCACTTGACCAATGCCTACGATTTTATTTTCGGCCGAACAAGCTTGCACAATTGCCGTTTGTTGTTTCGCCTCCTTTTGGCACTCCGGGAGGCTCTGCCTGGGGGTCGGTGCCAACGGCCATTCTGAAGGTGGAGACCTGAGCCATTTCGGTCCTTCGAGCCAGAGTTTTCCACGCAGGCATGAGGCTGGTGCCCCGCGCGAGGGCAAATCTGCAGGATTGTCATCCCCCCTGCAATGACGCCAGCCATCTGGCGTGGTGAGTTTCTGAATCTCCGCTACCCGGTTTCGCACATATACTCCCCATCGCTGGGCGTCGCTTTTAATCCAATGAAGTGTGACCAGTGAATCCGTCCAGAAGAACTCGCCCATGGGAGGTCCTGGCAAGTGGCTTATTACAAATCTCATCAGCCGCGCTCCTACCAGTGCCGCTGTCAGCTCCAGTCGTGGGATTGACATCCGTTGCGAGGGAGCTAGTCGAGCTTTGCAGATAACTAATCTGGTATCTTGAATGGGTCTTTCATCATCAGTTCGCACATATATGACGGCCGCAAAGGCATCTTGACTGGCGTTGGAGAATGCATGGAGCTGATATTTGAGACCACTTCGCAGCCCATACGTTCTTGGCACCCTGAATGCGCCTGTCTGCTTCAATTCTTCCAACCACCTTCTCCACTTCAGTCGCACTTCCAAGGTGACTGGGTCATCCCAATGCAGCCCACTTTTCCACAGAGCCCGTAACATCATTTTGAGTCTCACGGAGAATGGAGTCATCATTCCCAATGGATCATAAAACCGTGCTGCAGCTCTCAGGATATTACGCTTTGTCTCTGGACTTTCCAAGGCTGATTTCACCAGGTCGCTGGTAGCTATTTCCAGCGTGTCTTCACCCGGAAGCCAACTTAGTCCCAGAACCTTGCGTTCTTCCACCGCGTTTTTCCCGATATTTATAGGAATCAAACTAGATACACTTTGTTCCCATTTTGTCATTTTTATTCTTGCCTGCTCGAAAATTTCCGTCGTTCGGGCCTTCACATGGCTGGCTTCTTCTTCAGTATTGACACTGGTGATCAGATCGTCGCAGTAAATGTCGCGTCGAAGTAAGTTAACCAGTTCTGGATCAGATTTTTCATAGAGGCTCAGATGATGTCGAATCGTGGCTTGAAGTATGAATGGAGATGCATTTACTCCAAAAATTACCCTTGTCATTCGGTAAACGGTAGGTCGCTCGTCAGCAGCATTTTCTCTCCAAAGAAATCTTGTTACATCCCTTTCGGTGGGGTGCAGGGAAATTTGTAGGAATGCCTTTTCCAGGTCAGCCACCAGTGCTACTTGCTTGAAGCGGAATCGAAGGAGGATCCCAGTGAGATCAGCTATCATATTTGGACTGGCGCTGATATGGTTGTTTAGAGCGTTGGGCCTTCCTGCGGTGGCGTCAAACACCACACGTGCTTTGTCTCTCTTGTAAACAGCGTGGTGAGCCAAAATGTGTACGGGTCCATCCGGTACCTTAAGGGCCCTCTCGGCGTGGCCCATATCCAGGTAATCTTGGATGGCGTTGTCATACTGCGCCAGTCGACCATTTCTCTTCAGTGACTTCTCACAGGCTTCTAGTCTTGCCCTCGCCAGTCCCTCGTTTGTGGGTAAGTCAGCGTCCACCGTTTTCCTCCAGGGCCACCTAGTTTGATATCGGCCGTCGGGCAGTCGCTGCAGGGTCTGCTGGAAAAACTTCTCGACCAACGGGTTTTCTTCCGCCTCCTTGCCTCTGGCACCCACTCCATCGGAACTGATCCCTATTCCTTCCAGCTCCCACAAATCTTGAAGAAGATCCCGCGTCTCTTCTGTTTGCACAAAGTTCGCCGCAACTGGCATATCCTGTGCTCCTCCCAGCTCAGTGGGACCTGAGAGGATCCACCCGAACCCCGAACCAAAGGCCATGGGCCTGATCGCCCTTTCTTGGTCCTGCCATCTACTACTTCATTGAAGTAATCTAGCCCAATCAAGACAGATACCAATTGATCATCAGTCTCGTTGGTGGGAGGCTCTGCCAGGTCCAACCCGATTAGGTGGGGGTAATTTCTTACCTCAGGCGTAACCCTTGGAGGTGAGCTGCATATGGTTGGCACCTCATACACAGAAATCCCCAGGCCGTAGCTTTTTCCTTTCGGGTTCTTCAGGGACAATTCCACCTTCCTCATTTTCTTCTGTGATATATCGCCACCGAAAGACTGGATTCTTATGTCATCATGGGCTAGCTCCCGGCATTTCAGAGCCCGGGCGATGTCAGCCCGTATAAAGGACTGGCTGCTACCAGTGTCTAGCATTATACGGATTTTCTGCTCCCTTCCAGCTTCTCCCACCGCTATCACTTGTGCTGTCTGCACTAGTATATGCCCTCTAGATTCGAAACGAGCTGGTTCAGTATTTGCTGCCCCTACTGTAGCGTCCTAAACAAGATCAGCGGACTCGGATGACGCCGTCGTGGCCATCGTGGCTGTATTCACAGTGCGTGCTGCCGCCTTTTCGCACAAGAGGAGGTGGTGGGGCCCACTGCAGCGTTCACACCGAGGCATCTTATTTGGGCACTCCGCTGCCCGATGGCGCAGCTCAAAGCACCAAAAACAGGCACCAACTCGAACTAGGCGTTCACGTCTCTCCTTAGTGCTCAGGGCCTTCGCCTTGCGACACTCTCGTGTCATATGCGGATATTCGCAGAACAAACAGCTGTACCTTGAGCCTGATAGTGATGCTGGTAAAGCTGTGGCAGATGCAATGCCTCGCTCCGATTGTTTCAGAGGGAGGGTGTACAGTGTCCTCTCATGGGCATCTAGGAATTGTGATGCATGCCCTGCAAGCTCAGATGGTGTCTTACAGCCTCTCTCCTTGAGATATATGTCTAAAACTTGCGGGCATATTTCCAAGAACTGCTCTCCGACAATGAGCTCAAACAAACCACCCTCATAGCTGGGCTCTGTCTCTGTGAGCTCTACCCACCTTTTCAAATAGATGTCAACGCGGCTCAGAATTTGGCTCGGCGTTTCATCTGGCTCCGGCTGTATGTTCCGAAATTTCTTCCGGTACCCTTCTGCTGTCAGGCCATAGCGCTGCAGCAGCGCTGTTTTAACACCCGCACTGGAGGGGGTCTGGCACTAACGCGCACTGGAGGGGGCCTGGTAGGCCCCCTAAGATCTCGGAAACTAAGAGGGTTAGTTTTCATTGACCTAGGTCAATATCTTCAGGGTCAAACGAGGTGGTAAAGGTCAAATATTGGCCATGCTGGGATCGATTGGCAAATGCTGTGATTATGCAGGAAAATGGCGGGAATTAGCTAAAGGCAGACAAGGTTCATAGAGAAGAGGTCTCAAAGAGGCTTCCCCACAACTTTTGGGTCAAGGTCATTCAAGTTCATTGTCCTTTAAGGTCACCATATGGTATACTACTTATTATTTACACTTTGACTAACACTGTAGCCACTGTTTGGCGGAAAATGAGGATTGACCTTTCCCAATGACCTTTGACCTTGACCTTTGTATTGGGGTACCCTACCCATGACGTCATAACATAATATATGTCAGACGGGGTAACGTCATTTGGCCGGACGCACAGTGGTCAGTGACCTTGAAAGTGCAGATATGACCTTGACCTGTGACCTTTGACCTTGACCTTGACTTTCATGTGAAGTGACCTTGACATATAGTCCCGCTTATATGACGTTATGACGTCACCACTCGGTCTTCAATGCAAGCTAACTGGTCCGACCGCGCGTTTACGGCGATCTCAAAATGCAGGTCTGACTTTGAAAGCCTGTAAGTCCAAAAATGTTCGGCCGATTTTCAAAAAGTCTTCACCAATCGACACGCTATTAAATTCTGTTAAATGTTGCCACGTTTTGTTTTTCGGCTACAAGCGGTTCTCCGGCCACCTCGGAAAAACAGGTGGGGGCCCCCGAGGCCCCCCTCCAGTGCGCGTGTTAAGGCGTGTGTAGTCCTCCGCCTCTTCTTCTGGCAGCCTCGAATAAGTCTCAAGGGCCTTTCCGGTGAGCAAGGCGCTCAGGTGGCCTGCCCAATCTACCGGGACCCAATTGTTGAGTCGCGCATGACGCTCGAACCTCTTAAGATAACTATCTAGGTCGTCTTTGTCGTCCTCAAATTTCGGCATTTTAGGTCGGCACATACCTCTTTCGAATCCACCTGAGCTGCGTTCGGACTCGCTCCCGAGTCGTGCCATTTCAAGCTCATGTTCTCTCTCCTTCTCTCCTTCCCCTCGCTCCTTCTCTCTTTCCTCTCTCTCTCTTCTTGTTTTCTTCCTCTCGCTCCTTCTCTCTTTCCACTCTCTTCTTGTCTTCTTCCTCACGCTCCTTCTCTCTTTCCGCTCTTCTCTCCTCTCTCTCTATCTGCTTTATAGCAAACTCTAGGGCCTCTGCCCCGTTTAGACCTTGCCTAACGGCCAAGTCAATATATCCTTTCATTGGGTCCTATCACGGTCGCCAAATGTTACAAATTGTAGGTAAGTCTAATCTAATATGTCATATCTCTAATCTAATATAATCTAATCGAATTCATTTAATCTTAAGTGAAACCATCTAGTTCCGATTCTATCGTAAAATCCCTATATTTAATGGCACGTTTTTCGGTCAGCAAAATCGTTGAGTCACGTGACCGTCGTTTGTGTCGTCCTCCCATGTTTTCACAACAGGTAAATATCTTAAAAACAATTTAACTGTCAATCTTCTTATTTCAGATCCTAGAAATGAATCGATACCACTAGAATGTTCTAAGATTCTAAGATGGCAGTCCAGGTGCTGAAGGTTTCGTTTCCTACCACGCAGGGAAGAACTTTTTATGTACTTGAACTGAAAGACGGCGTACCATCGATAAGTACCTTAGGAACACATTAAATATCTCACGAAGAAAATTATGTGTCATATATCAGCAAAGAACAAATATGAATGCATAACAAAGCAGAAAACTTGCAGAATTCTACATCACAATTTGACAGCAAACCGATGCCGCTACAACAAATTAATATGAAATATAATGTGAAAAACACGTTTTCTTTGCAGCCGCCTAGCTTCCAGAAAATTACACCCATTAAGTTGAGCGAGATATGGCTAGATAGGGAACGTGATGGGCTTAATTGCATTAACTCATATCCCCCCGGTCGTGAACAACTTCCGAATTATGGGTGGGAAAAGAAGAAAATCAATCGGGACCGACTTGCGTCACACCAGGTTTTCTTCAACGACTAGAAATGTTGCTGGTGAATGACATCTAATATTAGGGCGGGTTAGAAGTGACCACCTTGGTTTGAGTTGGTTTCAGGTCGATACAATGCATGGTTAGCCTTCTGGAGCATACAATATGCGGTCATATTCATTTCCCAGCGCCTCCCGTCTTTCCGTTTTGCTATCATCGGTTGCCGGGGAGCTCGCTAGCGTTCACCCCAGTCACCTCTTGATAGGTCAGGTTTGTACACCCGAAAGAATGCTGAAGAATGCGCTGCGTTGGCCTAGTGGATAGAGCGCCGGTCTAACGTGGGTGAGAGGATGGGTCCGACTCCGACGGGGAGCATATACTTTTCATTGGTTCGTTTCACGAAAAGAATGAACGTTACAACTTCCCACATGCTCGTAAGGGATGGATTTAAAGTTCAAAATTACTTGCTTCCCCACATTATCATGTGGTTCTCCTGCGCCAAAACGGCGTTAGCCGAGGCCGCAGGCCGAGGTCTGTCTGTTGTTGTCTGTCCCGCCTGAGAATTGATGTCAGAGCCCTGGAATTTTGTAGGGTGATAGCCCTTCTGCTCCAGACACCCAACCTGAAGCCCCGAGTCGAAATCCAAAATATTTTTTTAGAAATTTTGGCTCAAACTTTTTTCTGTTTTATATTTTTTATTTTTACTTCTTAAACTACGGACTTGAAATTTATTTCCTCTTCAATAGATAACAAGGGCTAGGGAATAAAAATTGAGCTGATCCGACAATATTTATTGCGCGAAAACGCGGCATTTCTCACAAGAGCAAAAAACCTGCTAAAAGTTGATGGCCGACTTGTGCGCTCGAAATGTCAGAAGGCACGCCTCAGTTAGCTGAAAGGCAGTTACCTAGGGGTAGCTAGGCCAATTTTGTTGTGCTTAGGCATAGTTTTGAGTGCAAAACGTAAAATTTTGACCTACGTTTTACAGTTCTTCCGGAAGACTGAATTTTGGTTTATTTCATTTCAACATTAATATCTCATAATCTAATTGACCGATTTGAGTTTTCATTTCAAATAATGAAAGAGCATTGCTTCCACCTGATAATATTTGGAGATGGAAATTGTGAAGGTGATATTCTTTGTTCTATAGGCATAAATAGAAATTGAGTCAAAAAACTTTTGATTTGCATATTCCTGGTTCCAAGCTCATGTCACTTGCAAACTCAGAACTTACATGGCTGAATAGGAAAGTTACTTGCGGTCATTTCGCTCACTTATACTACCCACCTATCTCTAGTGGCTTTCGAGTAATTAGTCAAAAATGTATTACAAGATGCTAAATTTCTCGGACCACCTTTGCTTCTCACCATAGTTTCAAGTCTTTAAAATGGATGAAATTGGATGAAATTTGGCTTGAAGCTAGCTTAGGATCCCAGCTCGACGATACAAGTAATTTCAGCCCAAAAGAATGTTTGGTTCGTCTTCTAGAAGCACCTTTATATTGTGCCTTTTCGGGACAAAGACAGCACCCGGCGCCAGCGTCCCGGTATATTCGGCTGTCCAGTGACCTCCTGACGGGTCACAGGTGTTCAGCTGGTGGGAGGGTGCATATTGTGGCACGGTGATCTAGTGGTTAACACCCTGTCTCTTGATCAGGTAGACCCGGTTCGAATCCGGGGGTGACCATGTAATCTTTATTGGTTATTTCAAAGATAAGAATGATAAAACTGACTTACAGGCTTATGAAGAGATACATTAAGAACAAAATATGGTTAGCTTTCAACACATTGCCATGCGGCTCCCCTGCGCCGGTGGGGCGTTAGCCCAGGTCGCAGACCGGGGTTTGTGATTGTTGTGGTGGCGGTGAGTGAAAGGGACCAAAAAATACTAGTTGTGGTTGGAAGATTCACTTCTTATGGCTCGGAGGCCCACCGCGGAGGGGCGGGCGTGGAACAGGGGTCACAACAAGTCCGAACGTGTCAACATAGTTGGGGAAGATCTTCAACTGCCGGGGAATCTTTACATTTTCTTTTTACTCTGCTGCAGTATTTCTGGTCTTCTGACATGTGAACATTATGTCTTAGGTACTTTTGAGTTGTTCATTTTCCGACTTTGTGGACTATTTGATCATTGGACATTTAGATAATTTTTCATCGGGACGTTCATGCTTTGACTCTTTGTTCTTGAGGTGGAATTAAAATGTAGACTATTTGAGAAGTTGACTATTTGAACATCGCATGAATTCGCATAGCTGTAGTCCTTCCACTTCATTATTTTTACTAGTGCTAGCACTAGCAACAAAACTGCGTTCAGCCATTCTAAACGAACCAGAAGCCGGGGCAATTATCGAGGGCGGTCGAGCCGGGGAACCCGGGGACTATGGTTAAGTGAATGCGTTCGCATCCCGGTGGCAAGAGTTCGGGTCCGTTGAACCTCGGCTGACAAGCTGGCGCACGCGTTGCAAATTGCTATAGAGCACAATGTAAAAAGTGCGCCGGGCTCGTCTACATGGTTGTTTAGGTTGTGGACTCTATTGCTTTGGTTGTGGATTTGAACCTCGCGGTGAAGAAGGTTGTATCACAGGAGCAAGGTAGTAATAGAATAAAGAAACTGGGACTGGTAGGGGTATGCGCCCACGCGCGGCACTCGGTCCATACTGGTTTCATATAATTCCAGTTATTTTTCCAGAATATTTAAAGAGTGGGGCCTGGAGTGGACTTTTAACTGGGTATTGACTGACCAATGATCTAAATGGGTGACAGGGAAGCATGATAAAATGATTTATTAGACATTTTGTAACATCCCAAGATGGCATGCATTACTTCAGGTACAGTCCCCGCAATTGAAATTGCCATAACTAGGCTCGACCGGTTTAGGATGGATATCGTGCATCCTATGGTGCTTTTAGCTTTACAAACGGGCTCATCATGTGTATTTTTTCAAGAGTTTTCCAGCGGTCACCATTATTTCTTAATCTGACAGCTGGGTAAAAAATATTACACACTTACTGATTTTGCTGCATTCTAACGGGGTATTCTTCGACTGACTTGCCACCGCCTCTGATAATCCCCGACCCTTCGCTCGACTGGCACGCATACCTGGGTCACGTGATTACTACGTGTTTACCACGACAGGTGCAAGGTCACAAGTAGTAAGTACTGTGTGACGCGCAGGGGCCACAGTGTTCTGAACCGCAGGGATCAGTACTGTCTCGCAGGTGCCTAGCCCCAGGCGGTCCGCCAGTAACCCAGGCGCCTGGGCACGAGAGGTCCGAGGCTGGATATGTCTGAGTAATGGCTTCAAACAATGTTTCCAGCCTCATAAGGCTCTCAGGCTCATTCTTGAAATATGTATTGGGGTAGATAAGAGTTTCATGGGGTTTAAAAAGACACCCTGTGCCGGATTTGTGTTATATTACACCCGCCCCGGCGGGTCTCCGAGCCACCTTCCTCCCTGGTGTGGAAGGGGTTAAACACCTCCCCTCAAACTCGGCTCCTATGCAGGATAGAGAAAAAACGCGAACACTGGTGGGTAGCTCATAAGAATTGATCAAGAAACTACATCAGTTACTTTTTGTCTCAGATCAGTATTCAGGTCATGACAGGTTAAATAAAGTGATAGGGTAGAGGAGTTTCTGGGCCTCTTCGTCTGACAGAGTTAGGTTAGAATCGATTGTAAGGCACCATTCGCCTCCTCTTTTTACGGAAAATCAAACCATGTATATATACTATACTAGATCAAAACATAGAAGTGGCGTGACCCAAGGTCAGGTCAAGGCCATCATCTGATCTAGCATAATCAACATGCATATCACTCAGTTTCAGTTTCAGTTTCAGTTTATTATACATATTGTCGACGGGTGATCCCAATTATGGACAAAGTCGTACAGTAAAACATGTAAATATAGACGATAAAACATAAAAATGGAACTTAAAAAAATAGCTCAATAAGTGAGTACGATAAAACGGCGAATACGCCTAATCATAGTAAAAATAGTAAAAACAATGCATCATTGAGCTGACTACCGACCCGTACACACCAGACATAGGTATATTGGCATTCACATGATGGGATCTAAACTGGCTACATATGTGCTTACTGATGATTTGAACTGACTAAAAGAGTCATTAAAAACATCACTATCAGGAAACGCTACTAAAAACTTGTTCATGGCCACTGGTAGTCGACTGAACAATCCATTCTTAACAGTGTCAACACGAGAGTGCTGCACATGCATGAGCATTCGCTGACGCGTTACTCTGGCGGGTACTGATAGCGCGAATACTTCGAGCAGGCATGGGGAATCAATCCTACATCGCAGTACATTACGTGCGAATAAAATGTCATGCTGCACTCTACGAGACGAAATGGAAGTCATTCTAAAATGATCGAGTAAGTCAGTATATCTAAAAGACTGGGACCTATGGTCGGAGTGCGCGTTCAGCCAGAGTAAGAACTTATGCTGGATGCGCTCAACTCTAATCATGTGGCTGTTTGCCGCGCCGCCCCACGCAACACAACAGTATTCCAGCAGCGATCTGACATGTGCATAGTATGACGTGAGAACGGCCGACCTATTCAGACTACGGCGCACCAGTCCAGCCGTCTCATAAGCTCTGATAAGAAATCCCAGTGATCTATTTGCCTTCTTCACAATGTTGTCCACGTGCGCTGAAAAATTGAGTTTTGAGTCCAGCATGACTCCCAGATCACGCATTTGTTCGACATATTCTAATTCAATATTATTCACCGTGTAAATAGAGTGAATTGGCTTGGTTCTCAGTGTCATTCTAAAGTATTTACACTTGACAGCATTCAGATGCAGCTTCCAACGGGCAGACCAATCACAAAGCCTCTGCAGGTCTGCCTGCAAGAAAGCGGCATCCGCTTCACAGGCCACCTTTCGGTACAATTTAACGTCATCTGCAAACATCAGGCATTGAGAGTCTACAATTTCGCTGGGCAGGTCGTTGACAAAAATAGCAAAAAGCAAGGGTGAAATCAATCCCCCTTCAGGGGTACCACTGGTAACCTGGCACCACTCGAGCACTTCCCATTTAGAACAACTCGTTGCTGTCGATTTTGAAGATAGGAAGAGAACCATTTTAATGCTGGTCCATAAATATTGTATACTTTTTTCGAGTTTGTAGGTCAGAAGAGCGTGATTTACACTTTGAAAAGCAGCCGAATAGTCAGTGTAGATACAGTCAGTTTGCTGGCCGAGAGAAATAGAATTCCAGGCAGAGCTCAGGAGTGATGCCAGGTTGGAGGCGCAGGATCGCCCTGTCATGAACCCATGCTGGTTGCTTGACAAGACAGGTTTGACATGTTGCTGTAATTGGATGCAAACAATACGCTCTAATACCTTTCCGAAGAGCGAGATGAGTGAAATGCTGCGGTAGTTACTGGGGTCATATGGAGAACCCTTCTTAAATATCGGAACAACGTGGGCTTGTTTCCATTGTTTCGGGAAGATTCCCTGCGCTAATGACATCGAGCATAGTTTAGTAAGAGGCACCACAAGTTCCGTTCTACATTCATGAATGATACGCGCACTGATCCCATCAGGTCCACACGCCTTATTGATGGGTACATTGTCCAAAACAGCTTCAACAAGGTGCACATTACATTCAAATCGGTCAAGAATTAGTACATTGTATGCAATGACGGGTGGGAAGATATCAACACGCGGATCGGTGAATTTGGAAGCAAACGTTTTATTCAATACGTTAGCCTTGTCGATATCGCTGGTGTATTTCCCTGCCTCATCACGCAGTACAGGCATATCTTTCTTTGTTCCCTTAAGACATTTAAAAAAAGACCAAAAGCGTTTCGAGTTAGTGGTAAAATCAAATGTAAGCTTCTGCAGGTACTCGTCATATTTGAAATCGGACATATCTTTAAATGCTTGTCTCTTATTAGCAAACTGTATGCGCGCTTCCTCGGAACCAGTACGCTTCACACGTCTGTGAGCACACTCCTTCTCTTGCAATGCTCTCCTTAAATCCCTGTCAAACCAAGGAGGGAACCGGCGTTTCATCTCGACAATCGGAATATGATCAGCAATGGCAGACTCGAGTAGATCATAAAAGAGATCGACCGCGTCATATATATTTAGTTCGTCAAGCAAACACCAAGGAGTAAGACGTAAAGCAGTTCTCAGGCCCTCGAAATCGGCATTCTTATAGTTAAAAGCACGGGAACGCGAAACAAGCGGCACAGTATGCTTGACGGATTTGACCAGGCATACCACTTCACAATGGTCCGATTTGAAGATTCCAGGCCTCACACAAGTTTCCACATGAAGTTGCGTAGATAGAACAAGATCTAGTATATTATCGCCTCTGGTAGGTTGGCTCACATGTTGGGTTAAGCCTGCCAGGTGAAAAGAGTCCAGGAAGTTGAGTGCGCGCAGAGTGCCACGCGTTAACCCGGGCTTCGTCCATGTGCTGTTTTGCTGGTGCGATGTCCACTTGATCTCTGGAAGATTCAGATCGCCGACGGCAATTAGCTGATGATGGGGGTGTCTAGTGATGGCGGCTTGTATGAGAACCATCGCTCTCTCCAGAGCCCCGGAATCAGGTGCCGGAACACAATAGCAGACCGCAACCAGGGTGGCAGGAGATGTGCCAAGTTCGACGAATAGCACCTCGCTCGTGTCGGATTCTAGGTCAGGTCTTCTATTTGGACGTAAGTGAGATCCAACAGAGCAAGCCACCCCTCCAGCATGACTTTGGCGATCCTTTCTGAACCATGTGTGACTTGTGTACTGAGTTGAAGTTCAGAGTCATCCACCTCGGGCTTCAACCAAGTCTCTGTGAAGGCAACGACATCATGCTTCACTAATTCAGGAGCGTGGGAGCGCAGAGTGTGGAGCTTGTTTTTTAGACTCTGAACGTTCTGGCAGATGACGGATATCGGCCGCCGGTGAGGAGAAGGCAGCTGAGGCTCTGGTCCGGGATTCACTTCAATGTCACCCGAGACCAGCAGCAGCCGACATCGCTGATAAGTGGCGTCCGACTTGCTATCATAGCGTGTCCTCGCTCTGAAGAAGCGCCCAGAGCGCTCGTATCTATGATTGGAGAACCGGGGCTTTATAAAACCTTGAACCTGGCAGCGTTCAATTGCAAGGTTTTGAGCAGGCAAGGTGAGGCGGGTTGCAGGTGCACCCAGTGTGAAGCCAGCAGTGTGCGGATGGTAGCCTCCATGTGCTACGGTCAAGACCACACCAACCAGGAGCATTAGTAAAAGCGCAGACGGCAGGATCCGATCCCGCCCACTCTCCCCGCTCCGAAGTAGTCCTCGCAATGTCCAACACTCTATCAACTTGCAACAACAATCCAAACGTAATGGTATCAAAATAAAAATATTTATCATCATTCCCTGCGAAATTATTGACTTAGGTCTAGCTGTTAAAGTAATCCAAGATGACCTCTCATAAATCACAGTTGCAAACTTGCAACATGACCCTGGAGAGGGGCCTAGGCTTCTACGATTTGGAAAATGGGAAGGTATTCTATGCTGCATCAACAGAAATAAAGCCATTTTCCCTTAATTTCCGTTTTCCCATGCATTTCCAATGGAGAGGTTCTGTACCTGACCCTAGGTCATCGATATGTAAAATCCCGGAATATATTTTGCACTATTTGGTGGGACATTATGTGATATGAGTTTTAATGAGACAGATTCACCCCGTTCTTACGTATGTCATCTTAAAATGTTTGGAGGTGAGGTAACTTGACCTGCACTGTTGACCTAACCTGAGATGACGCAACCTTAAAATTCTGGAAAAGGTGGAAGAATTAATTACGGATAGGGTGCGCGAAGTACGGCAGCGCTTCGCCTCGGCATTTTTATGTATTGCCGGAAAAAACCTGAGGGAGGGTGTTGAGACACCCATACCGGGGCGAGGGTGAAGACGGTTCCAATGAAATTTGATCAGGCTGAATCCAGTCAGGCGCAAGGGATAGTAATGGGAAAAGCCAAGTAAGTTAACCAGACACCACCTCGCCTCTTTTCGCACCCACTGCGACGTGGGGGCCATTCCAGCTCTCTCCCCCTTGTTGACTCAGGATCATCATCATCATCATCATCATGTTAACTCAGGAGTCAAAGGTGATACAAAAAATAGGAATGGCGCTGAAAGCTCCTTGCCGTCTTGTTCTAAAGTTATAGACACAAACAAGCTCGAAAATATGAACTTTGGTGATCCCTGGTGGCGTCATTATTGAATTGATCTCAAAATAACTAGACAATATCTGGGCAATTTTTATTTCAAAGAACATTTGAATGAGGACGAAACTCCAACTGGGCCTGCTATAGCAGTCGCATTTTTCTCTGACTTTGTCGTCGTTATTTAAGAATAACAAAATTTCCTCACATGGACGTGGAAATCACATTAAAACTTGTTCACCTGAACTGAACTGTAATTAATTTACAGCCATAAGTTGTCAGGTAGACAACCATAACGTGGTGCAAGGCGACGAGTCTCTCACTGAAATCAGTTCCGAATCATTCGCCAAAAAACGAGGATGGGGCCGAGAAGAGCATCAAGACGATTCAATTTATGTATGTGGGCATATATTTTCCTTTACATTTTCTGCTTAGCTTATCAATGGAATGGACTGGGATTGTTAGGTCAGTTTGAATGCAAATTATGTATCAGGTTTAACATATATGTCTGTTCATGGGTGTCTGTTCCTGTTGTGAGTTTACTGATATTGTTGTCAGAATTGTGATGCAAAACAAATAAATACTTCTATATCATATGTTAATCAGGACTTATGGACCAGAAAATGATTAAATTGAAAATGATAAACATATTTTACTACAATTTATGCACGCCACATTGCCAAGACTCCTTATGAATAACAAGAAGGGAGCATGCAAAATTGTTGTTTGACTAATGGGTCTCAATCACAAAAAATGTAGGTAAATGCATAAGGGAAGGAGTTGAAACCTGCCACTACATTACAAATGACTAACACTATCGATTTTCATAAGTGCTGTATACTCATTTATTTAGAATGTTCCGAAATTAGGAGCAGATATGCTGTCTACATTTTATCCCACTGTTTTCTCGTTGCTCATGTATCCAGGGTAAAATACACACATTCGGGTCTTGCCTGTTTTCGTTTTTTTAGCGGAAAAGGGAAGAAAATGGGTTCAAAGCAGCTTTGGGGGTTTTACAACACACCGACTGTTGAGGCTGTATGGTGTCGCCAACTCTCATCTTGCTGGGAGATGGGCACAAGGCGAGCATTATATTAATCGAAAAAGAGCTATTGTTTTCTTTATTGGGCTCTTCGGTTTCCTACCTTGCCTTGCTCGCCAGGCTATGTGTGCATAATGACCTTCATAAAAGGTCGCATTAGCCCTTGCCAAACGGGAAAAGACCTTCAGGTATTTCAAGCTAGAAGGGTACTGTTTGACAGTGAGGGAAAAATTCCAAGGGCTGGGGACCATTGGTAGGGGCTGCCAACCAACAATGGTCATCAGCTTACATTAAAAATACCCTGAATGAAATAAATCTGTATTCAGATGAAGGGATGTCTTTAACTTCAATTAAATGGTAGCGGCGTGGCAGTGGAATGGTCAGCGCAGCTGGCTTTCACGCAGGCGACCCAGTTTCAAGGCCCGGCGGTTTCCCTGAACACGGAGCAAGCTGGCTCCCGGGACATCTTTTCAATAAAAAAATTTGGCGATGCCACATGACATCGCCAAAAACAGTTGCTGCGTCGATAAACTCCAAAAATTATATATGTATATATAAAATATATACATTACGTAAAATATCCTACAAAAATGGTCATAAATGTTTATGCACCTCTTCTCCGGGTGACCAAAACCAATACAGATACGTTAAGTTGAGGTGACAGCTGAGGGTGCACGACAGCTAGGGCCCTCTCTGAGCCAGCTAGGCTTTCGAAGAATTGCATCGATGATACCTCCGCAGGATTTGAGCTTAAAACACCCGTTAGTCCAAGCGGTTCAATATTAGGCTGCGGGAGTTCTCAAACAGTTTATCGAGGCTAAATATTTAAACTCAATGAAGTCCCAAAACAATATACGGATAATATCTCGGGCTGAGCCCAAACCGGTTCAACTTAACACTCATTTTCCTCTTGGGTCCCTTGTGAAATTTTGAGGAAAAGCAAACACTATCTATTCCCTGCAAAAATTTCTCGAAATTTGCAGAATCGGAGCTTTCACACTACCTGTCATTGTTCAGTTTTTTATTACTGACTTTTTGCGGAAGGTCCTAAACCAATCAAAGAAGGCGTCGCAGTTTGAAACATCTCAATTCTGTCCCAACGAGTATCTATGTGCCCTAGACAATCAAGCCTGTTTGTTAAACATTATATAAATATTTTTCAGTTCACAAAAACACAACTTTTTGATAAATTTTTTGGTGCTATCTATGCGTTTTAAGCTACTACCAAGGCTTGGGTTAATAAGTTCATTCCCCAGCAGCTGCAACTGACAGTCCACAGATATTCAAGTTTCCAGTCTAATTGTATTCATGCTTTGTTGGTATCTTAATACGTTGTTGTATAATATCTTGTTGGTGATATATATATATATATATATATATATATATATATATATATATATATATTATGTTTCTGTTGGTAATATACCCTCTCAGGTCAAGGGAGCAGCGTAGGCTTTGGTTAGAAGGTCACCCGGGTAATATTCTGGTTTCGCCCAACCAAAATATTTAAAATATGTTTATCGCAAAATATTTTCATTTCAGCGACACCTCGAAAAATTTTACCAGCAAAATTAACTGGAACCAATGTCACACTGAAATCCAAAGAGTAGTAACTCTCGAGCCGGTGGATTTTATCAGGGAAACATTCATTATTCGCTGCCCTCCTACCCCCTGTGATCGCACGTGGCAGCGGGATCCCTCAAACCGCACCCAGTTTTAGTGACGGACCCAAGTTGAAGGGGGGGAAATACGTATTTGCTCCCCGAACGAAAAAGCTCGGAGCAAAACCATGATGTTGCCCCCCCCCCAGCTGTCGATAATTTCCCCGGGTCCTTTCAAGTTCATAAGCAGGGTGTTGGTGCTTCAACTGAACCAATCAACTTCAAACAGAACCAGTCAACTTCAGTGTGAATATTGGAGCCTGGTTCTCTTGATATTTAAGATCGTATTTGGGTGAATTACCCCTGGATTTCGAAAGCGAGCATCTTGTGGCCACATATGTAATATATGTGATAATATATAAGAAATATAAGAAATACATTTCACCCAGTGAAGTCTGTTTGTTCTGCTTTTCGACTTAAGTTTACTCCCCACTCCCCTCCCCCAACCTACCGGCTAGTTAGATTGTGGCGAAAGCTTTCACTGCATGACGTTTTTTTTTTGTTTTTCAATTTTTGTTTGTCCCACCAAACCTACCGGCTAGATCCATCACTGGCCAATTTTACCGCTGGTGATACACACAACAACGATCACCATCACCGCTTAAGCTGCTGCATAGGCTTCTAGACCTTTGTAATACTGTGAAAAATATATAATATTTTGCAGCATAAAATATGAATATCGTTCCGATAAGTTGGGGTGTTGTCAAAAGGGCGCAAAAAACCTAGCGCTAATCCCCTGGCTCAGCTCCCCCGGTTTCACCTCCTTGGATTCATGTCCCGGCAGATCCCCTGAATATGCTGATCTGATGCACCAAATCCCTACTTACAGGGTGAGAGGTGGTGACGCCATATAACTTTGGGAGTTGGGAGCGTCGTCTAACCCCAACAATTATTATTAGAGACTATCGCAACCACTCTGCCAAGCTTGCACCAAGTGGTGTCAGTCTAGAGGCCAGCTCAATGAAATCCCCTCCCCCCCAGTTAGCCCTCGCCCTGGGGGAAGGGATGTTTGAACAACCCCCTCGGGTTTTTTTCCGGCAGCGCGAAGCGTCGCCGTACTTGGCACACCTTATCCTTGATCGATTCTGCAACTTTCCCCAAAATTGTAAGGCTGGGTTATCTCAGGTCAGGTCACAAAAATGTTTAAGGTAGTATAAGTAAGAAACGGGTAAATATATCGGATTGAAGCTTATATCACATAATGGGCCCACCGAGTGATACAAAATTTATTCCGGGATATTTCATATCGATGACCTAACGTAAATTACGGACTATGACCTGTCCATTGGAAATGCATGAAAGAACAGAAATTGGGCTGTATTTGTGTAGTCCATCTGATGATACCTTCATATTCTCCACATCGTAGTATCCTGGTCCCCTTTCCAGGTTCATGTTGCAATTTTTGACCTGTAACCTCTGAGAGGCCATCTGGGGCTAGTTAAGCAGTTTTCAGGCTTAGATCAATAGCTTTGGATATAATGATACCGCTTTTGTTTTGTTAAGATGTTCCCTGGCCTCTCCCCTCGAATCCGGAAATGTAAAAAACACTGAAGATTATATATTCGGGCACAGCTCTTCACCAGAATCGTGGAGTAAATATCAATAATTCTCAGTCCTAGTATAGCCAGACCTCGAATTGAGCTTCACACAAAAATGCCTTTTAGAATGAATCGTTAAAAATAAGATAGGATGTCGTGACAACAACCATATTGGTACCTCTAACCTAAAAGTAATGCCGACAATACGACAAACCTAGAGCAGTATTTGTGACAGTCTTTTCTTTTATATCAGCCAAACACTAGCTTTTTGTTAACAATGAAAAACTCGCTGAAGTACCTTAATCGGTTATTTGAATATTTCTGTTCTCCTTATTTACTATTTTTCCGTCGACTGCAGCTAAAATGCTAACCAAAAACTACCTATTAAGCACTAGTAGACGTGATACTAGATCTGTGTAAAGACTGCATACTTTTCTCTTTAAGATGATTCTATATTTTTACAATAAAAGCCTCCCTCGAATTATTTAGTTAAGTTTGTACCTAGTGGCCAAGGTCAACTTTTTTGTAATTGATAAACCCATTTTCCACAGCCTGCTCCTCTGGCCCAACGTAAAAAAAACATTATAAATTTGTAATGTTTTTTACAGCCACACGTATACTCTTTCGACGCTTAACGTTGGGCCAGAGGAGCAGGCTGTGGAAAATGGGTTTATCAATTACAAAAAAAGTTGACCTTGACCACTAGGTACAAACTTTACTAAATAATTCGAGGGAGGCTTTTATTGTAAAAATATAGAATCATCTTAAAGAGGAAAGTATGCAGTCTTTACACAGATCTAGTATCACGTCTACTAGTGCTTAATAGGTAGTTTTTGGTTAGCATTTTAGCTGCAGTCGACGGAAAAATAGTAAATAAGAAGAACAGAAATATTCAAATACCCGATTAAGGTACTTCAGCGAGTTTTTCACTGTTAATCAAAAGCTAGTGTTTGGCTGAAATAATAGAAAAGACCGTCACAAATACTGCTCTAGGTTTGTCGTATTGTCGGCATTACTTTTAGGTTAGAGGTACCAATATGGTTGTTGTCACGACATCCAATCTTATTTTTAACGATTCATTCTAAAAGGCATTTTTGTGTGAAGCTCAATTCGAGGTCTGGCTATACTAGGACTGAGAATTATTGATATTTACTCCACGATTCTGATGAAGGGCTGTGCCCGAATATATAATCTTCAGTGTTTTTTACATTTCCGGATTCGAGGGGAGAGGCCAGGGAACATCTTAACAACTCATCATCATGCTCCTCGCCGCAGCACTTCAAAACTTATCAACCCTTTTGTTTTGATATAATTGCGCTCGGATTGCTATTGCGAGTCGATTGATAACCATATAGACAATGCTAGGTTAAAGAGGGACCTTGACCTTACCTGAGGTCAGGTCATTTTTGTGTTTTGACCTAGTATGTTCATGTTATACATAATTAGATTCGCCGTGACGAGATGAAGCGAATGGGGCCTAAACATGATTCTAGCTCAACTCTGTCAGACGCTAGAGTCCAAAAACACTACTAAAAATGCCACTTTCTTTGACCTTTCATGGCCGCAATATTGACCTGAGCCAAAAAGTGACTGATATAGTTTCCTCACGATTTTTGTGAGCTATCCACCAGTTTCCGCGTTTTTCGCTATCCTGTCCGCATAGGGGCCGAGTTCGAGGGGATGTTCAAACACCCCCACCAGGGCGAATATGGCTTGGAGGCTCACCGGGGCGCAGGTTAAAGCAATGTCTGTCGTTGGTTGAGAGGAGACGGCTGTGTGATTTGGGTCAAGCAAGGACAGGTTATTGCTGCACCCGAGAAATAGGCTCTACAAAGTTTATCGGGCTGGAAATGTTAAAAATTTGTGTAGACGGTATTTAGCCCATTTATCTTGAAAAAGACCGATAATACATAATCGTCGCCACCGACGAAACAGTGATAGAGCCAGTGAATCTTCAAACCTCCTGTAGACAAGATAATGTCCCTTCTAAAAACAAAACCTCGTCAGGTTCTGGCTCCCTGTGACATTTGCAAAATACTGCCCACACAATGTCTGATTTTTCTCGATGTTTCTTAAATCGGGATGTTTAATGAAAATTGGGGGCCTGCAACCACCATAGGCCGATCCAGGATCGCCGATGGCGATCGCCGATCCAGGACTCCCCTGCCGGGGGTGGGGCGCCATCCGTACCAAGTGGGTGCCACTTTTGGCCGGCACAACATTTCACGTGGTGCCAAGTCCTATGGCGGGGCGCCGATTTTTGCATCCTGGGGGGAGGGGTGGGATTGACAGTTCAGGGGGCACCATCGTCCCTTCAGAGGAGTGATATGATCATTTTAGGGGCGCCGAGGGTCGATAGGGGACCTGCATCCCTTTCCCCCAGGATCTGCTTATGGCTCCCACTGCCCCCTTTTCTGACACTTATCTAAAAAATATGTTTTTACAGGAACCTAGAAAAAAGTTATATCACTGGTTCAGCCGTTTTGCCAGCTTCCTCTCTAAATCAACGGACAGGTAATGAGAGCCCCGGCACCTAGTAACAGCGAATGTGTTTCGCAACCCAAGTACAAGGACGGACCCAGGAGGGAAAAGCTATTGCAGGAGGGAAAAGCGGACCAGGAGGGAAAATTTGTTTACCCCTTCCACAACAAAAGAGATTCTGGTGTTTTTTGGATTTTGACCCCTACTCAAAAAGTCACTCGTGGTTCTGCCACTGCACTGCCCCAGGCACCAGATGTCCAGCGCACAGCAACACCGTGGGAGCAATTGCAATACGAGTGCCCCTCAGGCACGACGAGATTTGTGGGAGGGTTGAATGAGCTGGCGCAATGCCAACTGCCCATTCATCTGTGAGGTCACGTGGTCCAGGTATGAGCGAGAGGGTCAGGGATTATCAGAGGCGGTGGCATGTCAGCCGACGACTACCCCGTCAGAATGCAGCAAAATCAGTAATTGTGTAATATTTTCTTACCCAGCTGTCAGATTAAGAAATAATGGTGACTACTGGAAAGCTCTTGAAAAAATACACATGATGAGCCCGTCTGTAAAGATAGAGGCACCATAGGTTGCGAGATATCCATCCTAAGCCGGTCTAGCCTAGTTATGGCAATTTCAATTGCGGGGGACTGTACCTACCTACCTTCCTGCAAGTAAGACTCAAGTTTGCTTTGATAGCTTAAATGTTTCAATGGACACGAGAGACAGATCTGTCTGACCTGGCTCTTGGCGTTCTTGCTGTTGAGGCAGACGTTGACGCTCCAGGCGTTCCTGTTCTTGCTGAGAACCTGCCGGCAGCACTCTGTTGTGCTCAACACTGTCGTGAACAATGGAGGAAAAAGGTGGCACTGCGTCTCCAGCAGTAGCATCTCACTCAAAAATGAAAATGCAATGTTTTGTGTCCCACTAAAAAATGAAAAGTAAGTGTCAGAACGCCTTTGCTTTTGCCATTCCCTGACGAATTCTGAGACAATTTGCAAAGGCTGTATTCTGGAACGCAAGCAGTTCCACGCAGGGCTGTTTTGTGTCCATTTGCAGTCTACAGGAGTAGTAAAGTACTGCCAACTTCACAGCCACACTGATAAAAATGATAAATCTGCTCCAAAAATTACATCAATATTATTTCTAAAAATATTCTAGAACTTTTCCAATCCAACTAAACTCCTCTTCTACCCGTTTGAAGAGCTCAAAACACATCCCGCCAGCATCACCAGAGGGGTTTTGCAAGAACCGTGATCAAATGGAGAGTTCGTGCGGGAGATTTTTCGCAACAGTCAGTCTTTGGAAATATTAATTCATTAACTCCCTGACAACTCTGATCTATTCGACCCAGTCTTCTCTGGCTGAGCTTCGAGAGAACTAAATTCATCAAAGAGCCGCCTGATATTCTCCAACTATGCGGTTGAGGACCTCCGAGGCTCCAGAGTTTTGCCAGGACCAGAACGCCGCGACCGTGCAATCTGCAGGTGGCAGCTTTGGTAGCATGCAGGTAGCCATCTTTGGTAGCCTGCAGGTAGCCATCTTTGGTAACCTGCAGGTAGCCAGCTCTAGTAGCCTGCAGGTAGCCAGCTCTGGTAGCCTGCAGATAGCCAGAGCTCTAGTAGCCTGCAGGTAGCCAGCTTTGGTAGCGTGCATGCAGTCAGCTCTGGTAGCCTGCAGGTAGTCAGCTTTGATAGCCTTCAGGTAGCAGCTTTGATAGCCTTCAGGTAGAGCTCGGGTAGCCTTCAGGTAGCAGCTTTGGCTGGTTTCAGTCCCATTTCAGGGCATTGGCTGGAAGGAGTGGACGGTGGAAGAAGGTGGTGGGGCGAGTCTATTTCATCTATTTGTGCTCGCTTCTGACGCTATGCCAGTTTTTTTCTAAAAGTAGAGTGAAAATGCCCGACTGATGAAAACATGCTGTCCACGGATTGGTAATCCTTACAAGCATGCGCTTGGAAAAGCAGCGAGTGTCTCATTCTCTCCGGTAAGTTTGACCATTATGTTGAATTGAAGGCTTGCATCCGCCAATTCAACAATAACAAAAACAGTGAGTGTCCGAAAATGTAATGTGTCGGAGACCGCGGACTGTGTTCGTGTGTGCAAGGCCGTGCATATCCCGCCTAAACACCAGAGCGTCGTCATGTGTTCTGTCCCGCCTCCTGTGTCGGTAGGGGATGTGGTTGTGGAGAACGGCGATCTGTTGTCGGACCAGTATTCGCTCATTGCGCTAGATCTGTGGTTTCGGTTCCTGAGAACCGCTTCATTCCAGTTAGAATATCGAATCCTACACCCCGAGGGGTTACCATTCCGTCTCATCCAGTGGTCGCCAGACTGATGAACAGTCCAGCAATTCGCGAAGGCAATTCTGGTGAGCATGGTGGAACTGATTCGGATTGGGTCGATGGCTTGGTCCAGAACTCTCATCCTCATTGGTGGTTTAGGGCGCGCCGACAACAAAGGTCGACAACTCTTTCTATCAGCATTGCTCTATTCAACCCCATCACAACTTATATCAGGTTCCCGAAAAACCTTCTCTAACTCACTGGTACATCCCTCGCATGAACCCCGAGCACCATCATTTTCTCCACACGAAGCATTGCCAGCTCGAGGAGACGGAATGTCTTTTCGTGGTATCTCCACACGAAGAATCGCCAGCTCGAGGATGATCAACGACCTTCTGTACTTGACTCCTTACTTTATTGCGAATCAAAACAGAATGCTCCTAGCATCTGGAAAGGACAGGAAAAGGATGCCATTACCTAAACAGGATATCACACTCCTACATCCCCCCAGTTTTTAAGACCGATGCAAAAACTTAATGTGCTGATATCGACAGATCCCGGGTCGGTCAAAGAGGACGTGCAACACATAATGTAACGGGCGACAACTTCCGCATCTTGGCATGGTATTACGTACAGGAACGCAATCTGGCACGGGTAGCCAGAACAGGCCAACATGTTACACAGTGAAGTCGTCGAGGTACCGGGGGCGCCTGTGGGCCCTCTGACTGCGCCTGAGGCCGGAGTCCTCAACAGGATCTTGGGAGGTCGGACAAGGTGCGGTAGACGAGGAAGTTGTCACCTGCGACCCCCGAGCGCCAGGTGATCGGGGATCAGGTAGAGACTCCGAAGGTCTAGCATCTTGGTGAGCGAGCCCCTCCTGCATGGCAGTGGGGGTACTCGGCGGCGTGGTACAAGCACCCGCAGGAATGACATCGTCCTTTCGGTGGTCGGGGGTGGTGATGCTCTTCTGCGCCTGTGGTGCGGCGGCCCATTCGTCAGCTGCAGGCGGTGTCTGCGGTGGTAGTGCCACCGGCCGCTTCTCAAATGGTGCCAGGGCTTGTATGGGGCGCAGGTATCGCCGGTTACGCAGGGTGACGCGACCCGAGCCGTGAACCTTGATGAGATATTGGTCGTGAGGCCGAACTTCGGACACTATGCCTGTGCGATCCCATTGTGTCGGGTGGGGACCGGTCTGGTTTTGGACCAGTACGATTGTTCCGGGGGCTAGCGGCGGCAGGGAACGGGCATGCCGACTGAGAACGTCGACCTGCCTTGCAAAGCGAAGTTTCATGGCTTGTTCCTGGCATGCCCACGTCTCACGCCACGCCGGATGAACCGAAGGATGATTGAAGACAGGCGTCGCCGGAGTGACGGGTAGGAGATCTCGCAAGGTGCGCCCGAACACGATTTGCGCCGGAGACAGGCCGGTCTCTGGGTCTGGGGTGTTCCGAAACTTAGAAGACCCGCAGCTACGCTCTCGGTATCGATGGCGCCTGCATCAGCAGTGGGTGAAGCGAGAAGCCGTTTCATGGCTTTGACGGCGACCTCAGCCCGGCCGTTCGATTCAGGGTGATGCGCAGAAGATAACCGATGACGGACACCCCAGCGCTTCAGGAGCGTGGCAGTTTCGTGGGCGGTGAACTCAGGACCACCATCCGTGCTGAGCTCTTCGGGGACCCCAAACGTGGTGAAATACCCAATAAGAGCTTTGCTGAGGCCCTGAGCGCCAGACAAAGATGCAACAATGTACGGCCACCCACTGAAGCGGTCTACGATGACGAGATATCCTACACCACGGAGAACGAAGAAATCAGCAGCTACCGCTTGGAAGGGCCGAGTGGGGCTCAGTGGCTTGACGGGTGGAGCAGGAGGCTGTGAGGGCGAGATGCGCCAACACTCTAGGCACGTCTTGCGTACCTTAGCAACGTCCTTTGAGAGGCCTGGCCAGAAGACTGTGGTCTGAGCGCGACTGAGCATCTTCCCGACCCCTTGGTGGGCTGCATGAAGAGCATGGAGGACCTCTGCCCTCAGCGGCGGGGGCACGAGTAACCGGTTACCCTTCAGGATGCCATCACTGACCAGCGTGAGGTCATTGCGGTGGGGCCAGTATGGTTGCAAGGGTTGTGGCATGTCGTCACGCGATGACGGGAAGCCGGATTCGACGAGTGCCGCGAGTGCCCTCAGATCATCATCACACCGGGTGGCTTCCTGGACCCGTTCCCAGGTAACGGCCCCGAAGGTAGGGAGAGAAGCACAAACCTCGGCAGTCACGGCGGCCTCCATGTCGTCAGGTAGGTCGGCTGCAGTTCGGACGGCAGCCAGGGCCGCATTCCGGCACGTGCGAGCCTCGTCGGATACTGACGGCGGGTAGCGCGACGCGGTGTCGGCGGCCGTGTTGTCCTTACCAGGTACGTGAACGATTCGATACTGCCACATTAGGGTACGCTGCTTCAGACGGAAGATGCGGGGGTTGTGGATGTCATCCAGGGCGCGATCCCCCAGAATCTTCACCAACGGCTTGTGGTCCGTGGGGATCACGAGGTCGTTAAACCCCAACAATTATTATTGATCACGAGGTCCCGGCAGCCCATCGTAAAGAAGCGGCTATACTCGAGTACCCAAGCAACAGCAAGCGCCTCGCCCTCTACGGGGGCATACCGTCTCTCGGCGTCACGTAGAAAGCGGGAGCCGGCCAGTGTCACTCACCAACCGGCGGAGCAGCATCCCGGTGTAAGGGACGACCAGTTACAGTGTTGCTGGTGAAGCCAGTAGCCTACGCCTGTCATCGACCAGTCCGGAGTTAAGCACGTCTTACGGTTCGGATCGAAGATTTCGACGCCCTCCTGGACCTGTTTAACGATGGACGCCTTCGAAGTGCGGAAGGCTGTTTCCCGTTCGTCATTCCAGCGGAACTTGACCTTGGGACTGAGGAGTGGTTTGAACGGAGCCATCAGTGCCACCGTTCGACCGTAGTGAGATAATTGGTTGACCAGGCCGAACCATGCCCGAACGTCGGTTAAGTTGGCGGGCATCGGGAATGCCGCGATGGCGGCCAGGAACTTGGGAAGTGGTCTCACCTCCGAGGCGGTGACGTGGAAGCCTGCGAAATCCACTTCTTGAGACGAGAACTGCAGCTTGGCCGGGTTGAGTATCACGCCGTTCCTGCCAACCAGCTCCAGGAACTCGATGACGCGCCACCAGTGCGTTGCCAAGTCGGTGTCCCACAGAACAGTATCATCGACGCATTTCGACTTGCGCTGAACGTCCGTGATTATGGTGTCGTATTGCTCTGTGTACGCACCCTGAGAGGCCAGGAACCCCATGGGCGCCCGACGATAACGGAAGCGGCCCTGCTCGATGATGAATGTAGTCTTGTAGCGGTCGTCGGGAAGAATATCAATAGAATGGAAGCCATTCCATGCGTCAGTGACTGTCTTGTACGTCCCTGGCGGAATCGCGCGAGCCTGCTTTACAGGGGGAACGGTGTGGTGAGTTTCCCGTACGCTGTGGCGGTTCAGGGGTTGCAGATTGACTGTCCGGCGAGTGGAACCGTCGGCCTTCGGAGTGACCACCATGCTGTGAAGCCAGGTGACCGGAGTGTGGGGGGAACGCGTTCGATCACCCCCATGGCCACGTCCTGCTCAAGTTGCCTGACGACCTCATCCCGCCAGTGAAGAGCGACGTGGGGAGGTCAAGTGGCGACGAAGGTTTTCAGGTCAGGATCCACCCGGAGTTCCATGGGCGGACCAGACATTGCAGGAAGTGGTTGGTGTGGGCACGTATTGAACGTCGATGAGGCGTATGTGTCCAGTAGCCAGGCTTTCATGCGCTCGGAGTTCTCGGGTGAAGGAGCCATAGGCAGCTGGTCTGGGCGCCCCGGCGGAAGCGTGCGACGCGGGCACCCGCAGTCTGCGAGGCTGCCGGACGGCGGGGAAGCTGTAGGCGCCTCACCGCTGGAGGCTGCGATGGCTGCGCCGATCTTCGGGAAGTCGGGGCCCAGTACGCCCAGCTGAGTCAGTACCGCACGGCTCAGGTAGAACCGGTCAGTGGAGTCGGTGACGTACACCATCGCTGAGGTCGAAACGGGCGCGTGTTGAGATGTCCGCCCGGTCAGGGTAAGAAAGATCGCACCGAGCACGTTGATTTCCTCGCTGTTGGCTGCAAGTATGTGCTTAGTCACACGGGTTAGGTGGGATCGACCGCGGCCCAGCTTGTTGAGGACGGGGAGGCCCATCAGACACGTCTGTGCGCCGGAGTCAGCGACGGCCTGAACGTTCGCTGACCGGGTTGGGGGGCGCTCGAGACCTAGCTTCTTGTACGCGTCCGAGTCCACGGCTGCCTGAACCTGTAATGTGGGTTGTGGCAGTGCTGCCCCAGAGCGCCAACCGTGGGTGCCGTCAAAGACATAGTGGTCGGTGAGGCTGACGAAACCCCCACCGTAACGGCTCACGCTGTTGATGGAAGGCTCGGAGGCGACTGGGGAGGGCATGGGGACGTCGATGGAGTCCACGTATTGGAATAGAGCGGCTGCCTCCGGCACATCGGAATCCTGACGCGCGGATGGGGTTGGAGCCCGCCCGCGTCGTGGATTGGCCGTCCTCCAGCACTCCAAGCAGACGGTGAACTCTTTCAGACGTCCTCGCACTTGGCCGAACTGGGGAGTCAGGCGCCCACAGACACACCGAAACGTCTGCTTGAGCTTCGACTCCTCTTGCTGTTGCCTCGATCGCTGTTGGTCCCGCTTGTACGAGCTGGCAGCCACACGTGCGCCCTCGGGTGCGACCGTACGTGCCGCAGTTTCCTTGCCTTCGACCAGGGCGATCGTTTCTTCGGGAGACTTCTGGTCTAAGCCCTGAAGGCCCAAGACCTCCTGACGGATGCTCCCGTCGGCGAGGCCGTTCAGCAGCGCGAGTTGCACGATTTCGTTGGTGTAGTTTATGCGTACGGTGCCTTGACAGCCGGGTGCGTCACATGGGGCAGACTTGTGCCACCGGTATACGTTGGCCAGTCCGCGGAGGCCCGCCACATATTGGCGCACCGGTTCCCCACCGTCCTGAGGGGAGTGAAGGAGGGAAGCTCGGCGAGCACTCAGCGCGATAGAAACCACAGCCAAGCGCTTCATGGCCTGCATGACATCCTCGACGGATTTGCAGGCGATGGCCGGGTCCTCCCGGAACACGGCGCTCTCTAGTGAGGGCTCACAGCAGGCGAGAAGCTGCACCGTATCTTGGCCTGAGGCTAGGTCGGTGCCGTGACAGAAAACGACCCATCGTTGCATGAAGGCCATCCAATCGTCCTCACTGATCCCCTGCTTAAGCGAGGGACGGTTAATTTTAGGAGGCTTCTGGCGGGTGGAGCTCGCAGTGTGCATATTGGCCTGGTGCAGTTGCGTCAAGGCGATACAGATCTGCATGTCAGGTGCGGTCTTGGTCGCACCGCACCCGGGCGGCTTCGCATGTGAGCCTGACGCCCGCTGGTGCTGGGAGCATGATCAAAGACCTTCTGTACTTGACTCCTTACTTTATTGCGAATCAAAACAGAATGCTCCCAGCATCTGGAAAGGACAGGAAAAGGATGTCATTACCTAAACAGGATATCACACTCCTACAGAGGATACGGAATGTCTTTCGTGGTATCTCCAAACGAAGCATCGCCAGCTCGAGGATACGGAATGTCTTTTCGTGGTATCTCAACACGAAGCATTGCCAGCTCGAGGAGACGGAATGTCTTTCGTGGTATCTCCAAACGAAGCATTGCCATCTCGAGGAGACGGAATGTCTTTCGTGGTATCTCCACACGAAGCATTGCCAGCTCGAGGAGACGGAATGTCTTTTCGTGGTATCTCCACACGAAGCATTGCCAGCTCGAGGAGACGGAATGTCTTTTCGTGGTATCTCCACACGAAGCATTGCCAGCTCGAGGAGACGGAATGTCTTTTCGTGGTATCTCCACACGAAGCATTGCCAGCTCGAGGAGACGGAACGTCTTTCGTGCAGTCGCTGCATCCAGGAAATCCAGACTCAGAGTCCAGTTGCCCGATATCAACACCAGAAACGTTATTACGCAAGACAGTCACCAGCACAGGATCAAAGTTAGACCTACACCCATTCTCAACATCAGAGCTTTGCACCATGGAGCAGTCATTGCCCGGAATCGCCATAGCATCGGGAAAGCTCACTCTCGCCAAGCGGGAGGCCAGTCGGAGGCAAGCCGCCTTGGGCAGAACAAGGAGAGTATCTGCTATCCTCTGGCCTTCAAACCCCATGCAGTGCATTAGGAGAGCTACCTGCCTGGGTTAGGGGAACAGGTCACCACCACTAGCTTGAAGATACACAGCAAACTGACGCATCCACGCGGCCCACGGGACCGGCGCAGGGCCAGGCGCAGGCAAGTATAGCACAGGTTCACCTCCTAAAACGTCCATAATGACACGCAAGTAAGCTCAATTCTTGGGGGAAGAGCTACAACTAGTCGCCAAAATACGTTGCGTCTATGATACTAACCATCTGTGATTGACAGCACGCAACGCGTTCCGCTGATTAATAGGAAATGTACACCATGCGCCGAGACCCGTGTTTAAGCCGGAAGTGTTGTTTCTTTGAGCCCCAATCAAAACAATGCAGCGCTGTCGGTTCAGATAACAAATCAATATATTAATAGCAAGGCTGCCGTCGACAGTCAATTATAAATTCGACAAATCTTGCGCAAAAATTTCAAAGCTGGTGCACAACACAACACAACAACAGTCTCCGCTGTTTCTATAATTTTGGAACGCTGATCCCAGTCTCCGCTGTTTCTATAATGTTGGAACGCTGATTCCAGTCTCCGCTGTTTCTATAATTTTGGAACGCTGATCCCAGTCTCCGCTGTTTCTATAATGTTGGAACGCTGATCCCAGTCTCCGCTGTTTCTATAATGTTGGAACGCCCCCCCTCCCTCATCCCACTAAGCGCCCGCTCCCATCAGAAACCCTTAACCTACCCATTACCTAGGCATGTACAGAGGCACAGGTAAGGGATTCCCTCCGTTTTCGCTGACGCCTAATATGCATTCTTGAATTATTGTTGAATTGGCAAAGGCAAGCCTTCGATTCAACCTCATAAACAATGGTCAAACTTACCAGAGAGAGTGAGACACTCGCTGCTTTTCCACGCGCATAATTGTAAGGATTGCCAATCCGTGGACAGCTTTTCACCCCACTTTCAGTAGAGAAAACTGGCATGGCGTCAGAAGCGAGCACGAATAGATGAAATAGACTCGCCCCACCACCGTTCTTCCACCGTCCACTCCAACCGGCCAATGCCCTGAAATGGGACTGAAACCAGCCAAAGCTGCTACCTGAAGGCTACCCGAGCTGGCTACCTGCAGGCTACCAGAGCTGGCTACCTGCAGGCTACCAAAGCTGACTATTTGCAGGCTACCAGAGCTGACTACCTGCAGCTAGCAAAGATGGCCACTTGCAGGCTACCTGCAGGCTACCAGAGCTGGCTACCTGCAGGCTACCAGAGCTGGCTACCTGCAGCTACCAAAGCTGACTATTTGCAGGCTACCAGAGCTGACTACCTGCAGCTAGCGAAGATGGCCACTTGCAGGCTACCTGCAGGCTACCAGAGCTGGCTACTTGCAGGCTACCAGAGCTGGCTACCTGCAGCTACCAAAGCTGACTATTTGCAGGCTACCAGAGCTGACTACCTGCAGCTAGCGAAGATGGCCACTTGCAGGCTACCTGCAGGCTACCAGAGCTGGCTACTTGCAGGCTACCAGAGCTGGCTACCTGCAGCTAAGGAATTTGCAGGCTACCAGAGCTGACTACCTGCAGCTAGCAAAGATGGCCACTTGCAGGCTACCTGCAGGCTACCAGAGCTGGCTACCTGCAGGCTACCAGAGCTGGCTACCTGCAGGCTACCAAAGCTGACTATCTGCAGGCTACTAGAGCTGGCTACCTGCAGGCTACCAGAGCTGACTACCTGCAGGCTACCAGAGCTGGCTACCTGCAGGCTACCACAGCTGACTACCTGCAGCTACTAAAGATGGCCACCTGCAGGCTACCTGCAGACTACCAGAGCTGGCTACCTGCAGGCTACCAGAGCTGGCTACCTGCAGGATACCAAAGCTGACTACCTGCAGGCTACCAAAGATGGCTACCTGCATGCTTCCAGAGCTGGCTACCAAAGATGGCCACCTGCAGGCTACCTGCAGACTACCAGAGCTGGCTACCTGCAGGCTACCAGAGCTGGCTACCTGCAGGATACCAAAGCTGACTACCTGCAGGCTACCAAAGATGGCTACCTGCATGCTTCCAGAGCTGGCTACCAAAGATGGCTACCTGCAGGCTTCCAGAGCTGGCTACCAAAGATGGCTACCTGCAGGCTACCAAAGATGGCTACTTGCAGGCTACCAGAGCTGGCTACCTGCAGGCTACCAAGACTGACTACCTGCAGGCTACCAAAGCTGACTACCTGCAGCTACCAAAGATGGCCACCTGCAGGCTACCTGCAGGCTACCAGAGTTGGCTAACTGCAGGCTACCAGAGCTGGCTACCTGCAGGCTACCAAAGCTGACTACCTGCAGGCTACTAAAGATGGCTACCTGCAGGCTACCAGAGCTGGCTACCTGCAGGCTACCAAAGCTGACTACCTGCAGGCTATCAAAGATGGCTACCTGCAGGCTACCAAAGATGGCTACCTGCAGGCTACCAGAGCTGGCTACCTGCAGGCTACCAAAGCTGACTACCTGCAGGCTTCCAGAGCTGGCTACCAAAGATGGCTACCTGCAGGCTACCAAAGATGGCTACTTACAGGCTACCAGAGCTGGCTACCTGCAGGCTACCAAAACTGACTACCTGCAGGCTACCAAAGCTGACTACCTGCAGGCTATCAAAGATGGCTACCTTCAGGCTACCAAAGATGGCTACTTGCAGGCTACCAAAAATGGCCACCTGCAGGCTACCTGTAGGCTACCAGAGCTGGCTACCTGCAGGCTACCAGAGCTGGCTACCTGCAGGCTACCAAAGCTGACTACCTGCAGGCTACCAAAGCTGACTACCTGCAGGCTACCAAAGATGGTTACCTGCAGGCTACCAAGCTGGCTACCTGCAGGCTACCAAAGCTGACTACCTGCAGGATACTAAAGATGGCTACCTGCAGGCTACCTGTTTTTCCATCTAAAAACACAAACAGATGGAATGGCATCAGAAGACCGCCAGTCCAGATACAAATGCCCAAAAATTTAAAAACACCCCCATTTAACTGGCACACTAAGGAGGGAGGCTATGACCCCAGGGTGCTCTTTCCATCACTGCCGCGAACAAAACATGGTATGTTTTCAGGAAAACTCACCGATAAATATGTTTCTGTAGCTAGACTTCAAAGGAAGTCAGACCCAAAAGGCAAAAGTCAATAAATGGAATGAATAAATATATAAACGAAAAATTAACAATGATATCTTCGTAGCCCAAAACTATTCTCACATATTTGAAGTTTCAGTTTCAGTTTCAGTTTTAGTTTATTATACACATTGTCGACGGGTGATCCCAATTATGGACAAGGTCGTACAGTAAAACATGTAAATATAGACGATAAAACATAAAAATGGAACTTAAAAAAATAGCTCAATAAGTGAGTACGATAAAACGGCGAATACGCCTAATAATAGTAAAAATAGTAAAAACAATGAATCATTGAGCTGACTACCGACCCGCACACACCAGACATAGGTATATTGGCATTCACATGATGGGATCTAAACTGGCTACATATGTGCTTACTGATGATCTGAACTGACTAAAAGAGTCATTAAAAACATCACTATCAGGAAACGCTACTAAAAACTTGTTCATGGCCACTGGTAGTCGACTGAACAATCCATTCTTAACAGTGTCAACACGAGAGTGCTGCACATGCATGAGCATTCGCTGACGCGTTACTCTGGCGGGTACTGATAGCGCGAATACTTCGAGCAGGCATGGGGAATCAATCCTACATCGCAGTACATTACGTGCGAATAAAATGTCATGCTGCACTCTGCGAGACGAAATGGAAGTCATTCTAAAATGATCGAGTAAGTCAGTATATTTAAAAGACTGGGACCTATGGTCGGAGTGCGCGTTCAGCCAGAGTAAGAACTTATGCTATATGCGCTCAACTCTAATCATGTGGCTGTTTGCCGCGCCGCCCCACGCAACACAACAGTATTCCAGCAGCGATCTGACATGTGCATAGTATGACGTGAGAACGGCCGACCTATTCAGACTACGGCGCACCAGTCCAGCCGTCTCATAAGCTCTGATAAGAAATCCCAGCCATCTATTTGCCTTCTTCACAATGTTGTCCACGTGCGCTGAAAAATTGAGTTTGGAGTCCAGCATGACTCCCAGATCACGAATTTGTTCGACATATTCTAATTCAATATTATTCACCGTGTAAATAGAGTGAATTGGCTTGGTTCTCAATGTCATTCTAAAGTATTTACACTTGACAGCATTCAGATGCAGCTTCCAACGGGCAGACAAATCACAAAGCCTCTGCAGGTCTGCCTGCAAGAGAGCGGCATCCGCTTCACAGGCCACCTTTCGGTACAATTTAACGTCATCTGCAAACATCAGGCATTGGGAGTTGGCGGGTTTCCTCATCTCTATGAAGTTGGTGGGGTCCTCCCACCTGTTTAAGTTGGCCGGGTCTTCTCACCTGTTTGAAGTTGGCGGGATCGCCTCACCTGTTTGAAGTTGGCGGGATCGCCTCACCAGCTTGAAGTTGAAGGATCGCCTCACCTGTTTGAAGTTGAAGGATCGCCTCACCTGTTTGAAGTTGGCGGGGTCACCCTCCACAAGCAGTCCGGTCCAGCCCAGGAAGCGCTCCATGAACAGCGTGTTAGATCTGGTTTCTCCGTCCAGGGCGCCGCACTCCACGAAGAACCCATTCCTCTGTAACAACACAGGAGGCTGCACTCCGCATAGAACCCATTCCTCTGTAACAACACAGGAGGCTGCACTCCACGAAGAACCCATTCCTCTGTAACAACACAGGACACTGCACTCCACGTAGAACCCATTCCTCTGTAACAACACAGGAGACTGCACCATGCCATTTTTTAACATGTTAACTGGGGGGTCATTTGCCCCCCCAGTCGGCCAAAAATTCCCCCCAGTGACCGGAAATTGCCCCCCTCCCAGTGAAATAGACAAAATATGACTTAAACATCAATAAATGTAAACCCACCTAACGCATATAAGAGAGAACACTACCCGATAATGATGGTTTAGGTTTATTGCTGGTGCCAAATTGACAATCCACAAAAATTGTGTTAAACAATTTTCATCCGTGGATGTCTCCTCCATCGTGCAAAGACGAAACAAAGCGCATAGTTTGGGGAAATCCCGGCAAAGCGGCCTCAGCATCAACTAATCACAACGCTGGAGATGCCTACAACCAATCAAACATCATGTTCTATCCGACCAGAAGCTCACACCCCAGCCAGTATCGTAAGATTGTATGATGCTCTCATTTCACACGAGGTCAGTTGTGAGCTCATTCGTGGATTAGAGGGGACACGGTGTAGTCAAAGCGCGTAAGACAGGTTGCTGGTGTGGCAGTATGAAGTGCTTAGTCTTTTTATTTAAAATTGTGGGGGTATCATACATAAACGTCAGGGGCCTGCCAAACTTCATACATAGAAGTGACTTCAAACTTCAAACAAACTTCAAGCATAAAAGTGAGGGGGCCAGCCAAACTTCAACCTGATGCTGACAACAAACTTTCCACGTTAGTACCAAAAACTGTTCGAATTTGGGGTCCTCGTTGCCTTCCGCAGCGGCTGGTTATATAAATTTCAGGTTTTCCCCATTTTGACTGAGATCAAGAACTTGCTGATCAAGAAGTGGGTGGGAGGGGGGAGGGGTTGGGACAATCCCCCTGGTCTCCCCTTTTCCGACGCATGTAGCATGCGTGAAATTTATAGTGAGATCGCTGCATCAATTTTTTTCTGCAAAATCGATAAGTTGTTAGCTGGCTTTTATCATAGATTCCTTGATGTTGAAAATGGGGAGAGATTATATATTCGGCCACGGCCCTTCGTTGGAATCATAAAACTATCTCCCGAGAAACCCTTCCAAGAAGGAAAGAGCTGGTGACGCCATATGACCGACATTTGGTGCGTCGATAAGCCTAAACAATTATTAGCTGGTTTTTATACTACATGCCCTAGATGATTTTGACAGCAATAGTCACACCATACAAGGTATGTATATAAAAACCTATCTCGATTTAGCCTATGAACGACTTTTGTTTGATGCTATAGGAATGTACTTACCTTGCCAAACTCATAAAGAAAAATAAGAAAATCACCTTTTCATTTGGAATACATTGCATCAGCGTCAGGCCAAAATCCCTCCCAACAGGGTGAGAGTTGGCGGCGCGGTATGACCCTGGTAGTTGGATGCGTCGTTAAACCCCCCAACAATAATTATTATTATTGAGCAGCGTCAGGGCTGCCAGGCTGGCCATTTCGTAGCCAAATTCCTCGAATTGGGACTTTTTTGTCGTGTTTGGCCCAGCGATTTCTTCGGTTGGCCCTTTCATGGAATCTGGCCTTTTTTGCCCCTTTTTCTAGCTGTTGGCAACTAAGCTGTTTCTGGTTTTTCCCTTGCATAAATAGACTTATTTTGACCTCTTCCGCTCTGGAATACGATATTCTGACACCGAAAAAGCAGCAGAGCAGCAGCAAAACTGGTTTGGTGGTAGAAGGGAGGGACAGAACTTTGTTAAAAACACGATCCACAAAAATGATGGCCACCGAAAACCGGACTCAAAGGATGGGATACTATAGGCGCCTTTTGGGTGAAAAGGTGATGACAAGGTGCGCCCTCTGAGGCTCCGCTCTCCATCCACTTACCAAAATCATAGAGACGCCACTGTTCAAGAGAAAAAAATGAATAGTTTGAAAAAGAGAAAACATTAAATATTAGCGGGGAGTGGTGCAGTCAAGATGATTAATGATGCCAACAAATGATCTGGTTATGAGGATAAAATCATTTGATGATCACACGAAATTGGAAGAGTACCCCTGGCTCAGTATTAAATGGATGGTGTGCTAAAGAAGTATTGCGTCAAGTCAATATCAAATTGTTAACAATCAATTTTAAACAGTGATACAAGTCGCTTTTCCTGCGGGCTTATGACTACCGTTAGGGGTTGTTTTAGCATCAAATCTGGCTTTTGTGGTATTTATTTGGCTATTTTAGTAAAAATGGAATTTTCCCCTCTTTGGACCTTTTTCTAACTCGGTTTGACCTTTTCCACCGAAAAATAGTAACCCTGGGCAGCATGTATAATCTGGAATAACACAAAAATTGAGAAACATTTTATTAACACTAACGCGTCTAAGTTTTATTAATCCCTCTCAAAATGGGGTATCGATCCCTTGAAGACACTATAACGGCCAGCACAAAGAATTCCTCCCCACTGACTTTTCCTTAAAAAATGCCCTGGGCTGCACTCCACGAAGAACCCATTCCTCTGTAACAACACAGGACGCTGCACTCCACGAAGAACCCATTCCTCTGTAACAACACAGGACGCTGCACTCCACAAAGAACCCATTCCTCTGTAACAACACAGGACGCTGCACTCCACGAAGAACCCATTCCTCTGTAACAACACAGGACGCTGCACTCCACAAAGAACCCATTCCTCTGTAACAACACAGGACGCTGCACTCCACAAAGAACCCATTCCTCTGTAACAACACAGGACGCTGCACTCCACAAAGAACCCATTCCTCTGTAACAACACAGGACGCTGCACTCCACAAAGAACCCATTCCTCTGCTACAACACAGGACGCTGCACTCCACGAAGAACCCATTCCTCTGTAACAACACAGGACGCTGCACTCCACAAAGAACCCATTCCTCTGTAACAACACAGGACGCTGCACTCCACAAAGAACCCATTCCTCTGTAACAACACAGGACGCTGCACTCCACAAAGAACCCATTCCTCTGCTACAACACAGGACGCTGCACTCCACAAAGAACCCATTCCTCTGTAACAACACAGGACGCTGCACTCCACAAAGAACCCATTCCTCTGTAACAACACAGGACGCTGCACTCCACAAAGAACCCATTCCTCTGCTACAACACAGGACGCTGCACTCCACGAAGAACCCATTCCTCTGTAACAACACAGGACGCTGCACTCCACGAAGAACCCATTTTTTGTTACAACACAGGAGATTGCACTTCAGAAAGAACCCATTCCTTTGCACAAGAACAAAACAGTGTGTCGCACTCCACAAAGAACCCATTCCTCTGCTACAACACATGGCGCCGTACTGCACAGTGAGTGCTTTGCTGAGCAGCAGCCGACTGCTGTGGAGTCGGCTGCTGTAACGTGTTGACGGGAGTTCCACCTAACCAGCTTTTAGAACTTGTTGACGGGACCTCCGCGTAATCAGCTTTTAGAACGTGTTCACGGGAGCTCGGACATGGAACAGACGTAACATCCCATACTTTGAATGTCTTGTTGGCGCTTTTTTGTCAGAGATGTGTGTTAATTTTATAAATTAATTCATTTGTAACTGGGCTTAAAAATTAAAGTCATGATCCGTTAGTCTACTAGCCGAAGAGTAGGAACACTGAAAAAAGTGTCTGAGGAGGGGAGGAAAAAGGTTCAGACCTGTCGCCAACCTAATGTCTAAAACTGAAAACTGTTGCTTCTAACTTTTTCAATACAGTAATTACTAAAGCCCACATACTGCGACAAATGGAACCAACATTGATACGAAATGATCACACAATAATATTTCTGAATGCACAATGAGGCTAGCTGAACATCACACGTAATTCTGCCACCCGTGTAAAGGCTGCCAGAAACACTGCAAAACGACGATGACGTAAAACGGAAAAAGGCGCCGCCCGGGTATCAAACCCGCAAATTTACAAGTCACACCCTGGCCGCTCTACCAACCATCGTCCCGCAGCAAACTAGCGACAGTTGGAAAAGAACCACATGCCTGTAGGGTGCCGGGTTAGTGTTTTCCGGCTTAACTGCTAGCGAAAAATACCTCCTAAATGCCCTTCAACCAGTGGTCAAGTCTGACTATCAATCGAATGACCCACGAGTTAGGTGAATAATTTTACGTGTGTGCTAGTAATTTTCTAAATGCATTCGACATGAACAGAGGCTGTCCTCCAATAACACTGGTCAACAGCAAAAATGGATCCGGCACGTAAGCACCTGTTTCTGCATATTTCGATACCGCTGATTTCAAATTTAGTAACCGTGTTTTGCCATCGGACCTGGTTTCTTCCCCAGAGCATACCTGGTGTATAGCCCCTACACTTTCCACACACACACACTGTCATCAGCCTAGCCTTTTGGGGAAAATATAAATCAATGATGTCAAGAACCCGGCTTATACCCAGACAATGCAGCTTATCACTATACATGTGAATGTATTGCAACGAAAGACTACCTCGCATTCAAGTGCATGGACATTGTACATTGAACAAGGCTTGCGCTCGGTCGCACAAGCTCGCCGGTATTGTAGACCGAGTGGTGATGTCGCCACATTATATGTTGATTTCATGTCAGATTCACCTCCCTTGAAGGTCAAGTCCAAGTAACAAGTCATAGGTCAAGGTCATACCACTATTTCAGGGTCATTGACCCTAGTGCCTTTGGTCGGATGAAGTCACCTAACGTATATTATGTAATGGGGGCATTCCGGGACAGATCGACCAAGGCTTGAGACCACCATGTCTCAAAAAATCTGAAACTTTGTCTCCGGGGTAGTTTTGGGCCAGAAGCACGCCTGTGAGAATCTTAGCCCCCTCCGACCAACGGTGACCGAGTTATAGCCCGAGGCATTTTCGGGAGGTCACCTTGTAGACTCATCCTTGATGCTTCATAACTCAAAAACGCATTGCTTGATTAACAAGTTTTGTATATCATTGAACTCGTCTTGAACCATACATTATGATTGAAAAAAGAAAATGCTAAAATTAAAAAAATTACTTTTAATTCGTTTGAGATTTTCATTTGTGACCTAGCTTTACCTGTTGGCAGTTGAAATTGACCTTTTCGACATCTCAAAAATTTTGCTTCATAAATTATCTTTCGATGATTTTTTTTAAATGCGTTCCTGCTATAAATCCCAACTTTTTACCACCTAAGATAGGTATGCAGACGGTTTTTGACCACTGCAGTAGTACAGCCTCATGTTTAACACCGCAAACAAAGCGATTGCTTTTGGAGTCGGTTGCTTGCAATGATATTGCGTTGTATTTAAGAAATTTTCATCGTGCAAGTGTCAAAGTTTATGGAATTAACACGCACCCACACGAGAGGGTGGGCAACCGGCCTCTTTAGGTTTACAACCATACACGTATATTGACACTACGGCGGTACTTGAAACATACAGAGACACTAACAAACACGCCCCGGCCGGCTGAGGTGGACAAATAAAATTTATAAACGAAGGCGCCGAGCCCCGAACCCGCGACCACCGACGACGCGAGCGCTCTAAATTACGCCCAGACGGGCACGGGCTCGGAGCCCGGCAGACGTCTAACGGCCGGGTGCGTGGAAAATAAATCAGGATGATGATGAACGTATGAACGGGACAAACTAAACACAGTTAAAACGGGAGCAAAACCAAATAAACATAGAGGTGGCCTCACAGTGGGCGAACACCGCCCAGGGGAGCAGCGCCCCTTCCTCAACACAGTCACGGACGATCTATTCACCACGCCGCCCCCCGGCGGAACGCGCGACGCCTCAGTCAGTTTTGGTTGCGACGCGGGTGTCCCGTCAGTCGCCGGCACCGATGAGCATGAGGAAAAATGATTGATGAAAATGAAGCAGCATCACCGACGAACGCGAGACCAAACACTGCACCCATGAGGATTTACTTGCTGCTGGTGTACTTGGTGACGGCCTTGGTGCCCTCAGACACGGCGTGCTTGGCCAATTCACCGGACAGGAGCAGACGGACAGCCGTCCGGATCAGAGACGTCAGCCTCATCGCCGGCACCATTGACGCCAGCCTCCCCTCACCGTCCTCAGTCTCCCGGCCCACGGCAAAGTCTGGGAACCCCGCCATCCGCCTCGACGTCAGAGATGCCGGGGATGTCCCCGGTCGCGCCGGCCTCAGTGTTGGTGCCGCTGACGGAGGCGTCCAGCAAGTAGTAAAAAACAACAACATCGCCCAGCGTCACCGTACTTCATCTACCTCTAACTCGACATTTTTGCAGCTTCTGGCACAATTTTAGGTTTGGGTCATTTCAGGTCCGACCGCCAACCCAGGTCAAGAGACCTTACCTAAAAAAACTTGGGATATGCATCAGCAAGATCAAATTTAACCTACCGTATTTAGATTCACATCACATAGTAAGGTCACCGAGCAATATAATTGTTCGTAGCAGGATTTCCATATCGATAACCTGGGACAAGGTCACGATCTTTCCATTACAAATGCATGGGGCAATTGGTAAATTTTGATAACTTGCGAGAATTAAAAATTGTCGAGAATCGCGATGGAGGTTTTATTTTTACGTTGCCGTGTCTGACTTTCCACTGCAGTTTCATAAATATTCTTTTTACCATACAGACTTAAGCCCGGCTCTAGGTCAAAGCAGGTTAATTCTGAAATTTGATTAAACAAAATTATAATATATATATATATATATATATATATATATATATATATATATATATATATATATATATATAATCCGATCGGGCTCAACAAGCGCATTTCAATGTTGCTGAAAATTTGTCTACGGCTCTGCTCTGTCAGCTATTATGCCACAGAATTTAGCTTTCCACTGTGTTCCTGTGAGGAATACTTTGACCTCGAGCGACCTCAAAGGTGACCCGACCAAACTATTGTATGTAACATTGCCGGTAGAGATTAAAAGGGGCTATTTAGCGTCGTCGCCCCCAGTACACGGTTCATTCTTCATGGTTTACTGAACAGGAGAGATAACCAACAATTAGGCCACGGAGCCTGTGTGATATCACGGAGCCTGCAATGGCTCGTGTTTTCTTCTTCCTCATAACTTATACCTGGAGCATGAAAGCGAGAGAAATAACTGAATAATGTATGTACATGTCCTGACGGAGAGCTGTGCTGCACAATGCAAAAATATTAACTTCATCAACTTGTGCCGCCATGCAAACAATTTTAAAGCAATGCAAAGGTGTAATTCCAGTGTAAAAGTTATATCGAAGAAAAATTAAATTATGTGAATGACGCGTTTTCACTACGTCTCACAGCAATGGCGCCTGCGACTATATCGAGAGCACGGCCAAACCGGCAACACATCACTATGGTTTAAAAAGTCCTGTGAAAGATCAAATACGTGATGCCAAAGGCACACATGCTTCAGTTACGACTGACACCGGCCGAGGTCGGAGGTGCCTGGCCGGAGCTCCGTGGTACGGTGTGGGGATAGCGCAGGCATCTGGGGGTCTCCCGCAGTGTGACGCAGCGCAGAGCGAGCGTACCCTCCAGCCCCATGTGAACAGCTAGGCTGCTATTGTACAGCATCAGCTCAACGAGAGGTGGAGCTTTTCATACATTTTCAGACGTGACCAGGTGTGAAGTGAAGTGAAATGTCGGAGTCCGAGAGCGAAGGAGACCGAGAGTTTGTCTTCACCGATGCAACGGAGGACACGGACAGCGCGACTGGCCGCAACCGAAAACGGCAATTATCAGTCACGGAGATGGCAAAGAACATCGAAAAGAAAAGGAACACACAAAGGAAATTACCCCGAAAGAACACAGCCAGGTCTGGTGAGTCGAACCCGGTCACCGTATATACCATAAAAAGTTTGATTCAAGCCGGAAACAAGGAAGTGATAGCAGCTTTTGAAGCGAAGTTTGCGACTATGCAACGGAAGATTGACATTCTAGAAGCCAAAAACCATGATATAAGTGTGATGATCGAGGGCCTCAAAAATGACATCGACTTATGCCAAAAAAGAAATAAAAAGCTCGCAGACCACCTGAAAGCGATAGACATGAACCGGAGGCTGTCATCACTAATCCTAACATGCAACGAGTTCAAAAGAAAATCTCCAGGAGAAAACATCATCGCAAAAGCCCTTGAGGTGCTGCATCAATACTTTCCTGATATGGAACTCAGCGAATCCGACTTCCAAGTAGTTCACAGACTACAAGGGGACACCAAGGTCATTCCAAAATTCTGCCAGCGTCGGAAGCGAGACGACCTTTACGAGCGTAGATTCGACCTCATGCCAGGGCAGGTGCACGCCGGTCGCCGCGCGGGGAGCCAGACGGGTTCTCAGTACCGCCGACAGATGCACCACTGTTCCTATCTGAGTCGCTGGTGCCTGAACACCAAAGACTGTACCAGCTGCTGCTCGCAGCGAAGCGCTCAGAAAATGGTGCCAAAGTGCGTTCGGTGTTTTCCCGTCGGGGAATTGTGTATTGCCGAAAGGAAGTGGGGGGAGCTAACATCTGAGTTGACTCCGAGCAGCAGTTGAAGGAGTTGTTGGGCGGTCGGTTGCCTCCGCTACCAAGCTGGAACAGAGACTGAGTGAGAGAGGGAAAACCAGTGAGGGACAGCAGGTCTGCCTGCGAGGAGCGAGGTTGCTGGCAGTCTCTCTCTGCACGGCCAGCTCAGACAGTTCTGTCTGATTCGGCCGGCCGACTGAGAATTTCAGCGGCACCGCCAGGAGCACTTATCGCTGCCGGATCGTGGGACCTGCTGGCAGAGTTCACCCTCATCGGAGTAGTTCTTCCGTCTGCCGAGTAATGCCTCTTCGTTTTCGCGGGAGATGGACCTAGGCCACGTCTTCTTGTGGTCCTACACTAGTGGCGATACTACCCGCTAAAATACTGCTACACCGCTCGCCGATCTTCATAAAAACAAGGAAGTGTTAACTGGATTGTAGCTGTCGGTATTGTGAGCGTATTTAATAATTTTGTTATTTCAATTCTTCTTGGCAAACTGACTTTATCTTCTCCTCACTCAGGTACATGATATTGGATATGTAAAGCGACTTGTTGAGCATCATGTTTGCAAAAGTAAGAAACAATGTTTGCTGCCATGTTTTTTCTAGCATGTTGTAGAGTGCAAGCGGTCACGTAATCCGGAAGAGTCAATCTAATCGCAATTGTTATCAGTGCTGGTATGATCCCAAGTCGATTTGTCATTCCTACACTCTCGTTAAAATTTCTTTTTTGCTTATATTTAGCACCCTTATCCGAGCAGCTTTAAGGATGGCTCCCTGGCATTTGTTGGACGGTATGGATATCGACGAAGCTGTATCACTATTTTATTCTCTTGTTGACGCCGCCATCCGTGATCATATACCATTAGCTGTTCCCAAAAAACGTTATCCGCCATGGTTCAACGCAGAGGTCAGGCGTGCACTGAAAATGAAGCAGGCTGCCTTTGAACGAATGAAGCGCCAGCCTGGTGATGAACGTGTGAAGGCGGACTTTGCTGACAAGCGCGCTGCTTTCAAACACTTGTCTAGTCAGGGCTACTCACAGTACCTGAAAGGTCTTGTTTCAGACTTTATAAACAACCCGAAACGTTTTTGGACTTTTATGAAGTGTTTTAAACAGACGAAGGGAGTACCGGTTTTAGAAAGCAATGACGTACTTTTTACCGACGACACAGACAAGGCCAACCTATTAAACCGTACTTTTTCTTCTAAATTCTCTGACCCTAATGCTGTAAATTTCCCTGACATACCTTTTAGTGTGGATGATCGTTTGATTGCCTTCACTGTGTCAAAGGAAACTGTACGTCGCTTGCTGCAAGAATTAGTTGTAACCAAAGCCTGCGGTCCTGATGGGTTAAGTGCTCGCGTGCTTCGCGAATGTGCTGGAGAACTGGTTAGCCCTCTGTGCACAATTTTCAAAATGTCCCTCAACTGTGGAATATTTCCTGAGCAGTGGGGAGAAGCAAATATTGTTCCGATATTCAAAAAAGGGTCACGAAAAAATCCTGACAACTACCGCTCTGTTTCACTGCTGCCTCTTTGCGCCAAAATTTTTGAAAAAAATAGTATGCAACCAGATTTACCAGCACGTCCGGCCTCATCTTTCTCCATGTCAGCATGGATTCTTGCCAAATAGATCATGTCAATCTAATCTAGCATCTTTTCTGGCACACGGGTGGAAAGCCATTTCTGACAGCAGTCAGCTAGACGCAGTGTACACAGATTTCTCGAGCGCGTTCCAAAGTGTTACCATCGTCTTTTATTGTACAAACTGCAGCAAATGTATGGTATTGACAACTTAGCGTTGAGATGGTTGAGTTCTTATCTTGGCAGACGTAAACAGAGAGTGGTGCTGAACGGAAAAGTTTCGGATTGGGCTCCTGTGGCCTCAGGCACACCAGAGGGAGGGCTCATCTCACCGTTGTTGTTTTCAGTTTTCGTAAACGACCTGCCACACGTAGTTTCTACCAAGTGTTTGCTTTTCGCGGACGATCTGAAAATATTCCATCAAGTGAAATCCCAAAATGACGTTAACACGTTACAGAAAGACCTGGACGCAGTAACAAGTTGGGCTGCTGCCTGGAAGATGAATCTAAACGCCTCAAAATGCAAGTCTGTCAAAATCTCTTTAAAACGCAATCTCATTGATTCGGCCTATAAAATCAACGGAACAATTTTGGAGAATGTTTCTTCCATAAAAGATTTGGGAATCATTCTTGACCAAAAGCTTACCTTTTCCGACCACATAAACTCGATGGTTTCCAAAGCAAACAGATCACTCGGTTTATTAATCAGAACCTTCCAGACAGCCTCCCCTAGATGTAAGCTGGATAAGAAGGCCACCTTGGCGGCTTTTAATGCAAATTTTCGGTCAGTTTTAGAGTATTGTTCAGTGGTTTGGGCTGGAGCCGCAAAATGTCATCTGGATCGTGTAGAAAGAATCCAACACAAGTTTTTGATGTGGCTTGCGAACCATGTTGACCCAGCCTGTCCATCATTAGGTTACGAGGAATTGACGAAGTTTTATGATGTTCGTACTTTATTGGCAAGGCGTGTACAACATGACATTTTATTCACAAGCAAGGTTTTTAGAGGTCTCATCGCATCATCTCATCTTTTGGAATGCTTCTCGCTCCATGTACCATCTAGAACTACCAGGAATGCTAGTGCAACTTTCTTAAATGTGCCTTTAGGTCGAGTGAACACGATACAATCATGTGTGTTTGTGCGGACTCCTCGCGTTGTTAATAACTTTTTAGCGTTCTCACCAACCTGCGATATTTTGACGGATCCCATTGGACGACTTAAAAAGTGTATCGCCTCTTTTACGACTCTACAAACAGCTTTCATAGGTCAGTGACCAGATTGATTATCTGTGTTTGTTGTGTTAGAAATGTTTTTTGCCCGTTTTAGGAGTAGGCTGTTGGTGATTATGCATTTTTATCTTTCATTGACTTCACCTATAATTGGGTATGTGCCTGTTGGTGATTAATACATATACAGAGATACAGAGATACAGAGGTTAGATCGGTAGAACAAGCTTTTAGGAAAGGCCAGAGATGGTTACTATTAATATGTCTCCTTGTCATAGAATGCAATCGGAAACGTGATTTACGCGGGAGAAAATCATGTGGTGATGACATCCCCAGCTGACTGGGTTAGGTCATCGGGTCAAAGCGATGACAGCGCCCTCTGTACCATATGTGTGATTCACCCGTTAGATGGCGTTGTAACTAGACTGGCGTTGTAACAAGTTTGCCAAATCGGTGACTGACTGGAATGATCAATTGGTCATATCACATAATGCAGTATGTCGTTAACCATGCGTAATTCAGATTCAGTCCAGGTTCAGTTTTGTATTTCTGTGATGAGTCGCTTCCGTTAATTTCCTGAATCATGTGAGCCACAAACTGTGTGCATTAAGGCTCTCTGGTCTAATCGGCCCCTCGTGTACTTGTATGCCGCACTGCCAGATATGACATTGATTGTGTCCGCAGATCTCAGAGAGCGGTGTGGCCGGGCTCGCCCGGCGACCTGCTGCAATTTGGCAAATCCCGATATCTTCTACACAGAACACCTTCCCATCTAAATTTCGACTCCACGCATGGGGGTCGCCGGTCAGCAGGCTCAGCCGCCCGCCTCTGCATGCTGGGTATCTGGGGATTCAGTGTGAGTTATGCAGGTATGACCACGAATCTGCAGAATGATCGGTGAATTCGAGGGCTTATCTGTGTTTCATGGTCCAAATTTATCTGCTTAGTATGTTTGGTAAATTGATACTGCGTTAACCGTTGGAGGCTCGCATACTTCGGGGCCGCGATCGAGCTGTCCGATCTTGCGCCGTTGTCTTGCGGCGCGCTAAATTGTGGGGGTGGGGACCAGGGGGAGGGGTTTCTGGCTGTAAGCCGCATTCGGTGCGGGGGAGCAGTGTTTCGATCACTTTCGATATCGTGGATGGGATTTCATTAGGTGTTTGTGCACACCATATAACATGCTTGTTCGTCGATGTGGGGTCTGGATTAGCACCTCTAGTTCCTATACATTTCAGAAGGACATTGCTCAGGGCTACTAAATCATCTTATGTATTCGAAAATAACATTGAACTATCGAACGAATTCATTGAAATAAGACACTTCTTGGTTGCTTCTGAATTTACACTGTACCATTTAACAAATTGGCTATCCGATAGATGGCGAGTAATCTTGCTAGTTCCTCATTTTTCCGCAAGTTTTTGGTCGCTGTTCAACGGTAGCTCAGGAAGAAGACAAAAACGTTAATTTATCTTAAGTTGTATGTCTGATCTTAAAATCCTAACATTTAATGCTGGTGGCATTCGGCTAGCGTCCAAAATAAGAACTTTGTTTCGATTCCTACATTCTCACTTTCCCAAACACATTGCAGTAATTCAAGAAACTCCAGGGTCAGGCGGGAGCGGTGTGCGAGCCCCCTCGGCCGTCCCCGGCGGTGCCCGCCGGGCCGCGGCCGCTGCGGGTGTCATGAACCGTACCACCGGCAGGACAAGTTTTTTAACGATCTCGTTTGAGCTGGCTACTGATGGCCATGATGGGTGAGGGCAGGCGGACCGACTCTGACGAACTCGGCTGTTATGCACAGATGGGATCGCGACCGGTCAGGCTGGACCAACGCCAGCGCCGCGTTTGGAAACTGCGTCCATAAGCTAAAACACAGAAGCTGATAAACCGCATGTGTCTCGATAGTGTACATACCTACTCACTTCTGCACAGTTTGGCAGAACTGAAACATCGATAGATAGCACTCTGTGATTTCTGGAGAGCAGATTTGCTCATGAAGACACAGGTCGCAAATATTTCGCAACGGTCATGACCTTCTCGCTCACTGGTTGCAGGTACTAACTTTATATGGAATCAACTCCTCCTGTTTGACACTTTAAATAGCAAGTAAAGTGCGGCAATAATCAACTGTCATTTTAGATAGCAGAGAAATACAAGCGTAACTCCCAAGGAAGCATTCACCCCGCGTTATCACTGACGCGGGCGATGAAAATTAGCCTAGAAGCGAGCAGCCTACGGCATGAATCTTATTGAACATATATCACTTCTTTTCGTCGAACCGAAATTCGCAATTTTTCACAAGCTTGCTGTGAAACAATGGCGTCGCAAAATACAATGAGTAATGCATGGTGTTATCTAGTCCTTTTAGTACCTGAATCCAACCATGAGCTCAACATGATACATGTTTATTTGTTAACACATTATCAAGTCCAACCCACTAAACAACCAAGTAATACTTTCCGGTCAAAATTTGGTGTTTATATGCTCCAATGCAATCGATGGTAAACTCCGGTCTGCGACCTGGGCTAACGCCCCACCGGCGCAGGAGAGCCGCATGACAATGTGCTGAAAGCAAACCATATTTCCTTCTTAATGTATCTCTTCATAAGCCTGCAAGTCAGTTTTATCATTCTTTTCTTTGAAATAACCAATAAAGAGTACGTGGTCACCCCCGGATTCGAACCGGACCTACCTGATCAAGAGCCAGGGCCTCTAACCACTAGACCACCGTGCCACACCACTCACCCTCCCACTAGCTGAACAGCTGTGACCCGTCAGGAGGTCACTGGCTGGTACAACTCCGCCGAATATGCCGGGCCGCTGGCGCCGGGTGCTGTGCTTGTCCCGAAAAGGCACGATATAAAGGTGCTTCTAGAAGACGAACCAAGCATTCCTTTGGGCTGAAATTACTTGTATCGTCGAGCTAGGATCTTAAGCTAGCTTCATGCCAAATTTCTTCCACTTCCATCCATTTTAAGGACTTGAAACCATGGTGAGAAGCAAAGGTGGTCCGAGAAATTTAGCATCTTGTAATACATTTTGGACTAATTACTCGAAAGCCATTAGAGATAGGTGGGTAGTATAAGTGAGCGAAATGACCGCAAGTAACTTTCCTATTCAGCCATGTCAGTTCTGAGTTTGTGAGTGACATGAGCTTGGAACCAGGAAGATGCAAATAAAAAGTTTTTTGACTCAATTTCTATTTATGCCTATAAAACAAAGAATTTCACATTCACAATCTCCATCTCCAAATATTATAAGGCGGAAGCAATATTCTTTCATTATTTGAAATGAAAACTCAGATCGGTCAATTAGATTGTGAGATATTAACGTTGCAATGAAATGAACCAAAATTCAGTCTTCCGGAAGAACTGTAAAAAGTAGGTCAAAATTTTACGTTTTGCACTTAAAACTATGCCTAAGCACTACAAAATTTGCCTAGCTACCCCTAGGTAACTGCCTTTCAGCTAACTGAGGCCTGTCTTCTGACATTTCGAGCGCACAAGTCGGCCATCAACTTTTAGCAGGTTTTTTGCGCGCGTGAGAAATGCCGCGTTTTCGCGCAATAAATATTGTCGGATCAACTCAATTTTTCCCCTAGCTGGCCCTTGTTATCCATTGAAAAGGACATAAATTTCAAGCTCGTAGCTTAAGAAGTAAAAATTAGAAAAATATAAAACAGAAAAAGTTTGAGCCAAAATTTCTCAAAAACTATTTTGGATTTCAACTTGGGGCTTCAGTTTGGGTGTCTGGAGCAGACGGGCTATCATCCTACAAAATTACAGAGCTCTGACATCAATTCTCAGGACTGACAGACGCCAACAACAACCTCGGCCTGCGGCCTGGGCTAACGCCCCACCGGCGCAGGAGAGCCGCATGACAATGTGCCGAAAGCAAACCATATTTCGTTCTTAATGTATCTCTTCATAAGCCTGCAAGTCAGTTTTATCATTCTTTTCTTTGAAATAACCAATAAAGAGTACGTGATCACCACCGGATTCGAACCGGACCTACCTGATCAAGAGACAGGGCCTCTAACCACTAGACCACCGTGCCACACTACTCACCCTCCCACTAGCTGAACAGCTGTGACCCGTCAGGAGGTCACTGGCTAGTACAACTCCGCCGAATATGCCGGGCCGCTGGCGCCGGGTGCTGTGCTTGTCCCGAAAAGGCACGATATAAAGGTGCTTCTAGAAGACGAACCAAACATTCTTTTGGGCTGAAATTAGTTGTATCGTCGAGCTAGGATCGTAAGCTAGCTTCATGCCAAATTACTTCCACTTCCATCCATTTTAAGGACTTCAAACCATGGTGAGAAGCAAAGGTGGTCCGAGAACTTTAGCATCTTGTAATACATTTTGGACTAATTACTCGAAAGCCATTAGAGATAGGTGGGTAGTATAAGTGAGCGAAATGACCGCAAGTAACTTTCCTCTTCAGCCATGTCAGTTCTGAGTTTGTGAGTGACATGAGCTTGGAACCAGGAAGATGCAAATAAAAAGTTTTTTGACTCAATTTCTATTTATGCCTATAAAACAAAGAATTTCACATTCACAACTTCCATCTCCAAATATTATCAGGCGGAAGCAATGTTCTTTCATTATTTGAAATGAAAACTCAAATCGGTCAATTAGATTGTGAGATATTAACGTTGAAATGAAATGAACCAAAATTCAGTCTTCCGGAAGAACTGTAAAAAGTAGGTCAAAATTTTGCGTTTTGCACTCAAAACTATGCCTAAGCACTACAAAATTTTCCTAGCTACCCCGTAGGTAACTGCCTTTCAGCTAACTGAGGCCTGTCTTCTGACATTTCGAGCGCACAAGTCGGCCATCAACTTTTAGCAGGTTTTTTGCTCGCGTGAGAAATGCCGCGTTTTCGCGCAATAAATATTGTCGGATCAGCTCAATTCGTTTTCCCTAGCTGGCCCTTGTTATCTTTCGAAAAGGACATAAGTTTCAAGTTCGTAGGTTAAGAAGTAAAAATTAGAAAAATATAAAACAGAAAAGTTTGAGCCAAAATTTCTCAAAAACTATTTTGGATTTCGACTCGGGGCTTCAGTTTGGGTGTCTGGAGCAGAAGGGAGCAGAACCCTGTGTCTGGAGCAGAAGGGTGTCTGGAGCAGAACCCTACAAAATTCCAGAGCTCTGACATCAATTCTCAGGACGGACAGACGCCAACAACAGACCACGACGAGACCCGTCTGAGCGGCCAGAATAGAGCCGCTTGAGAAATCTCAATGCGCTTCGCTCCATGGATTTCGTCATGCGGCTCTGACAGACCACGACGAGACCCGTCTGAGCGGCCAGAATAGAGCCGCTTGAGAAATCTCAATGCGCTTCGCTCCATGGATTTCGTAATGCGGTTCTGACCCACTCATGTGATCGCGATGTTTATGTTTGGCAGGCTGAATGGGGATCGGATATAATTTTCTCGCATGGAAAGACTACTATTGAGTGCGGAGTTGCCATTCTTATGCCCCGGTCATTGCAAGGAAGTTGTGCGTTTAATGTTTCACATTGCTCTAATGATGGTAGGCTTATTATCGCGGACTTGAAATTTATTAAATTTACGTTGAAATTAGTTGCAGCTTATGTGCCAACTCAGCGGCAAAAGAGCCAGCAAAAACAGTTTTTTTCGTTTGATCAATGATAAAATCAACAGCATGTCTGAGGCTGAAAAATCTTACATCATTTTCTGTGGAGACTTAAACACACATTTATCACGTCGAGACACCTCAAGGACCGATTTTCGTGTTACATCCGCAGCAAAAATATTACTCAATTCAATAAAGGAATATAATCTTATTGATCTCTGGCGTGACAAAAACCCTGAACTGCGACGCTATTCATGGCACCGTTTAACACCGCAATTACAGTAATCCAGGCTGGATTACATTATCATAAGCGAATACATTAAAACTCATCATGTTGTAAGCAAGGTAGAGATAAGGCCTAGGATATTAAGTGATCATAGCATAGTAAGTGCTGAATTTATTTTGTTTTCCTCTGATAAAGGTCCAGGGCTTTTTCGATTCCGTAATGAACTGCTTGAAGACACAATATTTGTAGGACTAGTCAAAACCGAAATAGGGAAAGCAAAATGGGGTCACGAACTTTACAATAATGTTTCTGATTCTGGTCTTTTATTGGAACTTCTATCTAGTAAAATAAGAGTAGCTAGCATTAAAAGATGGAAAGAAAGAGAAACTGCAAAACGCGAAGAAAATGATAGGATTTTAAAATCATTAGATAAGATCGAATCCGAAATAGCCACGTGTGGTGATGATTGTTTACTAGAAAGGTATAGACAATTGCAAGTACGTGCGGATGAAATACAAGAAGAAAAGGGGAAACTAGCAATGATTTATTCTTGTGCTAAGTGGCTGGAACAAGGTGAACGCCTCACTCGCTATTTTCTCAACCTGCATAAGCGAAGGAATATGGATAAGAAAATTGAGGTGCTGCAATCGGAAAATGGTGATTTCGTAACGGGTAACAAGGATATTCTAATTATGTGCAAGGAATTCTTTAATAAGATATACACAACACAGGACAGCTATGATAGAGGTAGTGAATCAGCCTGTGATAAGTTTTTGGGAGAATTGGATTGTCCTAAGGTTAGCGCCGAGAACAGAGAAATATGTGACGCTCCCATCACCGGCATCGAATGCAGGACAGCTCTTGATGGTATGAAAAACAATAAGGCACCGTCGGTTTCAGGCTCCACTAAGGAATTTGTTCGATTCTTTTGGGAAGATTTGGAACAGATCATTGTAAGTTATATTAGAGAAGTGAAAGAAAAAGGACTATTTTTCGTTACTCAAAGGAGGGGTATTATAACGATGATTCCTAAACAGGGTGATCAAAAAATTTTTGAAAAACAAACGAGAGATCTGTCTCTTAGGTATTATATATAAAATAGTCGTAAAAGTTATCGCCAATAGGTGAATGCTAGTAGTGGGGGATTTAGTTGCTCCCGATCAGACAGGTTCAATACGAGGGCGGAATATTGGAGTAAATTTTAGAACAACTTCTTACATCATAGAATATTGTGACGCCGATAAATTAGTTGGAATACTTATGACATTGGATTTCCAGAATGCATTCAATTCTGTCGAGCATAAGTTCATTGAAGATAGTCTGAAAAAGTTCGGATTTGGAAGTTATTTAATTGAATGGATTCAGATACTGCATAGGGATATGGAACTCGCTATCATAAACAATGGATTTACTTCCTCATGGTTTAAACCATCACGTGGTCTGCAACAGGGCTGCCCTGCTTGCAGTCTCATATTTTGTTTAGTTGTCGGAATTTTGGCTGTTAAGATTCGTACATCACCTAGGGTGAACGGTATAATAATTTCTAATGAGGAGATACGAATATCACAATATATAGACGACACAACTTTGTTCGTAAAAGACGTTGAATCAGCCAAGAATGCTTTTTGTTTTTTCAGCTCTGTATCTTTGGTTAATAACCGAAAATGGATAACTTGTTTTTTTGTAATATGACGGGTCATGCCATATACATTTTTGGATGTCCGCTGATATTTTGCACATACAGTAATGTAATAACTGATAGTAAAATATGTTTCTTCTCACTCTTTTAATTCAATTTCTCATCTTTAACGTAAATTGACACTTGAACTTCAGGCGTGTTCGTGCATACTAAATGGCGAATGAACATTGATGATGCGATTGATTGATTATCGTAAATGAGTGATGATTGTAAATGATATTGAAGTTTATTTTTCTGATATTTCATTCTATTCTTTATTTTGTTTTATTCTTTTTATATTTCAGTCCTCTATCTGCTGCTTCGTATTCTTGTACGAAAATTCTGGGTATACAGAGGCTTACACAGTGATGGTCATATCCGAGGAAATTATTATATTTTCAGAAGTCATCATTTGTTTATTTGAAGCTTATTTGTGTTTATATTTGTTTATTAAATATTTACAACATTATAGGGCAAAGGAAATGAAAGTATGTTGATGATAGGGTTAGAGATGAATAATGGTTGTGGAATTTTAATTTACTTTCTACTCAGCTCGGGTCATTATATACACCTGACGATTCGAAATCCCTCTATATTTATGATTAATTACCGCAGCGGAGGCTGGTATGGTATCTACTGTTAGTTTCTTTTAAACCACAAAGATTACATCGAGGCTTCGGACCATCACCCCATTGAGCTAAATGTAAAATAATCAATGAGCTAAAGTAAATAATAATGTTAGGAGTATACAATACCAGTAAGGGTATGTGAAAGAGCGAGTAACCTATCAATCGATTGGGTTGCTCCCGCTAATGTCGATTTTTTTGTTGAAAATAGCGAAATAACATCAATATAGATAACTGGGAACTGGAATCTTACAATGGGTAATAGCCATTATATTAAGTAGAGTTGAGATTAAGAAAGTTAAAATATTAGGTTGCAGATATACTTGCTCGTATATAGAAGTGATGACTATCATGAGGATATTAATTAAGAGTATAGTTGAACAGAAAAAGCGCTCGTGAGATGAAGATGAGCAAGCCCGCGTGGCGACTGATAAGATTAGAAGATTGAAATGGGGCAGAAATTGTGGACCAATCTTGGCGGCCCGCGAAGAACTCGATAACTAATTATATTATTGCTGTAAATTAATGGTGTCCCTATAATAACAGGTCACCTAATTTACTCTAGGGATTGTTACCTGGGATTTCCCTAGAGGTGATAACTTTGATGTCATATATCGGAGGGTGGAGGAAATTCGTCTAGAATAGGGGATCCAATCTTTTAAAGGGCGGCTAGTAAGGATGCGCGAGTGAATGGGTCATTATTCATACATCATCATCGGCTGTAAGGGGTATAAGCGATTCCTAGTTTAAGGTCCGATAGACACCTAGATTGGAGGTGAAGACGTATTGGTTATCATTTTACTCCCCAAGAACCGCAGTGCCGATTTGTTGTTGTTTTTTTTGCAGAGTATCCAGGGCTCCGCATTATCGAGTTCCAGCGAGTTGTTCAAAGATTGGTCCCGTTCAAAAATATGGGCCCTCAAGTGTAGATGACCCTTCCATCTAGCTTGGGACGGGGAATGAAAAAGGGGATAGGTGACGACATCCTTGGCATGTCAATCCCTGGTGCGTTAGGGAGGGCGCAAGATACAGAGCAGAAGATAAGAGAAGATGCCCCCTTCCCAGGGATTCAGCTCAACCGGAGGGAGTTATTGATGATGACGATACGATGATGGTGATGATGAATGATAAGTAGGTGATGAAGAATGACGATATTACACCACACTTCCATTTTGGCTCGCGGGACGTAACTGGTGTGTACAACTCCCTCGGGATTTACCATGGGCGCAAATTCTATTGTTGTTGCCACGGGCAGATTTTGAAGAAGATGATGAAGACAATGAAGAAGAGGATGACACCGGGGGATGACGACCTCGGTCCGAAGACCTAGGAGCGGTGACGACCCCCTAGGGAAGGGGTTAGCGTCAGAAAGGGGGACATATAGTTCATCTTAGAATGAACTATATGTTGGCGCTAATACCCAGGTAGAAGTATTATGTCGAAGCAGAAGTCCAAAGGAATGAGAGAGCGATAGAGGAGGTTGGCTGGATTTAGACCTAGCCATCCCTATCAGGACAGGCCCTGATAGTATCGGGATTAGCCCGATTTCCTCTCAGAATCATGTAAGAGAAACAATTGGGTAGCGGCGCGGCTACCCAGTTCCGGCAGGGTGGCGACCCTGTCGACTGCCAGGATTAGCCTGACGAATCCCTTGGAAGCAGATGCGGCCTGGGACGCCCCCGCACTGTATGTTAACGCCTGAGAATTGGGAGCGGTCGGTACACCATGGTGCCGATCTGGGGAATGGCTGGCCCAGCCATCACCATCGCTGTTGGCTCAATGTTTTCCGGACTTTTATTATTTTTATTTATTAAGTTTGTGCCACGCACGATAGGGTAGAAAGGATAGTCGAAGACGAGCAAGTATACCGGGCAGACATGTGTTCATTGCGATAATGGGCATGTATTGAGGATCGACAGGAGGAGACTTAGATATTTTTATTGCCAGCTTCAACAGAACACTTGAGTTTAGAGGGCTTTTGTGAATTCATTGATGGAACTGGACTTTGAGGGTTTCAGTAGAGATATTGATTGGAACTGCACTTTGAGTTATTGATACGAACTTAACGCCGAATATAAATGAAGGTTAGTTGCAAGCCATCCAGTAACAAGAAAGGGGGAAAATGTGGAGAGCCGCAATAATAAAAAGGGAGATGTAGACGGTCAGAGGTACCACTCCTATGTGGATTAGTTGGGAGGGAGCACCACAGATTCTAACGTTAAAAATTATGATACTTTGAAACTAATTGAATCAAATGAATCAAACTGCAAATGACAACAACAATGAACATATTTACAATACAACGTCACGGAAAGAATAGAATATAGGTTAGCAATAACCCATTTGGCCACCACTCGGATTTATATGTTTGGCACTTAACTTACCCCTTTTTATGCATGTCCGGCTCGTTATTTCGTGTGCTGTCATGCTCATTGCAATGTTTGTTGGTTCTCTGTGTGTGCAATCCAGTGCCTGTCCATGCTACCCATCTCCCGAAATATTTGCGACAAAGGGGGAGGTGTTCTTTCGGAACTTTATTAACTTCAAACATATGTTATATTGTAATGAAAATTTAGTAAAAATACTTCCATCGGCTCTTCCACCGAACCCTACGTCACACCATCACGTGGTCTGCAACAGGGCTGCCCTACTTCCAGTCTCATATTTTGTTTAGTTGTCGGAATTTTGGCTGTTAAGATTCGTACATCACCTAGGGTGAACGGTATAATAATTTCTAATGAGGAGATACGAATATCACAATATATAGACGACACAACTTTGTTCGTAAAAGACGTTGACTCAGCCAAGAATGCTTTGGAGCTAGTGAAGGAATTCGGAATGTACTCCGGCCTGCAATTAAATCTAAATAAATGCAAATTTATGTGGTTAGGCTCCCAGAAATACTCAGCGGAACGTATTTGTGGCCAAGAACCTAATGAGCGAGTTAAGATTTTAGGCGTTACATTTAGTGCCTTGAATGAGTGTAGTGACATTAATATTCAGCCAGCTATGATTAAGATTCAAAATGTGTTAAATCAGTGGTCCCAGCGAAATCTCACGCTTAAAGGAAAAATAACAATAGCGAAAGCTCTCATTATTTCTCAGCTAATCCACATGACCTCCGCAGTAATTTTTCAAAAGAGACATCTGGACACAATCCAAAGTAAAATTATGCGTTTCATTTGGAGGGAGCGTCCGCCAAAAGTTGCTAGAGATGTGCAGTGTCAAGAAGTCAAGAATGGGGGCTTAAGCTGTCCAAATGTGATAAATCTTTATAAAGGGCTGCGTTGCTTTTGGATGGGTAGACTATTGAGGAATATGGATATAGGGTTCGCTAAAACTTTTCAGAAAAGGATTCGTGTCAAGTTAGAGCACTTATTGCATATGAATTACAATTTTGCGTGGGTTAAAGACAGAAGAGTAGCTGCTTTTTACAAAGAGATGTTAGGTTGGTTTAGAGAAGCGGTAACCATCAAAGAACCTGCTTGTGGAAAGGAAGTCCGTAAACAAATAATGTGGAATAATGAAGCTATTCGGGTGGAAAGAAAAATTATTTTCAATGCTGCATTGTACGAAAACAGTATATTGTTCCTTGATGCATTCTTGAATCATGAGGGACAAATCTTGGATTAAAATTCGTTTAAGGAAAGCAATAACTTGACACGACTGGATCCTCTTGTTTATATGGGCTGATGCCGGGCCATTCCTGCGATATGGGGACGGCTTGCCGTTGGCAGTGAAGCACTAACCGTTCAGGAGAAGGTACTTGGCTGTGGCATAGAAGTGAAAGGAAACTTTGTCCCGGTTCAGCGGATTAAAGTAAAATATTTTTCAAATAAATTTCTAAAGGAGATAACTCCCAGAGCGCAAATGAAATGGATAGACGAAGGAGTTGAATACGGAGAAAACTGGTGTAAAGTATACTTACTTCCATTTAACATCACAAAATCAACAAAGCTCCAAATTTACAATATAGGATAGTTCATAGGTTTTTTTCCAACTCGAAGATTCTTGTGCATACGAAATGTGACAGATGATCCATTCTGTGATAGGTACGGTAACATAGAGACAATCGAGCATTTCTTTGTAGAGTGTGGAGAGGCTAGAGGATTTTGGGATGATCTAGTTAGAAAAATTAACCCAAAGCTTGCCACAACAAAACAGTTCTCTGGCACTGTTACAAACATTCTCTTTGGATCATTGGAAACATTAAATGTTGTCAATCTTATAGTCTTGGCTGCAAAACAGTTCATTGTGAATCAGAGGTTTAAGGATGAAGATGATTATAACCACCCGGCAGAGCGAGGCTGGGATGCCACAGCTGCAGCTGGAGGGTTCCAGACCCTGACGCGAAGCTCTGAGCTGCGGATGTGCCTCGGGGAACCTGCCGTTTAAAAAAAAGAAAAAAGATGGGAGTCTTCAAAATTTCTGGAAAAAATATTTCAAATGGAACGGTGCATTGTAAAGAAGAATAGAAGATTTGACAGGTTTAACGAGAGATGGCTACCATTGATAAATGAACATTTTGAGCTATACATTTAGCTTGCATAATTTGGACCCACTTCGGCGAGCTGCATACGGTGAAGGAGGTTGTCGTGATGTGAAGTGATCTGTGAAGTGTATGGAATCAACGTGATTGCCCATTGTGGGAGAGAAGGGATCGGGAGGGGGGGTGGGGTAGGGTGGGTTTGGTATCGAGACGATGGTAGGTTGAAGCGACGTGGGGCTACTGTCATGACACGAGCAGCAATATGTGAAGGAGAGTTGTTTAATTGTCTTGCAAAGTTCACAGCCATGTTTTGTGAAATAAATGATTGAGAAAAAAGGCATACATGCTTTTATTACGCATACATTTTTCAACACGATTAGGTTCTTGTACATTCCACAATCAAGCATAGTCAATGTTTCCAGACAGCTCCAAAGCCTGTTCGCCAATGCGATTATAGAAAAATGAATCAAACATTCAATAGAATACCAGCGGTAAATAAGACACCCATCACTGTCCATGAAATCTCGACAAGCAAAGGAAGAGAGGTTCGGGCTTCGTATACCTACGTTTGAACCAAACAGTGTCGTGCTGTGCAAGAAGACTTTCTTTTATGGGTGCTGCGTGAATGATCGCAAATTTAGTCATGGTGAATGTCCAATGCAAAGGTAATATTAAATATACTGGTATAAATTATTTGGCTTGAATAACGAGTGATGTGACGGCTATCATTGCAGGTGAATAAATGTGTTTGTCGAAAACAAAGTCAGTGTCAGTGTTAAAGTCATCTCAGTGTATTTTCTTATTCTTCAATGATAATACAAGGCTCCAGGAGAGTGGAATTATATCTATTTGTGGGTGCCCCAACACCTCCAATGAAACGTGGAAACAGTGGTAAAAGTGGTAAAACATCCTTTGAATGTTCTCTTTTTTTCATTTCAAGCACTACTTCTTGGTTCAATGCAGTTCGAACGGGCTGTGAGAGGGCTAAAACGCTTGATACAATTTGTTATTTATTTTCACGTTGTGACTCTCGATAATGTTTCAAATTTTCCGACCCCTGATAATTAAAAAATACAAATAAAAACCCTTGTGAAGTGGCGTTTGAACTGGGATCCGTGTCGTCTATAAAATAATCACCTTTTAAAAATATCATGTGAGGCAGCCTGTTTAAGTGACCAAGTTTAATGTGTTGTGATTTCAGAACAACATTTGTTCGTATCTATGAGCAGATTCAAATTACCCCCTGAGAATGAAAGCCTTTCAGACACTTTTTACATTGTATGAATCCTCTCAAACTTATGCTGTGCTTCACTGGGTCACCTTGTATCGATACTATTTTTCCATCTCCGGGAACGATGTAATTGTGTGAGTTAGTGGTGCTTACAGGATAAGTTATACTTATTTCAAGTTTTAATAAATTCGCGGCATCTTTGTAAATTTTTGTTGAAGGGTGCAAGGCTAAATAACCCGTTAATAATAAGTAACTTTGCCCTCGTCTCCCTTGACACAATGAATCTTTTTCTATCACTTTTAATGGCTGCTATTTTTCTTTATTATAAATCTTGTCCAAGTTGTTGCCAGTTCAGTTTTAGGACTCGGAGTCTCACAAGAGTCATCAAGGAACTTTTCACGGAGACTCCGACCCCACTACCCAAACGAGCAACTCCCACGATGAAGGGTTAATTAAGAAACCAAAGTTAAACGTCCCCCAAAGCATAAGGACGGCCGCCTACCTTTGGTCACCCTCTCACCAGCCAGTTGCCAGCTGACCTACGGTATTTACGGTACCTATCACCTGCCAGTTGACCTAAATTATTTTTCCAGAAGCTGAAAAAATGTCGAGTTAGAGGTATATGAAGTACATACGGTGACGCTGGGCGACGATGTTTCTTTTACTTCTTGTGGAAACCTGAAGAGGCCGGTTGCCCACCCCTCGTGTGGGCGCGTGTTAATTCTCATAAGCTTTGACACTTGCACGATGACAATTTCGTAAGGACAATGCAATATCATCGCAAGCAACCCATTCCAAAAGCAATCGCTTTGCGGTGTTAAACATGAGCCTGTACTACTGCAGTGGTCAAAAACCGTCTGCACACCTACCTTAGGTGGTAAAAATTTGGGATTTATAGCAAGAACGCATTTTTTAATTTGTCTATCGAAAGATAATTTATGAAGCAAAATTTTTTAAGTGTCGAAAAGGTCAATTTCAACTGCCAACAGGTCAAGCTAGGTCACAAAAAGGTCAAACAAATCAAAAGTCAAGTTTTTTAATTTTAAAATTTTCCTTTTTCAAAATAATGTATGGTTAAAGACGAGTTCAATGATATACAAAACTTGTTAATCAAGCAGTGCGTTTTTGAGTTATGAAGCATCAAAGATGAGTCTACAAGGTGACCTTCCGAAAATTCTGCGGACTATAACTCGGTCACCGTTGGTCGGAGGGGGCAAGATTCTGACAGGCGTGTTTCTGGCCCAAAACTACCCCGGAAACAAAGTTCAGATTTTTTCTAGACATGGTGGTGTCAAGTTCAAATATTTTTGGTCGTTTTGTCCTGGAATGCCCCTATGACGTCACAGGCTAGGTCACTCAATCTTGAGCTCAAGGTCCCAGGTTCAAGTCAAAGGTCATAGGTCAAGGTCAAACCTGATGTCCCGCCCGACGGTTGCCATAGAGCTAGTTGCAGTATACATTATAGGCAAAATGTAATATTTTGACGTCAAATGTCAATGGTCTTGAACGACCTTGAACTAAAGTTTCAGAGAACAATGCCTCAGACCTTCCCTCCGGTACTTTAGGTCACTTTATCTCCATATCCGGCTTCTCATCACCTAATCACGGCGTTTCCCAATGGCTACCCTGCACAGACAGAATTTGACCTACATGGCCTCCTTTTACCTTGAATATAATGACCTAGGTCTATGAAAATCGGGTTTAGGGTAGAATACCCTAGCCTCTACAAATACCAGAACGTTCATTTTCCCAGACCTCTTGGGTTTTGCACTGTCAAGGTCACTGATGCCAAGCAGGCTTGCACAAAGACGACACACAGACATACTGGATCTCCAAATTCTGATCTGATACGGCATTTCCGCTGCCAGATTCGTCTTCAGCGCCACAAATTACCCTAGAAACGAAATATTTTGTATTGGACCCATGACAAAGGTTAAATTTTGTTGACCAGTGTAATCAGGAATTGCAGTCAGGCCCTGTGTATACGGAAACTCAGGCTGTCGCCTGCCGAAAGTCATCGCTGGCCGTAGAAAAGCAGCAAAGAGACGTGAAGACGATTGCGAGCCACTTTATTTGCCACAAAGTCTTGTGAATCGTCTATCGCGACATAGGCGGATCCAGGATTTCCAATCGGGTGGGGAAAGGGAGCCCACAAGCTGGGGCGCCATCCGAACCATTGGGAGATGAAGGACGGTGACGCGGTGATGCGTCGGCCGTCGACGACCCGCCCCCTTGGGAAGCAGGTAGGTTCCGTTTCGCTTCCTCGGTCGCTCGCCACGGTCGAGGAGAGGGCCGGGAGGCCCCCACGCCGTCCACCACGTGAAGGCGGAACCAATCGGACAGCCATAGAGGTTTCCGTCGCGGCCGCAGCGCGGAAGACAACATTGGAAGGCTCATACAAACCGTCCAGGACGGCTGGAATAAGCCGCCCAAGTCCGGACGACACCCCATTGAGGGCAGACACGCCGACCGGTTCGTGCTGCTTGCTTTCGACTTCGCCCGAGCTTATGATAAGATTGACCACAACATGCTAAAGCTGAAACTACTGCGCCAAGGTCTGCCCAAGTGTATGATCACATGGATATTCCAGTTCCTACGTGACAGAAGGGCGAGGGTGGAGATTAACGGGGCTCTCAGCGCCGAACGCCCCTTCAGAGCCGGACTCCCCAGGGCTCGGTCCTAGCCCCAACGCTCTACACGCTCTGGGCCGCAGACCTCATCACCACTCTGCAAGAGATCCCGGGTACCACCGTGTACATGTACGCGGATGACACTGCGACACTCAGCAGCGGGGCTGGCCTGGAGACAGCACAGAAGCGGGCACAACAGGCAGCGGACGCCATGACAAGTTGGGCGTACCGGTGGAAGATGGTAGTGGCCGGCCACAAAACGCAAGCCCTCGTCCTGTCCCAGTGGGCACAAGACGCAAAAATCTGAGCCTCCAAGTGGCCGGAACAACGGTAACCGGCGACCGGCACCTGAAGCTCCTGGGAGTCACTTTCGACCGCCTACTTCACTTCGGCGAGCACTGCAACACACCCGCCGCAAAGTAAAGCCACGCGTAGCCCAACTGAAAAACTGACGGGCCGCACCTGGGGACTTCGCGAGCCCCAACTACGTACCATCGCCAACGGATACGTAAGGGGTGCCTTGGTACGGTGCCGCCGCTTGGCTCCCAGCTGCGTCGAGTCTCATGTCGAGACAATCGACAGGAGCTGCGGGCCGCAGCCCGTGTAGTCACCGGATGCCCCGGAGGAACCCCCAGAGACGCCCTCATGGCGGAAGCTGGGCTACCACCCGCCCGAGTCCGACGTCAGTCCTCGCCGCTCGCATGAGGCACATGCCGCCGCGCTCCCGCCAGTGATCCGCTCCGCCTTACTGCAGAATTCAGAGCCCTCGTCGCCTCACTACCACAGGATGGCGCTTCACCGGGGAAGAGGCCCTACATTGATCGGAGCCGCTGAGACCACCGTGGAGGCTGACTCTGAACCCATCCGCCCTGGCAACCCACTGCCAACGTTCAATTCAACCTCAGCGTTGGCGTGGGTGGAGGACGCGACGCCCCAGATCCGGTCCGGAGAAGCGCAGCCGAGGCACAGCTAGCGACGCTCCCACAGCAAGCCAGCGCGTCTGGTCAGACGGCTCTGCCAGCGCAGGCGTCTCACGTGGAGGCGGCGGCGCCATCCTCAGATTCCCAACGGTGAAACGCTGAAGTAAAGTGGCAGCCGGGCAACTGTGTTCGAGCACCAGAGCGGGCTGTTCGCCCTCCGAGCGGCCCTCAGCCGTTCGTGACGCGGCAGACAAGGCCGGCACAACCCCCGTTGTCATTTGCTGCGACTCACGAGCGGCACTCGACATGCTGGCGGGCGGGCTGCCGAGCAGACCCAGCTCGGCATCGAAATCTGGCGACTGCTGATGACCCTAACCGACCGGCAGCGGAAATCCACCTCCAATGGGTCCCGCACATTGCGGCCTTCAGGACAATGAACGGGCTGATACATTGGCCAAGGAAGCCGCAGACCTGCCCCAAGACCAGTATGCGCCGACGTGAAGACGATTACAAAGCCGTCTCACGCGCCGCCACCCGAAATGGCGCCGAAACTGGCCCAACAGTTTCTTCAAAGAAATAATGGAGGACCATATGCCTGCCCCAGTGACCCTAGATGACCGCGATGCCGCAGTGAATGTACACCAACTGCGAGCCGGGCACTGGGGCCGGTCCCAACAATACCTTCACCGGATCGGCCGTCGTCCAGGAAGGTCCTGCGAAAATGCAGCGACCCAGACTGTCAGAGGCAAGGTGCCTTGTTTGCCGCGAGGAGGGTGACACCCCAGCCCATGTCCTCCTGCGGTGCCCCGCCTGGCCGGCACCCGACTACGACTGCTGGGAAACATCCACGTTCAACCGCAGCAGATGAGGGACGGCGACGTGGTGGCGGCCTTGGCCGCCGAATACCTCCGCCACAAGGGCCCCTAGAGGGCTAAGGCTTGGCACGCCCAAGCCCTGGAAGAAAAACAACAACAACCATTGGGATGCCTTTCCTGGAGCGGAAACGCCTATTGTGGGAGCACTGATCTTGCATCCTGAAGGGGGAGGGGTGGGAGGTGAAATTTCAGGTGAGGCCATCGACCTTTCAGGGGGCCTGTGACCATTTGAGGGGGAGGCAAGGGTTGATAGATGGCGGGGTTAAGTGCCCGTTGCCTCCTGGATCCGCCTATGTATCGAGGCTTTTAAGCTGAGTAAAGACCCGGCTGCCTGGGAGCTTTGTTCTTTTCTCCGCGGCTGCCGGTGCTCCGGTTTCGTAGACGTTTTCTGTCCCACTGAATACTTTTGGTAGCTAAGGTCTGTGGTAGTCACTGGTTGGCGAGCTGGCGGGTTTTTCTGCCCCTGTGTTTGAGAAGCAGGTTTCCCTCTTCCTTTTTAAGAACCCCCCCCCACTCCCCCAATATCAGGGTATCTGCAGTAAATGCATAGCCGGAGGCTGAGCCAAGGCAATGACGGAAAGGCTCCAGCTTGTTAAGCCCGAAAATGAAGTCCTGAATCTGCCACTGCAAACAGTCAGAAGATCACACTATTGGCAGCACTTTGAATCGCCTTGAAAGTCATTGATCACGAAAAAATATCGAGATAACTCGTGATTCAAGGCTAAGTGCATTCCTACTGTAGCTCATCTAAAATTCTTGCTCCAGACGAAGAGAAACCAACTATATGAAAGCCATGTACAAAATTATATATTCTGGAACCTGCCAAAAGCCTATATTAGAGAGAATGGTTGAGGGCTTCCAAAAAGACTGAGTGAACATAAATGCAACGTACGAAAATAATATTCAGGCACAGACTGTATTTTCCGACTGAAAGATAACTGCCATTATTTACCAAAATGTCAAAACGCTAGAATTTTACAAGATATATGACTAAAGCAATTCGGAAAAGACTTGGAGCGCCATATATAATCAGCGAACCTTCGGCTCTCAGCTCAAAGTTTGGATTCTCTAGGTGGGGCACATTGCTAGTGCAAATAACCTTAACACGCGCCCTTCTGAAGGGGCGAAATTCGACCCCCTAGTTTTCCCCAAATAATGCGAAAACAAATAGACAAATAACAACGAAATTTGTGACCAGTACCAGTACATTATTCCTGATCGATTTGCACGCATGAGACAATTTTTTAGGTCAGCTCATATCAGGTCAAGGAGCTATTCAAGGTCATGCGACTCGACCTCAAAACCCCAAAATTAAGATTCGAAGCGACGCAAAAAGGATCCTCTGCCAACTAATCACTTTTAGGCTTTCACAGTATGATAGGTTCATTCAGACTCAGAAATCTGTTCTGTCGAAATTTTCATATTGCTGACATAAGATGAGGTCAATTCTTCGGTCAGCCCATTATAAGCCCATGGTGAAAATAGGAAGAGCTCGTTTTCAGTAAGTACATGCTAGATCAACTTGAAAGTCCTCATACATGTATTCCTAGCACGATCTTGACCATAAAGTTCATCTGAACTCTCATGCTTGCATTTTACTTATTTCTGCGCGGGGAGTCGATCCATATGCAGCATGACTATAAGAGATCCCCCCTGTGACCCTGACCTAGCTGGATAAGAGATCACTCTGTCACCCTGACCTAGCTGGATAAGAGATCACCCTGTGGCCCTGACCTAACTGGATAAGAGATCACCCTGTGACCCTGACCTAGCTGGATAAGAGACCACCCTGTGACCCCTGACCTAGCTGGGTAAGATATCACTCTATGGCCCCTGGCCTAGCTGGATAAGATATCACTCTGTCACCCTGACCTAGCTGGATAAGAGATCACTCTATGGCCCCTGGCCTAGCTGGATAAGAGATCCCCCTGTGGCCATGACCTAGCTGGGTGTCAGGGTCACAAGTCGAGTCTGCGGAGCGCCACGGGTCGCACGTGTGCTCGGCTCTCCTTGCCCCGCCACCCGCACCCACTTTGAGTGATAGCTGTGCGTTTAGACTACACGAGAGATCACTCTCGTGTAGTCTCGTGTAGACATTCCGTATTCACTTCTTAAACGGTTAGGACGTGTTTTAACGGCTCTAGCTCTCCAGACTTTTTCTCCTTTATCTGAAGGATTCTCTGTTTGACTCGTGTCTCGCTGGAAAGCCCAATCAATTTCCTTTCTAATACTGTTACTTACATGGCGTTACAGCTATTATGCTGTGAGCTATCATAAGTTGAAATTTTGTTGATTTTCAAATCATTATTATTTTGGCCATCTTTTGAACTTCGATGATTCGCAAAAACTGCACTCGAATTTTCCTACAGTCCTCGTGCGCTTCAATATCATCGGTTACCTCTTCAGTGAATCTCAAGAAAAGTGATAACTAATCAGTGAAGACTAAAATTAATATTCTGTTTAATTTGATTAATTGATATCGTCTGTACCTCACCGCACCACGGCTTAGTCGCAGCTCCCGACCACTCCAGACTCTTTAAAAGTGTGTTATTTGTGAATTCTTAAAAGTGGTAATAATAAAGGAGTAGGCCGAGGCGGCGGGTAGTGTGTGGTAATCGAGGACAATGTCGCAGATCAAGGAGGCGTTGCGAGCCCTTCTTCTGGAAGAAGAGTTCGCAGAAAAACTACAGGCTATAGTAGCAAATGCTGTAGAAGTCGCTGTAACAAGAGCGACTGAAAGATGCGAAGAAAAGATCATAGCCCTCCAAACAGATCTGACATCCACCCATAAGAAACTGATAGCTGCCGAAAGAAGGATAGATCAGCTGGAGCAATACAGCAGAAGGAACGCACTAATAATCAGCGGTGTTCCGGAAGCGAACAACGAAAATACTGACTCCATCATAATCGACGTTGCTAAGGCTGCCGGTGTAACGGTGTCACCAGACGACCTTGACCGATCACATCGGGTTGGTAAAATAGGTAGGGATAGACCTAGGGCAATCATAGCCAAGTTTGTTTCCCAAAACATGCGCCAGAAGCTTTTCGAGGCCAGAAAGGACGTGTCGGCCAACCGTGTGCGTGGTCATGCCACTCTGACGCGGGAGGCACTGGACAACGTTTTCATTGCCGAGTGTCTCACTCAGAAAAACCAACATCTTCTTTATATCGCCCGGCAGCTAAAGAAGAAGAAGAAGGTGTGGGCAGCGTACACAACAAACGGCCGAGTTAAAGTGCGACAACGCGAGAACCAGCCGGTGAAATGTATTGATGAAGTCACAGACTTCCATGGTATCATTGGTACTGACGATGTAGTACTGGAGGATATACTTGCATCGGCTAACACAAGCAGCTCAAGTCACAGAGCCCCAACCCCGACGTCAACGCAACAGGACTCGATCGGGAGCAGTGCCGGTCCGGCGGGTGCAGGACCCTGGTCAGTCGCCAGAGGACGGGGTGGACGCCGTAACCAGCAGCAAAAAGGAGCCTCGACGAGCCGGTAATGGTAATGAATCAGAACAGCGGTGCGATGGCCACAGGACGTAATCAGACGCATGACGGAAGATGGTGATGATTGAGCACCATCCTCTCTTACAGTTTTCTGCCATGCAACACTGCAAAGCACATTGAAATCGTAATATAACTGTGCTACCAGGTAAGCCTGCATTGTAATTCTCACAATATCTGAATAAGAACTGCAAGCCTGAAAGTTATGATGTGTCAAGGCACCTTCTGTGCTGCATATTGTACATATGTTGGTCAACTTATGGTTGTGTTTCATGAATATTGCCTTGTGAATGTTTTTTGTTTGCTGAACCCCAAATTCAATCAGGTAGTATTACGACGGTCCCAATCAGATGAAGATGTGTATGTTGTTCTCTTGTATGATCCCTTCGAAAAACAAGAATTTTCATGTTTTGTACTGTTCACACTACCCGCCGCTAGTTATGGCGCCCATGGCTGACCCGCCTGCTGCCCTCAGTTTTCCTTTGCCGCGTACCCCAACACATAATATCAACATATCGGCAGTTAATATAAACTCAATTACAGCCCCCTGCAGGCTTCAAGAACTAGCTCAGTTTGTGGACAACAATGATATTAGCATCTTGTTACTATCAGAGTTGAAAATAGATGCATCAGTGCATCCCAGCCTTTATTCCCTCCAAGGGTTTCATCCCCCGATTACGAAAACCAGAACTAGGAGAGGTGGGGGTGTTGGTCTCTATATAAAGAATTCCCTACCCTTCTCCCATCTTGTCCAGCTAGAGAATGCAGCATTTGAAGCAACATGGGCCCAAATCAAGGTTCAGAAGTTTTGCTTATTAGTATGCTCTTGTTATTTACCTCCAAACACACCATCTGAAAAGTTAACAAGCTTCCTAGATTACCTTGAAGAAAGTGTAACTGAGGCCCAAAGACTACTTCCTGATGTAATCGTTATAGCTGGGGACATGAATGCTGGAAATTGCTGGCTAACAGAAAGAAATGTCGAACATTCACCCATCACCCCCTTTGAACGCAGGTTGAAAGACACGTCAGAAACGCTCTCATTGTCTCAGCTTATCCATACAGCCACTAGGTTACATGGTGGAACCCACAACATCCGTGACCTTATTTTCACAAACAGACCCGATTTTGTCCGAAAGGCTGGCATTCTGGCACCTTTCTCCAGCATTGACCACCTTCCTATATTCATGTCTATTTCCCTAGCAGTCCCTTTGCCAGCTGGGGTAGTACGCGCAACTAATTGGGATTACAAAAGGACAAACATCGAAGCCCTGGTAGAAAACCTATCTCAAATAGACTGGGATGTCATAATCGACAAAGATCTGGATGAAGCTGTCATTGCACTGACCAAAACAATAATTGATGTGGCTTGCAGTCATATACCCCGCAAAAACATAATAGTTAGGCAAAACAAGCCTTGGTTCACATCAGAATTGCACCGACAAATTCGCAAGAGAGATAGACTCTTTCGAGCTGCTAAGTGCAGCCAAACAATGCAATCCTGGGACCGTTGGCGTCGCCAGCGTAATCTGGTCACAAGTATAAACAGAAAACTTAAGAACGAGAATATTACTCGAAAGGTTAACCAGCTACTTAAATGTAAAAAAGATCCCTTCAAATATCATACCATCCTCAAAAGTATCACCGGATTCAAACGTTATGACGTGATTCCTCCCCTCATTATTGAAGACAATATCATGAACGACGATCACCAAAAAAGCAAACGCTCTTAACTTTTACTTCTGTACGCAAACGGATATTAATATCACCACGAGCCATGAAGATCAGCTACAAAAATACGTATCTGATTCTTTGACAGTCCCTCACAGCCTTGAATTTGACGAAATTGGTCGAGAAGAGGTCTTGCGCATCATAAATAAACTTGACTGTTCCAAGGCGAGTGGGCCAGACAACCTTCCAGTAAAAATTTTGAAAATGACGGGGGCATTCATAGCAGAGCCATTAGCAAAAATTTTTAACAAGTCCATCAACCTCGGAAAATTTCCTACGCCATGGAAACTTGCGACCGTCAAACCAATTTTCAAAGGTAAGGGCTCTCCCTCTGAGGTTAAGAATTATAGACCGATTAGCCTTCTTCCTTGCGTGTCGAAAATATTCGAAAAACTTGTGTTCTCACGCATATATCAACATATAATGCTGCATTCTCTTCTAACACCAAAGCAGAGTGGCTATCGCCCAGGACATAACACACAGATTCAACTCACCTACCTGGTTGACAAACTTTTCAAGTCACTAAATGAGGGTTCAGATTTCACTGTAGTATACCTAGACATCTCGAGATATTTTGAGAAAATCTGGCATGATGGTTTATTAGCTAAATGTAGCATTGAATTTGGGATAGACGGGACACTTCTGCAGTGGCTCAAGTCGTACTTAAGTGGAAGAACCCAAATCGTGCAGATAGGTGAAAGTAATTCATCACCCAAGGCATTGAAGGCAGGTGTTCCTCAGGGGTCAGTCCTAGGGCCCCTCTTGGCAGTTATGTACTTGAATGGTCTAATTGGCCATACAGAAAGTGATATTATGTTCTTTGCTGATGACAGCTCCCTTCATGCCAGCCACACTCCACATAATGTTACTGAAGTGCAGGGTAAGCTTCAAAAAGACCTAGACTCAATTTTGGCTTATGGCCATAAGTGGGTTATCACCTTCAATGCCTCTAAGACCACACAACAAACGTTTTCTCACAAAAGCAGAGTAAGCGCACCTTTGCTCAATTTCAACAGCATTCGAATCCCCCAAAAACAATCACATAAGCACCTAGGACTGACACTTTCAACTGACCTGAGGTTCAAGTCGCATGTCAGCGAAGTTCTCCTGAAATTCAACAAAGCGCTAAGCCCCCTGTATCCTATAGCAGACTTACTCCCCAGACAAACACTATTAAGTATCTACAAAACTTATGTACAGCCATATCTAGACTACTGTGACACAGTATATGACGGTCACCTGACAGAGTACGACAAGGGTCGTCTTGAAAAGGCCCAGACCAGAGCTGCCAGATTAATAACAGGAGTGCCGCGAAGGACGTCGAGAACAAAACTGCTAGAAGAGCTTGGGTGGTATACACTTGAAAAACGACGGGAGACAAATGGCATTCTTCTCTTCCACCGTATCATGTTTGATGACAGAGTACCCCAGTATATTAAAGACTTAATACCGAATCCCAGACATCTTGATACTTCCAGAGTCCTTAGAAATACGCTTAACAACTATCTTTCATATCCAGAATCCAGCACATCCTCCTACTCTAACTCTTTTGTTCCCCGAGTCACAAGAGTGTGGAATAGTCTTCCGCAAGAGCTGCGGCAAACAAACAACATTTTACACTTCAAAAAACAGATATTAAGAACTCGCGTCCCTGTAACTCCGAAATCTTATTTTTCCTTTGGTACGAGACTGGGCAACAGACTCCACACACAGATCAGGCTTGAATCGTCGGCACTGAATGGTCACAGACATGCCCTTGGTAGGTCTGACTCCCCAGCCTGTGACTGTGGTCATCCAAGAGAGGATATTAAACACTTTTTCCTAGCTTGCCCTCACTACGATGGGCTCAGGGCTGAGCTATTTCTCGAACTCTCCGGTATTCTCCACATAAATTTCAATGACCTGCCTATTACCACACAAATCAGCACCATAGTTCTCGGACCTGTAGACAAAAAACTTTGCAAGACCACCGCAACAGTTGTACAAAAGTTCCTAATAAAAACCAACAGACTTTAGATTCGTTCAATTCATGGTAGGGTAAAAATTATCAAAATCCTAGCTGCCTCTAGATTCACTCGGGGAAGCAACAATACCAGGAAGGATTTACTGAGGGTGGAGTTGGCGAGGGAGCGTGGCGCCGTGGCTAGACGGGAGGTACAGATGATATAATGTGGTTAGGAAACAATATTTTAGAAAATATCAAAGTTATTTATTCATGTGTTCATGATTTGTGTTTTTGTAAAACAATTTCCAAACATGTTTGTGCGTGTGTGGGTGTATGTGTGTGTGTGTGCTGTGCACGAGTGTTAGAAATGCAGCGTCATTATAGATAACTAGTTTTATACTAGAGCTCGAGAGGGGCCTGGAATTAAGTGCCGTTGGCACTTTTGCCTCAATCGAGCCGAACATTTGTTTTATTTCACTGCGATGTAATGATGAAATATATGTTATGTTATGTTATGTTACGAGAAGTGACCTGAGTGCGTTAGAGCGACTGACTGAGTGCCAGTGGAGTGATTTTGAGCCTATAAGTGTAATGAGTGTTGGGATCTGGAGTGGAGAGGTGAGAGAATGCCAGCCCGTATGGCTTAGGGAAGATTTGGCTTTGCTGAGTAACATTGATTATCTGTCAGTGATTTGGCTTTATTACGGTGATGAACAATTTTCGGAACATGAGGCCCATTGAAATACTAGTAGTTTGCCTCTTGATGCTTTACGTCACCAGCACTCTGCTTCAAGTTTCTCGCCCAGCCGCCGCCTGGAATCAGCATAGGGCGCGTCCCTTGGCCGCAGCCGGTGACCTTGACCGCAGCCAGCCCGACCCAGCAAGGTGGCGCGCATCCCCGAGATCAGCTGATCGTGTGAATGCTCCGGCCGGAGCTGGACAGGGCGGCAGAGGCGCACACAGGCTAGAGGGAGGCGCGGCGGCGTCAACTGGAGCAGACACGGGGATGCTGGGGCTAAGTGTCTCATCTTTGGACACCTCAACGTACAGTCTCTCAAGCCCAAATTACCGGATCTACGTGTAGACATCGACGCAACTTACGGATTCGATGTTTTGGCACTCTGTGAGACATGGCTTCAAGCAAGCATTCCCGACCGACTACTAACTGTGAGTGGATACAAACTTTTTCGAGCCGACAGACCTGATACACTGAACCTGCCGAAAGGCAAAGGAGTTGCGGTGCTTGTGCGGAACAATCTCAGGTGCGAACTTCTTTCAAAGCCGGAAACTGGTATTGTTGATTCAAATTTGGAAATTATATGGGTCTCAGTGCAGTTATATAAACGCACGAAAGTATTGATTGCTTCTGTGTATAGAGTGCCAAATTCTACCAGTCGTCAGCTTAGAGCTGATTTTGATGACCTGGAAGCACAGATACAGGTTATGCTGGCTGACCACCCTCGCTCTACTCTCGTAATTGCTGGTGACTTCAACCGCTGTACATTGAGAACTCCAACTGACAGTGGTCATCACATCTCGAGAGTTCTATCTTTGTATGGTCTTCATGTTACCAACTGTACACATGTTACGTATCGTCCCGCGTCAAGTTTGTTAGATATTGTCGCAACTAACCGACCCGACCTTGTAAAGCGGGCGGGTGTTACTCGATGCCATTACGGCACCCCCATGACTTCACACGCATCATTTTGTCTCATGTAACCCGCACACCACCGCAACAAACCCGCTCTTACAGGCGTGCCATCCATAGGATTGATTTCGACTCTTTCAATCAACAGCTATACAACGCCGATTGGTCGTGCGTCCGCGACTCGCAGTCCACCTCTGATAAGTGGCATGCTTTTCGGCATGTTTTTATCCATCACCTTAACAACGTTGCACCACTTCTGCCTGTTAATCCCCACCAGCGGAGAGTTTCATCTGCTTCTGTTGAAACACAGGACTTGCTACGGGGCCGCCGTACTGCACTGAATGCTGGAGATCGCGGGGAATATGCGCGTGTCAACCGACTGTGCCGGGCCGCCATCCGCCGCGACTGTGTGTCATTGTACGCCGGTGAAATTAGGCAGCGGAGGCCGGGTGGACTGTGGCGCGTGCTGCAGCCGGTGATAGGCCGCAAACAGCAGCAGTGTACTGTACCGAATATCTCGCCCGATGCATTGAACGATTATTATGCAACAATAGGACAAAACACTGCGGTCAGTGTGCCAGCTCCCTCAGCGGTCGTACCCACCTCACTACCACGTGTTTTGACATGCTCCTTCAAAGTTCGCCCTATCGACCTAGACACTCTCTGTATAAATCTCGCCACTATGCAGGTCTTTAAATCTACCGGATTAGATGAAATCAGTGTTCATTTCCTTCAAAAATTCTTTTTTGGTTTAGGCTTTCCACTTTTGGATGTCATCAACTCCAGTTTAACTTCTGCCTCTGTGCCTGCTTCGTGGAAACATGCCTTAGTTACACCCATACCCAAGGGTAGGACGACTGCTGGACCAGCGGATACAAGACCCATCTCTATATTACCGGTCATTACTAAATTAGTAGAACGTATTGTTCAGAAACAATTGACAGAATATCTTGAAAATCACAGGCTTCTTTCTGATGCACAACATGGATACCGGAAACAGCATTCGACTCATCATCATCATTGTTGGGGTTTAACGACGCACCAACTGCCAGGGTCACGGCGTCGCCAACTCTCACCCTGTTGGAAGGGATTTTGGGGATCAGATCGACTTATTCAGAGGCTCCGCCGGGACTTGAACCCGGGACCGGTGGCTTAGAAGACGAGGGTGCTATCCACTAAGCCACCTCATCCCCAACAGCATTCGACTGAAACGGCTTTAAGTGTTATTACTGACACGGCACTTCGGGCTATGAACAGAGGTGAAATTTCGATTCTTGTCCTGCTTGATTTTTCTAAATGCTTTGATGTGGTGCCACACTCAAAACTTCTTCAAAAACTTGCACTCTACGGCATTGACACCCGCTGGTTCAGCAGTTACCTCGCAGGCCACACGCAGCAGGTGCAGATGCAGGCAGTTGATAGCTCAACGCAGCGTGGCTGCTTTAGAGGAGGCAGTGTCCTCTCCAAAACTCGGCATATTCCTAAGGGAATTTTCCAGGGAGGGGCCTTAAGTTGTACCTTGTTTTCTTTTTATGCCAATGATCTGAGCCTGTGCGTGGGTGATGATGTCACGATAGTGCAATACTGCGATGACACTCAGATCATGGTTACCGGCAAGAAGATAGATTTATCAGATTTGGTCATTCGACTAGAAACTGCATTGAAGTCTGTATACCAGTGGTGTGGCTTAAACAAAATGAAACTGAACACGCAAAAGATTCAGATGATTGTTCTCGGTACTGGGGCAATGCTGCGCGACCTTCCCCCTGTTAGTTTGAACTTTTGTGGTGCCGTTGTGCAAGAAACACGTTCAGTGAAAAATCTAGGGATATTAATCGATAGGCAACTAAATTATCAGTCGCATACTGATTTAGTAGCGCGACATTGATTTAGTGGTCTCTCTCTCTCTCTCCTCTCTCTCTCTCTCCCTCTCTCTCCTCTCTCTCTTCTCTCTCTTCTCTTCTCTTCTCTCTCTCTCTCTCTCTCTCTCTCTCTCTCTCTCTCTCTCTCTCTCTCTCTCTCTCTCTCTCTCTCTCTTACAGCTTGGCCTGTCTTTGGTGTAATTGGTTGTCGTTCTGTCCCCGCTGTGTTCTGTCTGGGTGCTGCCGATGAATTGGTGTTTTGTGTGTGAGTCTATGTATTTTCTTCCTTCCTTTGATGTGTACTTGTCTTGTCCTATGTGTATTCATACCTCCCATGAAATGCATCGTCCTATGCTGCTCAGGGGATCGTGCACGGGCTTGAGTGGTTCACTCGATTGCAACAAAGTATCTGACTTAATAACTATGGTTATCGGGAAGCGAACTCAGGCTCTTCCAGCCTTCCCACCTCGTGTTAGCCGCACACGAGTCAGTCCAAAAATGTATTCTCCTGCATAAGCTGTTCCACTCTGCTACCCGTACCATGATCGATAAGCGCCCTCCCAGTCGCCGAACTGGACCCCCCCCCGAGCTGGGTCTCTTTGGTCCGCTCCTCTCGGAGCGAGCTCCTGTACCTTCGGGCCGGACAGACGGTGATATAATTGTCAATCACCCCGGCAGCTGATCTCGTCGCCGCTAAGTTGAGGCGGCGACCCTCCCGGCATCGTCTCTGGTGGCGCGATGGGCTCGCCTGGTGGCCGGGCTGCGTCCCTTCGGCGCCGGCTGGGCGCCTGGCCAGCGTACCGGAGGGCAGCAGCAGCGGCGGTACGGTGCCCGGTCGCCATATGCCGCGGCTCCCGCTGGTCGACCGGCCTACCTTCGAGTCGTAGGCCGAGCACAGGCCACCGGCGACCTCAGCCAGCTCAAATAGTGTTTGAGCATTACCGGCCGAGGAGCGGCCGGTGATGTCCCGCACCTTTACCTACTGCCGGCTGGGGAGCCTGGGGGGCCGGTTCGGGAGCCTGCTGCCGCTGGTCGCCTGCTACTTGAACACCGGCCCCTCGTGCTACATGTGGGTGCGACTGGGGTTCGACCCGAGGAGAGACCTGGCCGCCTGGACATTCCGGACCATCGACTTCCACACACGCAGTGCGGTGCTGAAAAACAAGATGAAAAATGAAATGATGCAAGAAGGAAAAAACGTGCGTCGGCAGCTGAGCGACACCGCCTGTCTGTCTGGGGTGATGTGGCGGCGCCCTGGCGGGCTGCACATCCGGACGCGGACTCTGGAGGGGGCGGCCGCGGCCCTGTCCGGCTGCCTCCGCGATCCGCCGCCCGTGCCCCCTGCTGTCTGGCCGGGGCCCGCCCGGGGCGGGCGCTCTGGCCCGGTCTGTGACCCACTCGACGGAGGGTTGGCGGCGGACCTCGTGCTGGTCTGTCGCTGGGAGCTGACGGCGACCATTTGGCGGATATGACGGTGACCATCCGGCGTACATGGCAGTGATCATCTGGCGGACATGAGCGGCAGACATGTGTCCCGATTGCGCACACGGGGACTTCGGTCTGACTGACCGGTGGCGGAGCTGACAGGCAGCTCGACTCTGTGCGACCGGACTCCGTGGTCTAGTGGGGTTGGGAGCGGGCCGGCACACAGACGGGATCATCGCGTGGGGACTGGTGCAGGATCCCGGGTTCCGTTGTCGAGTGGTGGTCGGTCGGCTCGTCCCCGGGGACGGTGGCGGGCCGGGGGCGGTGGTCGCGTGGGTCGATCAGGGACCGAAGTTTCCAACGAGCGATGTGTTTGTTGGTTGTGATGGGTGTGATGTGTGATGTGATGTGGGTGTGATGTGGCCGATGCTGGCACTTCCGCTTGAGGTCCTTCTTTGGGCCCATTGTATCTCTCGTGCACTACATTCTATGATGTTAAGGTGTCCCAAGCTCCGTGTCGGAAGCGGTATTTTTGGTGACCCAAGAGGTAGTTCACCCACGTTGCTGACTTGGTGCATCGCGTCCACCATTGTCCATCCCACCCTTACTCTTGGTCTGTCACTCATGTTGGCCATCTGCACAATTTATGTCAGCACCGCGCTCCTTCGCACGCATTCACACGTCCTGGTCTGAGCTTCACTCACGCGTTTTGATCACCTACACTATTTATGCTAGCGTCACGCCCTTCACCAGTCTGCCCACTCACATACACGCTCAGGTCCGCGTCCGTGCCCTCCTGGGCGTAACTGTTTAAGAGGCCTCGCGCTGAACGGGCGGTCACGGACGCGGCCCGCTTCCACTAGCTAAATCGCACTTCACCTTGCCCACTCCTATATCGTACCGCTTTTCTTCAGTCGTCAGCGACCGCACGCGTGTTCGGGTCTGTTCCGGGGGTGCTCTCTCTGCTGGCTGGGTGTGTGGCGCAGTCAAAAATCTTAATCTTGGTGGGTTTCGGACGTACGTTTTCTCCGCTGAGTCACGTTTGCGCTCGATTAGCCGAAGCTCCACCCGACCGGCATCGTACACGTTCCGCCTCCCTTCAACGTGGGGTTCTCCCTCACTTACGTTCCGTTGTGTGCTGCCAATCGCGATGTGTGTCTAATTAATAATAAACATACGGTACCAAAATGCACTGGAATTCTTGTGGCACTAAGTCACGCAAGACATGTTATGCCGCGCTCGGCACTGAAATGCATAGTACAGGCCCTGGTATTGTCTGTCGTTAACTACTGTGCCTCCGTGTACGGGTCTTGTGGTGCCACTCAGCTGCACCGTGTGCAAAATATTATAAATTTCTGTGCGCGTGTAGTGACTGGTCGGAGACGCCGCGAACATATTTCTGATGTTTTACCTCAATTAGGATGGTTCACAGCCCAGCAACTCGTCGAATACCAAACTACATGTGCTGTGCGACGAATAATTCTGACTGGTTCACCGCCTCAGCTACTGGCGACCATAGGCCCGCCAGCCTCTAATTTACATAATCACGACACGCGTCGAGCGGGTCTTTTCACTCTTCCACAGATTCGAACAGAGAGTGGTCGCCGTAGACTCAACTTTCGTGGTGTTCAATTTCTCGATTCCATTGGTCTGAATGTTAATGACCCACATTTTTGCAAAGCACTAAAGCAAATGATTTTAGCCAGAACCGACATCACTTGAATTTTACACTAAATTGTTGGGAACAACCAGCAACTAGTCAGCCGTTTTCATTATCTAGTCATGGGTGATATGTTTCGACGAAGTTTTTGAATGTTGCATGATGTTTGTAAATGAGTGAGTGGGCATGTGTGTGTTCTAGGTGTGTTTGTTTTCTTGCTATTTCCCTATTGTTGCATGAGCGCGGATTTTTTACTTCAATGACGTGACAAGCGAAAACCCCCTGTAATGGCGGACCTTCGTCGAATACACTGATTCTGATTCTGGATAAGAGATCCCCCTGTGGCCCTGACCTAGCTGGATAAGAGATCACTATGTGACCCCTGACCTAGCTGGATAGAAGATCACCCTGTGACCCTGACCTAGCTGGATAAGAGATCACCCTGTGGCCCTGACCTAGCTGGATAAGAGATCACCCTGTCACCCTGACCTAGCTGGATAAGAGATCACCCTGTCACCCTGACCTAGCTGGATAAGAGATCCCTGTGGCCCTGACCTAGCTGGATAATATATCACCCTGTGGCCCTGACCTAGCTGGATAAGAGATCACCCTGTCACCCTGACCTAGCTGGATAAGATATCACTATGTGATCCCTGACCTAGCTGGATAAGAGATCACCCTGTCACCCTGACCTAGCTGGATAAGAGATCACCCTGTCACCCTGACCTAGCTGGATAAGAAATCACCCTGTGACCCTGACCTAGCTGGATAAGAGATCACCCTGTGATCCTGACCTAGCTGGATGTAAGGCCGTTTTTACTGTTTGACCTAACAAGGTCATAGTATACATCATTCGATTTTCCACAATGAGAGGACTCCAGTAACGGCTTAACATTTTTCTAGCTCTGCTGAGTAAAATTTATAGGGGTGAATTGCGCCCCCCTAAGGTTGCCAGGGGCCTGAGCTTATACTTATCGATATGTATTGCAGCGCTTCGTTTTCGATCAGTTGTATTGCGCCCCCCCGTAAGGTTGCCAGGAGCCTGAGCTTATACTTATCGATATGTGGAAACGGGATCTTTTTTAACCCTCGCCTCACCGGGGGCCAGTGATGGCCCCCCTAACGTTTTTTTCGAGATAGCAGAAAAACGACGCAGCGCAGCGCCGCGGTTCAGGGTTCTATCTCTCACCCCATCATATTTCCACCATCCCTGAATTTTTTCCCGGGTCACCCAAGGTCAGGTCACCAGGCGAGGTCAACCGGGGTCACCTCACTTCAACTTTTAAGCTCTATAAGAGCTACATTTCTTAGTCGATGGATTTGAAACTTTCCACACTTCATGACCCCTCCAGGGTCTACAAGTTGCATATCTGGGATTTTTTCTATTTCGTCATCTGAGGTCAGGTCACGAGGTGACCTCTCCCATTGAAAAAGCATGGGGAAATTCTTGTGATCCAAAAGTCACAAAAACAATTGCAAATGCTCAGCCTGCTCAGGAAAGCATCCTTGGACACGCTTTTACGGATTCCAGGGGCTATATTTCCCCTTTGACCTCTCCGAGGTCATTCAAGGTCACCAGGGTCAAAAATAGTTTGGCAATAACTTTTGACCTAATTAAGCTAGAGCGCTGAATCAAACATAATCGTGTATGTCTCGCCACTGGCGTTAATTTGATATACGGCAAGGTCAATTTCTGACCTTTCGTGACCTCAGGTCATATTAGGTCACGAGGTGACCTCTGGAGATCAAGCCACTGGCGAGAGGTCATTACGTTCCACAGAGCGGAAAAGTTTTGGCATTTTCCTATCAAATGTACCTTACCAGACCTCAATAGCTCTAATAGTATAAGAGCAACACCCAGTTTTCTTAAGAATTGCATATTTGAGTGAAAATAGCTTAACGTGACCTAACTTGAGCTCTGGAGGTCACACCATTGACCTGAGCGCTTAAACATGAAAGCAATTTCGTACTGAATTCACGCGAGCTTTCTAATGCGGTTTGCAGATTTGCGCTAACCCCCATATTTTTGGAGTTAGAGGGGGTCCATCGATGGTCCCCGGTGGAGCGAAGGTGGCGCCGGACCCCTGGTGGGGCGCGGGTTAACACGCACATTGTAGGGGTCTGAACCACCTTCGCTTTGACGGAGGTGGAGGGTACCCCCTAAGATCTCGAGAACCACGCTAGGTAGCGAAAATGGTAAACTGCGTTGGGTAGCCTATCCACTTCTCTATCAAAAATAACACAAACGCTATATCACCATCCATTACTAAGCTATTCAGTTAAAATCATTTTTTTCCAATGTGACTCCAACGGAGAGGTCATGGTTCCTACCTGACCTTAGGTCATCGATATCCAAATATATCTGTGGTGGTGTTACCCACCCCAGTCGAGTGACTGGGATCGCCCCTGCGACACCGCGCCTGAGGCGTGACGCGGCCGTGCTGCGAGGTGCAGGCTCGGGCGGCAGTGTGTGTCCGGAGGACACGCGGGGCTCATCGGCTATGGAGAATATACGGCTATTCGAACTAACACATGGCGCAGCCGGCAGTTGTAAAACGTGAGGACTGAGTGTTCGAATGAGTGGAGAACAGTGAAGAGAACGTTTAGTGAAAATGCCGAGAGCGAGACAGGGTGAGCAGGAGGATGCGGTGGACACAGTGCGCAGTGCTCCGGTGCCGTGGTCGGGCCGAATTCGAGCACCCGATAGTCTTGATCTATCACGTGATAGGGGTGAGCGTTTCCAAGTGTGGAAAGAGAGCTGGGATGATTATGTCCTTCTCACCGGTCTAGACCACGCAGCCCCTAACATCCAACTGGCAGCTTTAAAAAACGTGATAACAGCCGAGAGCCGGCGCGTCCTGAGGAATCTCGACATCACGGAGTCAGACTGCACCGACCCGGATGCAGTACTTGCTGCCATCGAACGCTTCGCTGTCGGGCAAGTGAATGAAGTGATCGAACGTAAAAGGTTCAACGAAAGAGTTCAATCTGAAGGGGAGCCCTTTGATGATTATCTCACGTCCCTGCGTGAATTATCTCGTAGTTGCAAATTCTGCGCCAACTGCAATGATTCACTTATCAGGGACCGCGTTGTGATGGGTCTGAGGTCTGCAGAGACCATCAAAAGTCTTCTCGCTATCCCCGACTTGTCTCTGGCACAGGCCATCACTGTTTGCAGGGCCCAGGAGGCGGCTACCAGAGACGCGCAGGAACTGCGGTCATCCGTACCGGCGCAGGCGTCAGCGTTTCAGCTGCGCGGCCGGGAACGTAGCCGAGACCAGAGCAGCCCGCACTGCACTGCATGCGGCCGGTGGCGGCACCAGCGTGAACAGCAGTGCCCTGCCAGAGGACAGCGCTGCCGCACATGTCAGCAGCTTAATCACTTCTCTGTCGTCTGCAGACACAGGACCGGTATACGTACCGGTGGATCGAACAGTTCGGGACGGCGCACGCCGTCTCCTCGACGCGCATGGTACCAGTCGCCTGCACGCACCAGATACCAGTCACCGGGTAGGGCTAGGTACCAGTCGCCACCGCCGGACCAGTACCGTCCACCAGGCCATCAAGTCCACTTCCACTCACCAGAAGGAGGAAGAGACAGCAGGTATACCCGAAGACCCAACGCCTCAGCCATAATCGCGTCGACGTCAGTTGAGAGCGCCCCTAGGGTAGCACTAGTGGTAGAAGCCCACCTAACTGCTACGGTCGAGGCTCTACCGGATACTGGGGCCGACATCAGTGTCGCTGGCACTACACTGCTGGACAAGCTGGGAGAATACCCAGAGAACTTATTGCCTGCAGAGCAGCACCCACGAGCCGCAAACGGGGAAACTATAACATCCATCGGAATTCTGCCAGTGTCATTAACCCTAGGAGAAACAACAATGGAAGAAAGAATACACATCCTTCCTGACGTCAGTGCCCTGCTTTTATCGTGGAGAGCTGCCAGGAAGCTTCGAATCATCCCGCAGAGGTATCCAGAACAAATCAGCCACAACTCATCTGAGAATGCATCTGTGCTGCTACCGTCCCTCCGGACCAGGACCGGTACTCCGGCAGAGTCAGCACCATCTATACGTGACGGTGGAACCGCAGCGCCACCTATCGTCCATGCTACCCATGTTCCACCGGCATGTGCGACTAGACCGACATCTATCGGCAGTATCAAGAACCCGCCGCCTGCCAACACTCCCGGGGCAGCAGCGCGCAGGCCGAGTGGTCCCGACCAAGGTTCATTACCACCGAAAACAGAAGTGGCACCGCCGATTCCGGCGCCGGCGGCACCCCCCGGATTCCCAGATGTTACGAGGGAATTCCCGACAGTTTTCGACGGCAGAATTCGCGCTATGCCTGGAGAGGAATTTGAAATTCATATCCGTGACGATGCTGTGCCGTTCTGCGCTACCACTCCCCGGCGTGTCCCGTTATCACTGCGAGAACCCCTCAGAGAAGAGTTGGAAAAGCTCCAATCAGAGAACATTATCACTCCAGTGACAACTCCGACGGAGTGGTGTGCACCAATTGTAGTCGCACCGAAGAAAGGCGGCAACGGAGTTCGGCTCTGCGTTGACCTGTCGCACTTGAACAAATACGTGCGCCGCGAAACATACCAGTCCCCGACGCCTGCAGAAGAAGTCGCATCCATCACGACGTCACAAGCCGGCTGGTTTACGGTATTCGACGCCCTCAAAGGCTACCATCAGTGTACCTTGAAAAAGCAAAGCCAGCTTTTGACTACGTTCACGACGCCATTCGGCAGGTACGCCTACTTACGCGCACCGTACGGGGTCACATCTATCTCCGAACACTACAACCGACGAATCGATGAAGCTTTCAAAGGCTTGAATGGGTATCGAAAAGTCGTCGATGACGTCATAATCTTCAGTAGGACTTTGGAAGATCACATCCTCGACGTCAGGGCATTTCTCACCCGGTGCCAAGAGAAGGGAATCTCTCTCAACTTGGCGAAGCTCCAGCTGGCCCAGAGGTCAGTGAGATTCGCCGGCTTCATCGTATCCCAGGACGGGTACCACCCAGACCCACAGCTGACCAGAGCCATCTCTGAGTTCCCGACTCCCCATAACATAACGGACCTCCGGAGTTTCTTCGGCCTGGTAAACCAAGTGGCCTCCTTCATGGAAGAGGTGTCCGAACTGCTGTCAGCACTGCGACCGCTGCTGAGCTCAAAAAACGAGTTCCGATGGGAGGAAGAACACCAGCGAGCGTTTGAGGCTGCTAAAACGGCGCTGACGTCCGTACCTGCCCTGGCATTCTTCGATCCCAGCCGACCAACATCACTCTCGACTGATGCCAGCCGCCTGCAGGGACTCGGCTTTGTCCTGAGTCAGGCCCAGCGTGACGGCACGTGGCGTGTTATACAGGCTGGATCCCGATTCCTGACGCCCGCTGAGACACGGTACGCCACCATAGAACTTGAAGCTACGGCTGTGGCATGGGCTATCAAGAAGTGTCGCCTCTTCCTATCTGGGCTGCCGACATATCAGGTTATCACCGACCACAAGCCGCTGATACCAATCATCAACAGCAAAACACTGGATGAGATCGAAAATCCCAGACTGCAGCGCCTGAAGATGAAAATGGGCGAAGTCGGGAGTTTCACCGCGGTCTGGGTACCCGGATCTCAACACAAGGCGGCAGACGCTCTGTCGAGGAACCCCACACAAGACGCAGAAACGGGGGATGAATGCGGCGAGGACCCTGCCAGCCCAAGCCTGTGCACGATTGCCACAGCTGAGCTGCAGGCACATCAGACAGACCTCCATCTCGACGAGGTGCGCCGCGCCGTGGAGTCAGACCCGGAAGCGCAACTCCTTATAGAAGTCATCGGGAAGGGGTTTCCAAACCAAAAATCTGATGTTGTAGAACCACTGAAGAAGTACTGGCCGGTGCACGAGAGATTATCAGTAGACAGCGGGATAATACTCTGCGGGTGTCGCGTCGTAGTACCCTCTTCGCTTCGCCGCACCACACCCACGTCACTACATGCAGGGCACCTCGGGAAAGAGAGGACAAAGTCACGCGCTCGACAGGTGGTCTACTGGCCGGGGATGGACACCGACATTGAAAACACTGTCAAACAATGCGAACGCTGTCAAAGTGAGCTGCCAACACAGCAGAGGGAAACACTCACCGAGCATGAGCTGGCCAGCCGCCCTTTCCAGTTCCTGGATATGGACTTCGCCGACCACGCCGGAGGGGAAAGCTGAATGAGGAGGAGTGGACCAGAGGCATACTCCAACACCGCAACACTCCAGGCAGCAGCGGACGGTCCCCCGCCGAGATCGTGTACGGCCGATCGCTGCGGGACAGCCTACCAGCCCATTCATTGAGCTATCACCGTGCCGAGTCCTGTCACATCAATGAGGAGGCCTGCAAGGAGACAGCGTCAGCAAGTGAGGGAGCGGTATGATGTGCGCGCTCGGGACCTGCCTGCATTCGCTGTGGGCACGCGGGTCCGTGTCCAGGACGCCCGAACCCGACGGTGGGACAGGTGTGGGGTGGTGACTCTAGTCTGCCCATACCGGCGTTATCGGATACGGTATGACGACGGAGGCGAGGTGGAGAGGAACCGGTGCCACCTTAGAGTGCACAATGGTACACCAGGAGCCGGACTATCATCCGGGACATTCAGTGGCACTCCATTCCCCGCCGGTGACGACGTTCCTAGTACCTTGCGCCGCTCGGCCAGAGTGCAGCGCCCTCCCCGACGACTGATTGAGGAAATGTAAACCGTGTGCGTTATGAATGCGGAGGGGGAGATGTGGTGGTGTTGCACACCCCAGTCGAGTGACTGGGATCGCCCCTGTGACACCGCGCCTGAGGCGTGGCGCGGCCGTGCTGCGAGGTGCAGGCTCGGGCGGCAGTGTGTGTCCGGAGGACACGCGGGGCTCGTCGGCTATGGAGAATATACGGCTATTCGAACTAACACAATATCGGAACACACTTTAGAGAACTCGGTAGGCCCATTATGTGATGAGTTTCAATAGGATAAGTTCACCCAGCTCTGACTTATGCTATCTTAAATTTCTTTTGAGGTCAGGTCACTTGACCTGTACTGGTGACCTGACCTGAGATGACCTAACCTTAAAATGTTTACAAAACGTTGTAAAAATGATCAGAGAAAAGAAATGTCAAGCGCCGCTGTTTTTCTAAAAAAAAATACATCACCAATCTCCAACCTATCTCCTCCTATCTCGTCCTATCTCCAAAAACCCAAGGGGCGGGTACCCGCCCCAGTCAATGCATGTGTTAAAAAAGGCATTAAGTTTTCACCATTCTGGAGTCTGTCCTCTACCCAATCTACCAGTGAAGATTCTATTTTGACCGTGAGGTATGAATTTAACGTCATCTGTTCCAAGCACTAAAAGCTCTTGCAGGCCTGTATGACGGACATCCCGGCCTTGACTGTCAAAATGGCGGCTTCCAACTGTCCTCACTGTCCACGATTCCTCTCGTTGACTCATGTCGGTCTAGGGATAAAAGGACATAAGGATGTCAGGAACAGGATATTGGGTAGGAAAACCTGGGAGGATCCAAAATTCCGATCCTGCGGGAACGCGGTCGGTGGTGCAATCTGGGCTAGGGGGCGCCAAAGCCTATCGCAAAGGCCAATGCTCGCACTTTGGGGGAAGCGGGCTTCTAGGGGGCGTCATGCCAATGTCAGGGGCTGCCAAGGATCGGTCGTTCCCCTGGCTCTGCTTTTATGGGAAATTGGTAGGTTTATTGAGCAAACATTTTATATTGCCTGTTGTTCATAGGTGGATATAGGATTGCCAATTGGGAGGGGGCACCTTCCCGGAGGTGAGAGGGCGCCATCCGGGCCAAGGGGTTTTCACTTTTGACCGACAAAACCTACCAGCACCGATTTTCCTATCGGGGGAGCGAAATTTCTGAGGCGGGGGCCATTGAACTTTCAGGGAGGTGCCGTGACCATTTTAGGGGCGCCAAGGGTCGATCGGGGAGGGCACCTGCCTCCCCCTCGACCCTTGGCGACCCCGATACACACCTTACTTATCCCAAATCAAAAAATGAAATGTAAACATCTATTTTCAACGGGATTTATCTAGAAAAAGCTCCCACAACACTGGATATACGGAGATATTCAACGAGTTTAGGTACAGGTAAAAGGCAAGCAGGTAAAAGGGCAAGCAGTATAAGAACACGTGTGGCCCAACGCGCCCACCGTCGTTTAAATGCGCTTGCCTGGCGCATTTGGCCTGGGTGCAAATGGCTGGGGGACAAATTTAGCTAAGCAAGCCACCGAGACAAAACGCAGCAAACAGGTGGAACAAAGAACGGATAAAATGATCAAGAATTACTCAAACCTTCTAAGAAACTCACGCACAGAACTCTGGTTAGCTCCAAACCTTATTCATATATTCCCAAAGGCGGGTACAGAAATAACAAAAGCAAACAAAAATCAATTTCCACACTTAAGCACAAAAAAATGGCCGACCTTATCAAGTGGCCATCCGGAAAGAGCGAATTTAATGATGGAGATTAGAATGACGAATAGTGGTGGTATCTAGAATATGCTAGAAGAAACCAACAAGGGCGCATTTAGTTAGGGGGGGGCGCAATACACACACTTTCCTCTCCACTGCCCTCTTGTAAACCAACGAAACATTTCTCGACCTCTGCTGACCTCAATATTGACCTGACATAAAAAAATAGAACTTACAATTTTTCTTCGTGTCGTAAAGAGCTTTTGAGCATCCGTGATTTTCTAAATCTTTTCCGGGAAATGAAATACGAAAAGGGAGAATGGGCGAAATACCCGCCCCCAGAAGGGCGCGTCATGCCAGGGACCCAGCGGGGCGCGTGTTAACCCCGGGCCCACCGCTGCGCCTGGCTGGGTAGAGTGGCCCGGCACACTCTATCCTGGATCAATTCCACAACTTTCACCAAAATTCTAAGGTTGGATCATCGCAGGTCAAGTCACCAGTGCAAGTCAAGTGACCTCACCTAAAAAAATGTTTAAGGTGGCATAAAAAGAAATGGGTAAATCTATCGAATTGAAACTAATAACACATAATTGACTCACCAAGTACTACAAATGTGTTCCAGGATTTTTCATATCGATTACCTCGGGTCAGGTTTGGGTCATGACCTCTCCGTTGGAAATACATGAGGCGTGCCGCGACGAATTTTATGTTCTGGTGTGTTAACGTAAGGGTACTGTTGTCGTGGATCGCGACCTGCTACCCGATAAATGGTGGACTTTTCGAATAGAAAAAAACAGGTATTGGGCCGTATTTGTGTAGATACAGCTGCGAATAACTTCATATTTTATTAATTGTAGTATTCTGGGCCTCTTTCCAGGTCAATGTTGCAATTTTTGACCTGTGACCTTTGAGAGGTCATCTGGGACTACGTAAGCAGGTTTCAGACTTGGGTCAATCGCTTTGCAGATAATGATGATAAAACTGTGATTTTGCTACCATTACGTTTGAATTGCTATTGCAAGTCGATTGAGATGCATACTGACATGCTAGGCTGGATAGTGACCTTAACCTGACCTTAGGTCAGGTCATTTTTATGTTTTGACCTATGATGATGATTAGAGTTTTAGGGCACTGCAGCTGCAGAGGCTATACGTGCCCGTCAGTATTGTATTACATTATCCTAAGATTGTCATTATTAGCTACAGTGAGCTATACAGAATGTGTGTGAAATCTAAGAATCTCTCACTGATGTGTAAACTACGTCAAAATCTTCTTCTCTCAAATAAGATAATACTTTTCCAATGTATCCGAGTGCATCATCGCCTAGGATCTGTTCCAGCGGAACCGGTTGAAAGAATCGGAGCTGACTTCGTTTCAGCTGATCGCAGCTGTCAGTAGCAGATAAAACATGCTGCACAGTGAGGCGGCTACCACAGTGCGAACATTGCTTGGGGGTGGCGTTTATTAGGTAATGGGCGTGTGTCGCGTAGCAGTGGCCTATTCGAAGCCTATTTAGGCTTACCTCCTCCCTTCTGTTTTTCCTGCAGCTCGACTCCCAGGGTTTAATCGTTGGACGCAGCCGTTTCAAAAAACAATCTGGCACCGCAGTCCACCTGGTCTGCCACTCAGCATCTACTAACATCTTAAAGTGATGGTTTTATGTCTGTGGCTGGAATTTTAAACCTGCACGAAGGGGGCAACTGACATGCGTCTTTGGCTAATTTGTCAACTTGCTCGTTTCCTAAAATGCCAACATGGCTCGGCACCCATAGAAAACACACGTCAGTACCTCTGGAGGCAATCGCTGTCAGAAGATTTCGGATCGTTGGAACAAGCCAGTTCTGCTGTGTGTGGTGCGACTGGAGGGCTATCAGAGAGCTTGCTGAGTCAGTTATAATAACACATCGTTCCTCAGCAGTGCGCCTGATGTGTCGTAAAACCCGAAAAATAGCGTATAGTTCTGTGGTAAGAACTGAGACAGTCACAGGTAAACTGAAGCCTTTGCTGAGCCCGTCCCCCATAAACGCACGGCTGGCGCCGCTGGCACCCTTAGAACCATCGCACAGTGGTCGGAAACGGCCTCGCGGATGGCCACCGAGGTTTTTGTTCATGTTCATTTTGCTACAGCGCTGAAACGGCCTAACCGATTCACCCCAAATTTTCAGCAGATCAGGCTATATCAATTGCAATGAGAGAGGTATACTTAAGTTGATTCAACTAACACCCGCAATGGAGAGGGGTCTGATACTAACGCGCACTGTTGGGGGCGTGGTAGGCCCCCTCTAAGATCTCTAAAAATAAAAGACACAGAAAAACTCTGTTTGGAGGGTGGGTGGAAGCTATGGTGATCCACATCATGACCAATTTTCATTGACCTAGGTCAATATCTTCAAGGTCAAACGATGTCATAAACGTCAAATATTGGCTATGCTGGGGACCTATCGGGAAATACCGTTATTAAGCGCGAAAATGACGGGAATAAGCTAAAGGAAGACCAGGGTCATAGAGGGAAGGTAGCAAAAAAGCTTGGTTACAATTTTGGGGTCAAAGTCGTCCAAGGTCGTTGACCTATGAGGTCACAATATGATGATGTACCGATAATGTACACTTTGACTAACACTTTTGCCAGTGTTTGGTGGTGAATGGGGATTGACCTTTAAAAATGACCTTTAACCTTGACCTTTGGCCTTGATCTTTATATTCAGGTGCCTTAACTAAGACTTCATTGAATAATACACCTCCGACCGGGTAACACTATTTGACCGGAAGCGCAGGGGTCAATGACCTTGAAAATTCTGATATGACCTTGACCTGTGACCTTCGACCTTAAACTATACCTTCCTGTGAGGTGAACTTGGCATATTATCCCGTTTATATGACTTTATGACGTCACCACTCGGTATCCTATGCAACTGGTTCTACCGCGCGATTGTGGCAATCTCAAAATGCAGGTCGGACTTTGAAAGCCTATACGTCCCAAAATTTTCGGCCGATTTTTTTAGATATCTTCACCAATCGATGCGCCGTTAAATTCTCTCGAATGTAGCCAAATATCGTTTTCCGGCTCTACGAGCTGTTCTTACGCCACCTCGGAAACAGGCGAGGGAGCCTCCGAAGTCCCCCTCTAGTGCACGTGTTAAGCAAATGAATTGACCTAACCCGACCCCTGATGACCTGGTCAGGTGTGCTGGCTCCGCATGCAAAAGGGCATACCCAGCCTCCTCAGACTTATTGTCTAATCAGGCTAAAACAAAATACATATTGCCATCCGGAACCCCTGAGTGAAATGAGTTTGTGAGCTGCTTACCATTTGCTACTCTCGTTAAAATTGACGTTCCCAGAAGTCACAAAAGGTCACGTTGAATGTTCGCACGATAATATGGGTTTCTTTCATTTCATATATTCAGATGGCAGAAAGATCATGACAGTAGTTATCAGTGTACCCCTCTCATCATAGCATGTCAAATCATGTGCAATATTAGCATGGTTTATGCAAGGGTGACCTTGACCAAGGGCGATTCTGGGTGGGGTCAAGAAAACCTATGAGCTTACAATGAAGATAATGTGCATAAAGGCGAGCAATACGACATGAGAAGCACCTGGTAAGCGTATCCCGCACCTCGCGGGCGGCCGGCGGGCCGTGGCGAGCCGCAGCGGCGCCGGGTGGCGGGCGGGCGGACGGCTCCGGGCGGCGGACGGCCCGGTACAATTTATACTGTGGACAATTTTGCGCACATTTGCGCACTTAGCTCTCTTCAGGCCATGACGGAGAATTACTTGACCTATGTTTCCACAAAAAAGCTAATTGGCAGAAACGTAACTTTTTTGTTTGTTTCTCTATTCAAAGTCAGCAACTAGTTTGTAAGGTGGATTTGTGAAAGGGGTAATTAAAACGCAGATTATCTACCTTTATTAAAATTCAAATATACACATAACGCTAATCATCTTAAAGCTGACATTATGAGGAACATTTTGATATCAGTTATTTCTAGTCTGACTCAGTTTTGACGTTTATTATTCAAAGTTAAAAAATCGGATCTAGCAGACGCATCGAGTGCCTTCCTTCTGGAATTCATCATCGCCTTATTTTGATGAGTAAAAAATGCATCTTTCAACCAAATTAACTTGATAATAGTGGTCATTCAGAACACTCTGAACAATTTTCTTCACATCGGCAGCCATAAAACCCCTAAATTCCAAAATCCGAAAAACGGCCCCGTGGCCACCCACGACAGCGTTTCCGACCACAGTGCATCGGTGTAAAACCTTGTATGTCCTGTGTAGCTTTGAATTTTTCGTGGAGCTAATTCTAAGAATTCTGCGGGCAGGATTGATGACTTTTTGTGGCGCAGCAAATTGAGGTCACACTTGACCGGTGTGAGGCGCCATGGTGCTATGCGCTGTGGTCGCCTTTCCGCAATGGTTTCAAAATGAATGTCAGAGCCCTCTAACCACTGTGATACCCTCACACAAAGTGCCAGAGAAGACGAGGGCCGCGCCCCTCTGAGAGGAGCTGTCAGTGTATCGTCAAAAATCCATTTGTAGGTTGGGTGGGACGGATATTGTCGGATTTTGCTGCAGTATGTGATGGCCAGTCGCTTACGTCTCAGGTCTAGCGGTGTTTCGTCCGCGTCTACAAGCAGACTGGCTCTGCGGGAGGTACGGAAAGCTCCTGTGGCTATCCTCACACAGGCGTGGTGAACGGCGTCCAGTGACTGTTTAACGCTGCTCAGGGCACTGTCATAAGCAGCCGAGCCGTAATCTAAGACAGATCTGATGAGAGCGCGATACAATCGGAGGAGTGATACTCTGTCAGCACCATAAGACGTACGGGAAATCATCTTCAGAACATTCATACGTTTAGAGCATCTGTCTCGTAACAATGATATATGAGGGGCATATGTGAGGCGTTTATCTAGTGTCATACCTAGGAACTTAGCCTGTTGCACAACCGGTATCCTCCTGCCATACAAGCGGAGATAAACGTCAGGACACGATCTACGTCGACAGATGTGTATGGATACAGTTTTCTCTGTCGAGAATCTAAAACCGTTCGTCGGACACCACGAAGACAACTAGTCAATGCACATCTGGAGCTGTCTCTGAGCTGATATCGAGGTACAGGTGCTCAGCCACACCGCGAAATCATCGACAAACAGTGATTTTTCTACTGTAGGAGTCAGAACACTGCAAATGTCATTAATTAGGATCCCAAACAAGGTCACACTTAAAACGCCACCTTGGACTACTCCGCTCTCCTGACAGTATTCCTCTGAGAGGCAGTTACCCACCCTCACTCTGAAGTTTCGTCTCTTCATAAGATTGTCGATAAAGTAGCCCATGTGGACCTTGATACCAGCTTTCCGTGTTTTCTCTAAAATTGCGTGGCGCCAGGCTGTATCATACGCCTTCTCTATGTAAAAAAACAATGCAAACACATGCTGCTTTAAGGCGAAAGAGCGGTGTACTGATGCGTCCAGAGATACTAGGTGGTCGGTGGTTGAACGCCCCGCACGGAAGCTACACTGAGTGTTAGAGAAAAATCCAGTGGTTTCCAAGTACTATACAAGTCGAGAGTTCACCATACGTTCCAAAAGCTTCCAGACGCACGATGTCAGTGAGATAGGTCGGTAATGTAAGGGATCGCTACCATCCTTGTTAGGTTTTAAAATTGGAATGATTGTGGCATCTCTCCACGCGTCGGGGAAGTCGTGTGTAATCCACATAGAATTAAAGCCAGAAGACCAGTGGCGGACCTTTCGCTGAGATTTTTGAGCATGTCGATGTGGATACCGTCGGGACCTGCCGCAGTACTCTTCGCTCGTGAGAGCGCTGATTATAGTTCTATCATTGTAAAAGGTTCGTTGAAAGAAAGTTCGTCAGCTGAGCTAAAATTCACAGCGACACGCTCCTTCTGGCGTTTGTGTCGAACAAACCTTGGGTCAGTGCATCCTAATCGCCAACGATCAGCCCAAGCTCTTCCAAGAGCGTTAGCCACCTCCGTAGGGTTCGTTATGGTACCGCCTGGAACCGATAGCACTGGCGGGGATATTGCCGAGCTGCGGCCAGAAAGTCGGTGTATTTGTCGCCAGATCGTTGTCAGAGGAGTAAGCCTATTTATTGTATTGATGTATGTGATCCATGATGTTCGCTTTGCATCTCTAACTGTGCGTCTCGCCACGGCCTTAGCTCGTCGAAATTGTATTAAATTGCTTGTCGTCGGCTGTCTGGAGAAAATCTTAAAACGGAGATGTCGCTCTTTAATGGATCGTTTACAATCCGCCGTCCACCACGGGACAGGGATGCGTCGTGGGAGTGGGGACGTCTTAGGGATAAACATATCTGCAGAGTTAGTTATCAGACCACGCATTTCCTCCTCATATGCTGTTGCAGTTTTGCCTTCCTCTAGAGCAAAATCAAGGACACAGGCTGAGGCAAAACCTTCCCAGTCCGCCCTACGCAGATTCCATTGCGGTGTTCTCCTACCTGGATGTGGGATCTCGGACAGCAGCCAAATGGGGTAGTGGTCACTGTTGCACGGATATGAATGTGTTCGCCATCTAAAACGGTCCACCAGTGATGATGAGCAAATAGATAAATCGATTGCCGATGTTGTGCCTGACGGAATTGAAATGTGTGTGGGTTGTCCTGTATTTAGAATGCATAGGTCGAAGCGGTGTATTATTTTTTCCAGGCGTCGACCCCGCCTATTTGTTCGGGGACAGCCCCACATTGTATTACATGTGTTGAAGTCGCCTAGAATGATATAATTCGCCGGCAATTGTTGTATTAAATGTATGAGTGCATCCTCTGGGAAAGCCTCACTGGGAGGAAGATATATGGATACAATAGTTGCTTTGAATTGTCCTAAGTCTATGGTTGCTGCTACCGCCTGGAGGCTGGTTCTCAGGCCAAACGAGTGAGATGGAACGCTGTAATGAACGAACAGTGCCACTCTCCACCATGGGCAGTTGTCATCGAAGGAACATCATTGCGGTAAGTTTTATAGTGATGTAGCTGGCAAGGCAGATCTTGTTTAAGTTTGGTTTCTTGTAACGCGACTACAGCGGGGGTCTTCAGAGCTACCAACGCATGGAGCTCTGTGTGATTTGCCCTGAAACCTCTCATGTTCCACTGTAAAATGTGTGTCATTGCGTAAAGTACTAGTAAGGTGTGTAAAAGCTGTCCTTGTTTAAAAACCACGCAGTTCATTACGTCTCCCAACTTCTCCCGTCAAACATTTCTGGCTCTTTCCAGGCAACACGGGAGTTCCAGTTTCGCGTCTCTCGCGGGGGGGCATTGCTGTCTCTTGGTGGTGAGCGCCTCATGAAAACAGGCCTTTCTGCCACATAGGCGTCGCCTGTATATGTCGGCCTCCTATCGTCAGCAGGAGTGGGTCTTCGTATCCGCTGCCTTAGGTCCGTGGAACTCCTTAGGTCTGCTTGCGCAGGTCTCAAGTTTTCCATGGAACGTGCTCGCTCGGTGAGGTTGTGTTTTATTTGCTGGTGATTTGTTTTCATTGTTACTCTAGGGATTTCTAGTTGGAGGCCTTTACTGGACCGGAATGTGTGACCTGGATGTTGTTTTTTATTGTTTCCGTTGGTTCCGTCCCAGTTTTGTCGTTTGTTGGAGACGCAAGTCTGCGTTTCTTACTTTGAGTTTTGCTTGTTTGCTTGTTTGTTTTGTTACTTGTTGTTTCTATCTTTCTCTGTGTGTGTGCTCTTGGTGGATTTGTGTCTCCAGATGAAGGAGGCATGAGGACAGGGTCTTCTGTTCCCTCCGGCTGCGGGGATGCAGCTGGTGCTTCGACAGATTGCCCTGCCGTGGGTGTTGAGGGCGATGTCTCATCCGGGTCGGAAGCAGGCATTGGACTTTTGGGGGGCGGAGACTGTGTTGGTGGTTTCAGCTCTCTTGCGCGCTCGCCAGATACCTCCTGACATGCCAAGTCATCCGTTTGACAAGCCTGGGAGAGTGACTGGGAGCTGTGAATCTCTGGGTCAGCAGAAGTGGTGCCTATTGCTACATCTCGTGTTTCTACAGATGTTTGTACGGACTTGTCACTCATGGCTGCGCAGCTGGTCGTTCCAAACTGTCTACGAGGAAGCATCTCGGTCACCATTGCCACGAACTCGCGAAGCGAGAGATCCATGCACTGGGTGATGTTTGAGTCTATGTTAAGTGGCGAACCGATTTGAGCAACAGATGGATCTTGGTGAGTGTGGGTCGTTTTTTCTTTGTTTGTTGCCGGCGCCACCGGGGGTTACCTAACAGAGTGTCTCTGTAAGGAGTGAGGACTTGTTGTGCTGTGTTTGTTAATGGGGCGACTTTCCTAGGGACTTTCGTTATGGTTGACGCTTTCTTTCTATCTTGTTTCACTTCGGCTAACTTAGGGCAAAAGCGGTTCCACGCCTCTTGTGCGGCCCCGCAACCAGCGCATTTCAGTTGACCGACCTCGCAGGTGGTGGAGTTGTGACCAAGTTCTGCACATTTGCCACATCGCTCATTTCCTCTGCATCTGCTGGCAATATGGCCGAACGCCTGGCATCTAAAGCACCGTGTTGGGTTTGGTACAAATTGGGTACACGGACGTGTTGGAGCCCTCGAGACTGACCCGCCCGAGGGGGACGTCAGCCCCCCAGGATCCCATCAACCTCGTCGCCGGGGCTCGAGATAGGCCTCAAGTGGGCGCCTTACACCCATAAAATGCCGAAGAAGGCAATAACTGTGGAACCAACAACTAAAGCATAAAAAGGGGACAGGAACTTAAAAATAATCAACAAAATAAGAAAACAAAAACAAACAGGAGCTACATACTGGGAGGTGCCGGACAGAACTGACCCGATCCAATACGGTTACCGACCAGGTAACAAAGGGCCCGTAAGGCAGCCATCAGCATCACCGCGGACCTCATCACCAGAGCCACCGACGACAGACGCTGACTCTAACCGACCGAAGTCGGAAGAGGCAGCGGCCGCCGGAGGGCTAGACATGATGTGACCGCGGTGATGCGACGGCGTGCCTCCCAAGGCTGACTGGGGCCCCGGGCGCGTCACACCCCGTTGCTCCAATCTTTACTTGCCGGACGAATCCGGCAAGTGAAGATAGGTCCCCTGAGGGATATGTTTTGACCTAGTACAGTCCTATTACACATCATTTGATTCGCTATAACGAGACAGACAGGCAGACAGACAGACATGTATTTTCATAAAGAGATACTACACAAAATAACACATTGTTCGCGATTGGCGCAAAAGCACGAATGGTTATGCGAGGGCGCCTTTCGCACGGTTGGTCCCCAACACAGCGCACCACGACAGAGGGAATCACCCAGTGCCGCCGCCCAGGGAACAACTGATTGGGTGTGTCGCCCCCTCACCGCCACCTCCGCCCGGCCCAGGCGCAGCTATGCAAATCGTTTTGTGTTTCGGATAAATTTAAAGATAGTTGAGGCCATTTTTTGAAGTTTGATTTGTTTAATAAAGAGCCACGCAGTAGAATGTTTAGTTTTAATTGTTTATCCATGTTGCAAAGGTTATTGTTGGTTACAAAGAGAATTTCCTGAAACATTGTTGCTCTTGCATGGTTAAATAGTTGACAATGGAGCATGAAGTGTGGTGTGTCCTGTTTTGTTTCGGCACGTATATCCTTTGCAGCTGCAGTGCCCTAAAACTCTAATCTGTTTTTGTTTCGCCGCAGGCACGGTGGGGAGAAACTTCAAATTGGGGTGTCTTAAACTTCAAATTGGGGTGAATTTAATTTACTTGAGCCAAGTCTCAGTCTAGTCAAGAGATAAAAGAGGAAGCCAACTGTGCCTAAAACATGATTCCAACTCCAATCTGTCAGACGCTAGTGCCCGGAAGCTCTTCTCCAACATGCCACCTTGTTTGACCTGTCAGTACCTCGATATTAACTAGAGCCAAAAAGTGACCGATGTAGTTTCGTCATGAATTTGTATGAGCTATCCCACAGCTTTCGCTTTTTTCGCTATCCCACATAGGATCCGAGTTCGAAGAGTGGGGGTGTTTTTAACCCCTCTCCACCAACCAGGGCGAAGGTGGCTCGGAGCTCTAAGGGGGCGGGTGTTAAAACACGTAGTTTCGATAATGTTATTGACCGACTATATTCTAGGCAATTCGAAGTGATTTCAATGGTGTATTTTCTACCGTGTGGATTTTGACATAGTTTATTATGTATTTGCATAGTTATGTGTGAATTGCTTGCATCACCAATATTTAACAGAAGAACGAGCTTTGCACCTGAAATTTTTTCACGCGCATTGACGGCGGGCGGGTACCCACCCCCTCAGGTTTTTGGAGACAGCATAAAAACGGCGGCGGGTAGCACCGCCTTCCATGGCAAACCGTTTCTCTGATCATTTTTAAAACTTTTTTTCAAAATTTTAAGGTTTGTTCATCTCAGGTCAGGTCACCAGTACAGGTCAAATGACCTGACCTCAAAAGTGTTTAAGATAGCATAAGTCAGAACAGGGTGAAATTATCCAATTGAAACTCATATAATATAATGGGCCTAGCATGTTCTCTAGAATATGCTCCGGTTCTTTTATATCAATGACCTAAGGTCAGGTACGAGCTACGACCTCTCCATTGGAAATACATGAGAAAAATGGTTTTAACGGAATAACTTAGTAATGGATGGTGATAGAGCGTTTATTTTAACTTCATTAGATTGGTCATGTCTTTGCAGTTCTAATGATATGCATTTTGACCTAATTTGACCTGGGCCTGACCTCAGGTTAGGTCAAATGCCATAGTTGACCTGATTTGACCTATCAAGGTCATATTATAGGGGAATTCCATGCAAGAGTACGCTCTTAATTTTCTAAAGGCTTTCACTTTTCTCCTAAATGTCTAACAGCTTAAAATTGTATATGGTTGTTTAGCCTGAATAATTGCCACGTATGGTATGTGTTTCAGCTCGATGGCTCTGAAAGAAACTCGCCACGAGCCCATCAAAAATAAAAAGTCACGTGCGTACTCTTGCCGGAGTGGGTCGATAAGAGTACGCGATAGAGGAGGCTGGAGTGCGCATTGATGCCCCGCTGTGCTTTAGGTGCATAGACCATGTGGCGAAGTTTTTTTTTGTCGCCAAACTAGGCCATTGTAGGATTTCATATTGTTCTAAATATACAAGAACTATGTTGCAATGTTTTGTATTCCAATTCTGAATTACGGACTCTATCCCAAGCGAAAATAATTTTTTTAAGCATAAGGACATATCTTAAGCATGTCCACTATTGTACAATTGTCTACTGCGTACTCTTGTCGGATATGCTCCCTTGGGAAGAAGTCTTCATAAACATGTTGGCAGGCGTTTAGCGTGAGCTCCGGTCCTGCAGCTCAGTACCAGCTCAGCCTTCTTGCTGATGACAGACTGTAATACAATACTTTTGATAATAAAAGCATGGTCTACAAGTTTACCTAGTTAATAAATATTACGTCAAGGGTGCCCAGAAACTTATTTTAATCTGTATTCCACGCGGAAACAACAGGAGCACGTTGAATTGTTTGTGCAACCTAGGCACTGACCTTGCTATATTGTACCAGAGTATTCACCATCTTAGTGGTTGCTAAGTACCAAAACAGCTGCTGCGTACTCTTACCCGCCCTTACCCTATATAACTAATTTAAGATTCAACTGGTCTAAATCATTTTGCTCTATCTTTACTTGTTCAGGTGTGATGGCCCAAAACCTTCATTTACATGTCATCCCTGTAACTGAATGTCTTAACATCTAGTGACCAACATCTGTGTCATCTGTGTCATCTAGTATCTTAACCCGCGCGGGGCTGGGGGGTAAATTTTACCCCCCTCGCGAATTTTTGCGATACCTCAAAAACGGCGGCGCGCACGCTGCCAAATTTTCAGTACCTTTTCTTACATAAATTTTACACATTTCTGCCAAATAAAAATAAAATCAGTTGAAAACTTTTTGAGAAATAAGCAAAAATGTGACGTCACTACAGGCGATTTTTGTACCAAAATCGCGCAATGTTTAAAGAGCTGCTGAAGCTACAGTTCTGAACCGATTTCCAATTTTCTTGCATCAAACGATAGGCATTATTGTGGTCTTTAAAATGGCTATCTCGGATTTTCAAAATTTTGGTTTTGGAAAAAAATATTAACAAAAAAATTTTGAAAAAGTTACAGAATTTATAAAATTTTCAAGATTTTTCAAAAACCGGAATTCATTTGGTAAAACACCATACAGTGCATATGCATGACAAATTTTGAGTCTCTAGCTTTATAACTTAAGCCTGGAGAGCTGCGAAAGCTCAGCGACTCACGCTCTGATTTGTAGGGCTGATCAATACTGTCTTTATTTAGTGAATCATAGTGATCCTGCTATCAAACCTGACTTCTCACTTGATCACTTGATCATCGCCAATCCTCTTTTCAAACTTCTATCCCCCTCCCCCTCTCACTACCCCTCCCCATCATCAAATTCGGCAACCCTTTTCCTAATTATACGCCATTTCAAATGAAAGTGCATAATTGCTTGATCATGCCATTTACATGCGTTGCCTCTCGTCTTGGATACTTTTTACCCACTAATGTCTTTCCAAGAATCGGTTATCAGCACTTGTGTTCTTTTCACACAAACAGACCGTCTGTGACACCACCCCACCCCTCGCCTCCCCCTTTCCGCTCACTTCTCACGCTGCGCCGGCCCGCGCACGGCCCGGCCGGGCCGGGAGGGGAGATAGCGGTGCGATCGAAGTGCGACGACCGGATGTCTTCCGGTGTCACTGGCGGATCCAGCGCCGGGTTTTGGGGGGGGCCAAACGGTGTCCGCCGTTTCAGTCCGTAACCGAGAAATTACCATGTTTCATCCGGAATAGCAAGCCCTCACTGCCAATTTTTTCCAGTCGCCACGGTTTCAATTGATGGTGATGCCACACTGTTTTCTATTGTGAGTATGTATAGTACGAGAAGTATACCACCTGCTACATTTGCTGTTTATAAACAATTTTTGCTATTTTTACGAGATCGGGAAACTCAAGAAGTTTGAGTTTCAACTAATGGGGACCTATGGGCCGTATGGTGCGCTCCCACGATAAGTCTACTTATTCGTTTTTGTATGATTACAATATTCATTAAGCTGCTTCTGTAATTAAAAGCCCACATCAATGCATAATAAGTCAAATATGGACCCAGAAGTGATTGGTAAATCAGCAGTCTCTGTCTTTGGAACATAAAATGTATTGCCCTGGCAATTGTTACGACATTTCTGCAGCCAAAATATTACTGACATCACTGAATACCTCCCTTCCTCAGAAAAACACCATGGAAATACGGATCGTAACAAACCGTGCCCTACGTTACAATCAACTGAAGTCATAGCGTCAGCGAACCTGAAAACCTTTGGAAGCAAACATGACTTCGTTAAGAAACTATGAGCATTAGAACTTTAAAAAGTTTCGAAACATAAACATGACCTTATAAATCAGCCCCCAACCACGAATCAGGAGTCGCCTTTACTGTGACGTCACGTTGGCGACAAAGCTTTCCTTCGCCCAATCGGTCCCATGTTAAAATTCGTCGATTTCAGCCAGCTCTCACAAGAACAGTATGAGTCGAAGGGAAAACATTGTTCTTTTTCCACAATTCTACATGATATTTGTTTTTGAAATTGACCATTTGAACGCGTTATTGTCAGTTTTTCTTAAAAATAAAGGCATTCAAAGTTGGCTCTGCAAAGCACCTTACCCTCGTCCCACCAGGTCCATCGATGACCGTCCTAAGGTTTATTTTTCGGGATAGCAGAAAAACAAGGAGGCGCAGCACGGCGGTTGAGGGCTCTTCCTCTCACACCATCATTTTCCCACCATTCCCGAAATCTTTTACACCGGGTCACCCAAGGTGAGGTCATCAGGCGAGGTCAACCAAGGTCACCTCACTTCAACTTTTGAGCTCTATAAGAGCTACATTTCTAAGTCAATCGATTAGAAACTTCCTACACTTCATGAAACCCCCAGGGCCTACAAGCCGTATATCCGGGTTTTCTTATTTCTTGGCCTGATTTCAAGTCATGAGGTGACCTCGCTCATTGAAAAAGCATGGGAAAAGCTGTCTTATGATCTAAAAGTCACAAAAACGATTGCAAATGTTCAGCTTGCTCAGAAAAGCGTTCTTGGACACCCTTTCACGGATTCTAAGGCCATATTTTTCCTTTGACCTCTCTGAGGTCATCAAAGGTCACCAGGGGTTACAAACAGTATTTTGGAAATAACTTTTGACCTAATTAAGCTAGAGCGCTGAATCAAACATCATCGTGTATGTCTCGTCACTGGCTTTCATTTAATATACGGCAAGGCCACTTTCTGATCTTTCGTGACCTCAGGTCAATTAGGTCACGAGGTGACCTCTGGAGGTCAAAGCCCTGGTGGAAGGTCATTACGTTCCACATAGCGGAAAAGGTCCTAGCATTTTGCTATCAAATCTACTTAACCAGATCTCAATAGCTCTAATGGCATAATAGCTATGCCCAGTTTGCTAAGCATTGAATACTTGAGTGAAAATAGCCTATCTTGACCTAACTTGACCTCTGGAGGTCAAACCATTGACCTGAGTGCTTAAACATAGGAAGTAATTTCTTACTGAATTCACGTCAGCTTTCTAACGCACTTTGCAGATTTGCAATAACCCCCATATTTTTGGATTTAGAGGAGGCATCGATGCTCCCTGGTGGGGCGAAAGTGGCGCCGGATCCCCGGCGGGGCGCGGGTTAGAGGGTTCTCTCTCCCATAGCAAAGGATGCTTTTCGATACCTTGATACCACATTGGTACCATACCACCTAGCCACAACAACAATGCGGCAAAGCCAAAGTAATGGAAAGAAGCAAAGCAGCCCGAGTTATAAGATCCAACTGGTGTTGAAAAATGAAAATGCACTCGACGGAAATATACAAATATTAGCATGTGGTGGCCGTATACATATTTATTCTTTCATTTAAATTCCTCATTTTAAATGTTTTCGCAGCATCAGGGACCCTTTGGTTTGTAAAAAAATTAACGCAACCTCAATCGGTCTGAACGAGCACTTCACGTTAGACGATACATCGGCAGAAACCCTTATTTTGCAGACTGCCCACGTTCTAGCTCGTCCCGGCATGAAAAAAGAATACATATTAATAATAATCAATCCCTCCCAAGCCGCCGAGTGTCTAAGCCCCCGTCAGTTTAGATTTGTTTGTTGTTTTCGATTGTTGAACTAAACGCGCCGCTTATGCATCAGCTACTGCTACCATATTGGTGCCAAACTGTGTGACGTCACATTGGCGACAAAGTATTCCTCGTGGATCAACCTTGTAAGTAAAGTAATCTTGCTTATAAATCACCGATCAACCGATCACCGATCTGGCTTCCTCACAGGTCCACCTGACCGAGTAAACACAACGTCGCCGTTGACATCAGCTCCGCGAACTACCTGATCTGGAGAGACTAGACCTCCCTCAGATTCACTCACGGTTACGGCGACTGGCCCGTGCAATGACCCTCTAGCGCCACCGTCACTGGTTGTCCAAAAAGGTCATCAAAAACGAACCCTCACCTTATCTTACTTCTGGGCAGTGAGGCGAGCCTTCCTGTCGCCCGACATCGCGAAAAGCTCGATGATCTCGTCGGTGGAGGGCAGCAAATCACGATGCGCCTGGCACATAACCAGCGCCTCCAGCCGATCTTCGCCCATTGTGCTGCGGAGCGCTGTTAGGGTTCGGTCCACCTTGCTGAACACCCGTTCAGCCTCCGCCGTTGAGACGGGCAGGACAGCGAGGATCTGGAGGAATGTGATGAAATCGGTTGGTGGAAAGCTGTCGGACGAAAGTTGAGGGGAAAGGAAAGATGACATGTCTAAAACTAAGCGTACTATAACAAAGATGAATCAAAAGGCAGCCGAAAAAATACGACCTGTTTACGCTGCGATGAAACGAAACACATTCGTTTCAATTCCCCAGAATGTATAATGGTAGGCTTATGATAGCTGCTCGTAACAGTTAATAGTATCAGTTACTGTTACCATTATATTTGTGGTAGCCAGATTTGTTGAGTCATGACGCAAAGCCGACTCTGAGTCGATTCAATTTTTGCTTAAGTCAAAGCCGAATCGCTTCTGGTTTTGGGTTAAACCAGTCGACTTAATTGTTTGAGCAGATGAGTTGAGTCAGAACCAAAATCAGTCTCCAAGCCGTGAGTCAGAATTGAATCGACTCTAATTGAGTCATCAACAAGTGTGGCTGGAAGCCACTGCAACTGTTACAGTGACCACCACTGATATAATTATAGCTTTTGTAGTTCTGAGATAAACAGCAGGGTGGATAATCTGCTGATAGCGATTATGGATAATCAAAGAAACTTACTAAGAGAGGTACGCCGGAATTGAGCCACAGCCCGTCGCCTAGCCGAGGGTGGCTTTTGTACCACACCACGCTATCACCCCCAAAATCTACACTTGATTAAAAATATAAGATAAGAGGCCGTTTGTTACAAAAAATACAGCGTTTTTTATACTCGACATGTCATGGTAAGCATTCTTTCGTGATGTTTTTACCTGCAATATACGCATAGATCCCAGTTATAACTTTTACCCCCTGTATCTAAAAAGGTATTGACACTTAGATATTGTTCCGAATTTTTAAATCAAACAGTTTGTCTTCGGAGAAATAAGGCTGCATTCCAAGTGGGCATGAAGATGCTAACCTGCAGCAGACGATGGATGATGGGGAGGGAGATCGGTGGGCATCGGTCGAGGGCCGAGACGGCCGTAGACGGCGGCGTCCCCTCGTCGCGACGCCACATCGCCCCCCACACCTGCAGCTCGGCCTTCGCCAGAGCATCCGAGCTGTCTGGCAGCAACGACTGGAAGAGTTCCCAGGCCGGGCGCACATCCTCCCATGAAGCGCTGGTCACTCTCGCGGGCAGGAGATGAGCGAGTGCAAAGGCCTGTTTGTGGTGGGTCTTGCCAGCGGGTGACTGACGGACACCAAATCGGCTCTCCATGTCAGTGCGGACAGCATCCAGCGCCGGCAGCATCACGTTGATGCGGCAATAGCCTGTGACATCCAGGTCCTCGCCTGCATTTGCCCTGCAGGTGGAACGGTATGCGGTTCGGGGCTTGCTCAGCTCCACCTCCGGCTCCTTCCCCATTGTCTGGGCCTCTGTCATCAGTGGCACGAATGCTTCGGCCTCCCGCAGGTTCACAAGTGCGTCAGCAGTTGCACCTACCAGCTCCATGGTGCGAGCTAAATCAGCACCCTTCTCTTGAAGGGTCAGAGACACTGGTCGGAGCAGCCCGGCCAGCGTTTTGACGACCGCGATCCCCACCAGGAAGTCAGAGGAGCCCATGGCAGACAGCATCATTGCAGCCTTGGAGCTGGTTTTGGTGTCCGGCCACTTCGTCATCATCTTCAGGGCTTCGACAATGGCACCGAACTGGTCGCAGAAGCGCTGCACAGCCGTGTGTCGCTCGACGAACCGCGTCTGGCACAGTGTGACCAGACTCTGCCGCTGCCGGCCCGTTTTCCTCTGCGCCTGCTTCAGCATAACGCCACGTTTGGCACCGTCGCTAACGAAGGTGATGACAGCCTCCATCGTCCCCATGGCGTTCCGAACAGCGCCCACAGTGTTGACTTTGGAGGTGGCGAGGTTGAGACCATGCATCGCGCAGTGGTAGTAGTGAGCCAGCGGGGCCACTTTTAGCACCTGCGCAGCAACGCCGACCTTGACGCTCAACATTGCTGCAGCACCGTCATAGCACTGGGCTATGAGGTATTTTTTGTTCAGGCCGACACGCTCGGTAATGGCCAAGATCACCCTGCCCAGGTTCTCCCCAGAGAGCTTCACTTCTACTCCAGCGTCCACGGCACCCAGCTCATCGAAGACATCCACTAAAGCTACAGGGTCTTCGCGCACTGCACATTTTCCCGCTGTGGTATCCAAGTACCTGACCACGACGGTTAACTGCTCTCTGTTGGCCCTATCCGTCGTCTCGTCCGCCAACAGTGCCCACAGCGGGGATGCCTCGACCTTTCTCGCGATCTTTTGCGTTATGATTTCAAGCATATCACGCAGAATCAGTGACGTCAGAATCAGAAGGGTTATCAGTGACGTCACTCACAAATAATTGCTCATTGGCTGAGCAACAGACGGGTCAGTTGTCACGAGGAATATTTTGTGAACGATTTGTGCCTCAGTCATCGCTCGCGATCGACGGGAGGAGACACCATGTCTCGCCGTGTCCGCACGCAGACACCTGCTGAGGCGGCCTCGCTGATAGCCGAAGTGTCGGACTCGAGTGGGCTGGAAAGTGACGGTGACGAGTACGTGCCGCCGGCCGCGGCTATCGACAGTGACGAAGACGCTCTGGCCGAGTACGTGGACGAGCTGTCTGACGCCGAGTCGGACGCCGATCCACCACCACCGCCTGTGAGTCGGCAGCAGCTGACCAGATCGCAGCAGGTTCTGGACCAGGCTGACCTGCAGCCTCATCCGCCGAGTGACGCCGGGCCGTACGTTGTGCGTGGCAGACGATCGGCAGAGTCTGTGATCGCCGAGTGGCAGACCACGCCACCACCCGCCCGCCGGCGCCGCGACCCGGCCAGCATTCTCACCGAGGCCGCTGCCGTTCGTGGGCGTGCTAGAAACGTGAGGAGCGAGGCTGAAGCATTCAAGCTATTCATCACGGATGCCATCATCGAGAAAATCGTTGTGCACACCAACGACCGGCTGCGGCAGGAACGGCAGCGCATCGAGGCAGCGTGCAGTGCCACTACAACAGAGAAGCCCACACACAGGCTCCAAGACGTCACTCACACAGAAATGTGCGCGTTTCTGGGCCTGTGCATCCTGCGGGGCTTCTACAGCCGACTCACGCTGAGAGAGCTGTTCAACACGGCGACCGGACCGGCCATCTTCACGGCGACCATGGGCAGAAAGCGGTTCTCAAAACTGCTTCAGTTCGTGTCGTTTGACGACCTGAACACTCGCGAGGACAGACGGCCGGGAGACAAGTTCTGCCACCTCCGCGAGATCTTCAACGAAATCGACCAGAACCTGCGTCGGCACTTCCGCCCCTCGGAGTGTCTCACACTGGACGAAAGTCTGGTGCGGTTCCGGGCCGGTGCCCATTCAAAATGTGCCTGCCCAGCAAGCCGGGAAAGTACGGCCTGCTTGTGCGAACAGTGGCGGACGCAAATCACCGCTACATGTACAAGATGTGGCCGTACAGAGGTAGGCCGGCGGCGCTCGAGCTGGCCCCTCCCGGCACGTTCTTCGAGACAGTGCCGGAGATGATGAAACACATGGTGCGGGAGGTGGCCGGCACCGGCCGCAATGTGACGATGGACAGGTACTTCACGTCCATACCCCTGACGGAGAACCTGCTGGCGGAGCGGCTCACAGTGGTGGGGACCATCAACAAGCGCCGCAAGTTCCTGCCAAAGGAGCTGACAGAAGCCGGGGCCGACAGTGGACACCCACCTGTTGCCTTCCGCAACACTCACCCTGTGTCCACCTGCCACAAGCCCGGCAAGCTGGTACTGGCTTGTCAACTCAGCAAGACCGCGTTGTACGCCAACAAACCCGATCTCGTGCTGTACTACAACGCCACGAAGGGTGGCGTGGACGTGATGGACGCCATCACTGAGTACTACATGTACAAACCTCCCGTCACCCGCTGGCCGACCGCCTTATTCTTCTTTCTGATGGGCGTGGCACAGGTGAATGCCTCCACAGTCCTCATGCTGAACCGTGGGCACGGTGCTGCGCAAGTGAAGACAGGTGCTCGGCGTTCGATCATGTACGCCATGGGTCAGCAGCTGGTGCAGTCGCGGCTAGCTGAGAGAGTTGCGAGCCCGACTGGTCTCAACAGCAGTGCGCTGTCGGCCCTGACATGTGTGACAGGCCTCAAGATCAGTGCCGGCCCAAGCTCCGCCCCCAGTGCCGCCCCCAGTGCTGGTCCCAGCGCCGGTCCCAGCGCCGGTCCCAGCAGCGCCGGTCCCAACGCCGGTCCCAGCAGCGCCGTCACTGCCACGGCTGGTCACCAGACAGCCGATAAGGGGCGATGTGTGGCCTGCTTGGAGGAGCTGAGAGGCACAGGACACTTCAAAAGGAAGAAAGATAAGCTGACCAGGAAGCCACCCTGCTCCCAGTGTCAAAAGTTCGTCTGTGAGAGGCACTGCCGGCTCGTCCGGGTGTGCCAAAAGTGCGCGAGTGGCACTGGCGAGTGAGCGCGAGAACGATCTCTTGCGCAGTGTCTGATATGTTTACTGACAGCGAGTCAGGTGCTGTACTGTGCGCGAGTACAGCGAGTATTGTGCGTGGCATTACGTGTAGGCGTGGGGATTTTCTGTGAATCTCAGAAAACGTGTACATAGTGCCTTTTTGGTCTGTGCGCAAACATTATTTATATGTGCTGCTTGATGTGTGCACATATCTCCTTTTCTTCTGTGCTTTATCAAATTTCTTACGCCAAACGAACGCCTGTTTTGTAACGAGATAAGAATAAACGTTACCGTATAATGCAATTGTGCCTTTTCTTTTTGATCCGATACAAAAACGCAAAACAGGAAAGTTACGAAGGGAGAACTTATCGCGTACAAAACTATGAAGGTGAAATGGTTATGGCAGAAGGAAAACACACTTTACATTTCTCAGCTGATTTTTTGCCCATCAACAAGCTATAATTAGACTTTTTGACCCAGGATGACCTCGTACACGCTTTACACTACTTTTATAGTGTTCCTGAGACAAAACAGGTCCAAAATCATGTGTCATTTGACAAAAAGTATGAACTTAAAAAGTTGACCTCTGATGACCTACCTTGACCCCGGCTGTGCAAGTTGAGACCAGAGTATTTCAGATATGATTCTCTGAACATCATAGCTGAATTCTGCATGCAAAATGGCTCAAAAACATGTATCGCATGACCACATTTGGATACAAAAATATGGTGACCTTTAGTGACCTCATCTTGACCTGACCCAGTCATGCTACCAGCCTAACGGTCTCAAAGCACCTTGCTGCATTCAAGTGAAGGCTTTCCATGAAGTATGAAGCTCATAGCTTCCATTGCCTGATCTCCGTAGCATTGCAACCTCAAAAACCACGCTTTTGACAGCTGACCTCAGTTTGACCTTGACCTTGACCTCAAACTTTAAATTAAGTACATGTTTTTAGTTGTTCGTGATGAGATCTTTCGATTGGCGTTTGAATTTTCCAAATCGGACCATCAGTTCGGGAGATAACAGGGGGTAAAATTTACCCCCCAGCCCCGCGCGTTCGGCTGGAGACCTCAGCCCCGCGCGGGTTAACATCTAGTGAATATTACCTGAAAAAAGTTTCAATACATCCAGTAGAGAAGTGGATGGGCTACTCAACACCGTTTACCGTATTTCGTTATTTAGCGTGGTTCTCGAGATCTTGGGGGCAGGTACCCCCCACCCCCCCCACCCCCTTCAAAGCAAAGGTGGTTCAGACCCCGTCAATGCGCGTCTTAAAACAAGTTAAATACATAGACTCTGCTAATACTTGTGAAACATAAACTCTAACATAATTCGTGCTTTTGAAGGATTTATAGAATACTCCAAAGGTCGCGAAGCTGTGCAATGTCCGTTTTCTGGTAAATTGACGAGTTTCCAGCAACCTCCAAAAAACTTTGCACAATTTTATCGCCATGCTAGAACACAAGCCAAAAGTTTTTTTGAATCTGTGAAGCAAAAGGAATAGAATGACGATCGGGGGAGGTGTCTATGTCATATTTGGTGCATTTGGGGGGCAGCCTATTGTTCATAATGCAAAATTTAAGAGAAAACGCGCATACCAACATTCTGACAGGCATCTTGTATGTTACAGGGAATGTGGCACCTTCATATTGTGATTTTAACTGAGAGAGTCGAGTTGTAGAGCATGCCAGAAAACCCGGTACTCAACATATAATTTGTCCTGGAACTCGAAATTTCCGTAGAGAAAAGCTAAGAACCTACCTGAAATGTACCCAAAATGTACCCAAAGAGCCGGCCGCAGTTGTCAGCTGTTGGCGTGACGACATGCTGACGTTACGGTGAGTAGTCAGCCCATTGAAGCCGATTGAATATGGTAGTAGTTGCCAGATCATGACGTCATGCACAAGCAGAGGTTTATTTCTTACCATAGAGGAGCATTTTAAATATCGAAATATTGAGCTTAATGTAAATTTTTCAGAAAAGTCCTGGACGTTTTCATGATTTCCGGCTAAAAATACAACTAATTACACTAAATTCCGGGATTCGACCGAGGTGCCACATTCCCTTTAAAGAGCTAGGGATGTTCTAACTTTGGAAACAAAGTGACCACCCATTATTGAAATGCATGGAGGTTTTTATTCACACGTTCTGACCTGCCGCTATAAACATAATATGATAATGGGGCGTTATCACTGGCAGTGCCGTGAAAAGGCCCTTCAATCGAATACCCCACCTTCCGATACAGAGACAGGGGGATACAGGGCTGATACACCTACCATGTTCCTGAGCACCTGGAGAATGACTTTGGTCTGTCCCCGGGAGGGGTCTTTGACGTCTGTGCTCTTGAGATTGTAGGGCTGAAAGGAGGGTGGCTTCAGATAGTTTCGTCGTATGTCGGCCATCATGACCTCCTCGGCAGGAGAGTACTGCGGCTGGGCCAGGAACAGCATCTCCCCTGTCGGCCGGGACACATTCGACATGAAGCAAACATCAAGATCACCGCTCCCGCCTGTCGAAAAATATCAGACATTACGATCAGGAATGCCTCCCCTGTTATCTGCTTGGCAATAGCCCTCGTCCCGGTGGCGGGTACAAGCCACCTTCGCCCTGATGGGGGTCAAAAAGACCAATATCAAGCTCAAAAAAGACCAAAAGCTCAATACCAAGGTCACCCGAGGTCAAAATACGTCAAAGTTACTAATATGAAGTGTACTAAGAAAACCTAATTTATCTCAGGAACTAAGAGAGCTAAAAATATTTTTTGAACACCATGCGAAAGCTCTTGAGTTGCTCTTTCACTTTATGCCATTCATTTTTGGCCAGGTCAAAGCCTAGGGAGCTGCAGGTCACTGAATATTGGGAATGTTCTTGGGAATATCCATAGCCGCCCGTGCATACGGACGATTTTCCTTTTTTGCTAATTTCTTCCGAACCAAGCAAGATACAGCCATAGTTGATGCACCATTGCAATTCCCTCGTCAATACAAATTGAATGATATATGATATTGCTTTGCCAGGTCCAATTCCAAAATTGACCTGACCCAGGTCAACGATTTGACCCAACTTGACCTGGTATAGTCATGATGCATATCAAGTGACTTGCAGTGACCATACAAACACTTCGGTAACAAAATAAAAGTCCTATCTTTGTTTATTCAAAATTTATAGAGTAAAATAAAAAAGTTTATTCGACCTTATATGACCTTTCAAAGGTCACAGATCAATTTTTTTGGTATCAACCTCGGAAAGGGCTAAGAGCAAGTCATAACCGACATTATTCGTTAATTCCATCAATACTCACTGAGAAAAGATCATTTCGTGATTTCTCAACGGATTTGCAATGGGCAGGTCACATGCTCTGTACATGACCTTAGGTCACCAATATAAAAAATCCCGGAACATATGTTGTAGCTCCTGGTGGGTCCACTAAGAGGTTATGAGTTTCAACTTGATCAAATTACCCTCTTTTTAGTTAGGTAGCCCTCCGCATTTTTTAGGTGAGATCACTTCGCCTAACCTGATATGACCTTAAGCTAGAATTTTCAGGCAAAATGTTAAAATGATAAAGGAACATCTAGAAAAAGTTTGGCGGTGCTGCACTCCACCGCTTGCGGTCACTTTGGAAAAATTCAAGGGGGAATCTAAAAAGACCCCCCACCCGGGCGAAGGTAAACACAGTCATAAAATTTCTCTCATTAGTCAGAAATTATCAGGCATGAAACCAAGATCAGGAACACCGTCTCTGTCAGAAAAGGAAGATCAGACATCGAACGAAGATTAGGAACGTCTCTTGTCAGCCATATAGAGGTTGTTCGCATAGAACGTCAGCGACCGAAGGGGTAGGAGGTATGACAATTGTTCACTGTTCCTGACAGAGGAGCATGCGAGTTTGGCTTTTCCTGGCAATTTCTGACAGGGGGACAAGTCATCGGCAGTCATGGATTGTTTTATTGAGCGAAAAATGCACCCACCCAGGTCGGTTTAGAACTCATTGTAGTTTGTTACCGCAGCCCGGCCCCACACAGACGGAGCTCCCCAGCCTGCTGACAATGGCAGTTTGTTACCGCAGCCCGGCCCCACACAGACGGAGCTTCCCAGCCTGCTGACAATGGCAGTTTGTTACCGCAGCCCGGCCCCACACAGCCGGAGCTCCCCAGCCTGCTGACAATGGCAGTTTGTTACCGCAGCCCGGCCCCACACAGACGGAGCTCCCCAGCCTGCTGACGATGGCAGTTTGTTACCGCAGCCCGGCCCCACACAGACGGAGCTCCCCAGCCTGCTGACGATGGCAGTTTGTTACCGCAGCCCGGCCCCACACAGACGGAGCTTCCCAAATTAATCTGCCCTGACCACGAAGTCACTGACCTGGCCACGAAGCGATTGACCTGGCCACGAAGCAACTGACCTGGCCACGAAGCGACTGACCTGACCACAAAGCTACAGGGTCATTCCAGGACAAATCGTCCAGGTGAGTTCATTATCACCCCTTAGATTTCAACAAAATTTTTTACCCAAGGTCCCCTATACAAAAAAATTGGGCCCATTTTTAGGTCTCAGTGTCAAAGAGGTCACCAGTTAGATGTCATCAAAGTTTCGAGGTCAGCGCAAACATTGAAGCAGAAATAATTTTGTATCTTAAAAGCGGCTGATTAAAATTATTCAAAATTCATACAAATGAATAAAAGATACAACGGGATATATAAAAATATAAACTTTGACCTCAGGTCAGATTTTGACCTCGTGACCTTTGCTTTAAATTAATATTTTTTAAAACCTATTTTCAAATTTTCCATTTTTTTCACAGGGTGGTCCTCAGGGTATAAGCTAACCAGTGGTGGGTGATTTTCTTTGTAACTCAGATTAAGTAACAGGTCACAGAGGTCATCACCTAGGGCAAAACGCTCATTGCAAGTACCTCTCGTGCGGATACGCTACAACATGGCTGATATGGATGTCAAATGAAAGCCGATCACTTACCTACCACAGATTGCGTACCATTACTTGTGATCTGAGGCGACTCTTGTAACCTGACTAAACGACCTAGCTTGACCTGACATGCCATTTAAAAGAAAAGTACGCAAATACGTTGCTATCGATTTCAGTTCAAGGCTTGACAGGTTCATGGTGCTCCAGATATGTTGGAGCATTACAAAGTCATGCCGATCTCGGGTGACCTTAGTTCATGACCTAAAATTGCCTCTGCTATTTTATCACATTACGCCACAGTCGAGACACCTTCCATTTGCAAAGCCCTGTGGCCGCCAGTTTTTTGTTATCAGATGCTTCACATATGTAAAGAACCTGTGGATGGATCATGCAATTTCCCAATGGTATAATCCGTCTCGACTTGTACGCGTTGCGGCAATAAATATGCAATCATAAACAATACCAAACGAAAAAACTGTAACGAAAAACAGTTTGTTTCAACAACTGATACAATATCAACCACCAAAATTGGTACAATTTATCTTTGAAAATTTATTTGAATCTTTTCGCACAAGATTCAACGCAGGGTTTTCATTGGTACAGCGTTCAGTGTTGGGAATACATCCATTCGTTTTTACACTCACAAAAGCCAGCAAAGTTTTTGCTTTAGTTCTGATCTTCTCGTGCACAACACGGTAAAATTCGCAACCGTTCAGTCCGTATTAATTCCACACATCTGATACTCTCATTTGTGCATCCAAAAACTACATTAATTCTCGGCTATGTGCGCTGGACAGTTCGAAAACTGGTACAACTTGTTCAACATCTGTCACCATCAAGCAGATTATGGCATTGAGCGTACGTGGTACTTTTCACCACTTCAAAGGAAAGAAAGACGTGTGATAGTATTGGTTGCTCTATGAAGTGTGCCGCATACCACGTGGGTCTTAAAATAGCAGCGAATGAATAAATTTTATGTGCTGAATAATTGTTTGTTTACTGCAAAACGAGCCTTAGGGATAATATGAAGTTAGTTTTGAGACGAGCGCTGCTTTAGCCAGTATGGCCAACAAGCTGGAAAAGCGCTTCCGTGATACCAGGCTGGTAAAGGCACTAGAACATTTCGTTGTATAGTTCCACTGGGCATGAAAACAACTGCTGCGTAACCTATGTGGTCCTCTGTCGAGCACTGTGTTCGAAGCGTCTAGGACTGAAGTCTGTGTGGAAGTGAAAAAAATGTTAAATAAAATGATGTACACATCAGACGCTGAAACAAACTGTTTTTGTCACAATTTTAGCGGTTGATATCGTACCAGGTGTTGAAAGAAACTATTTTTCTTTCGAGTTTTATCATTTGTTATCGTTTATAATTGCATATTCATTGCCTCAACGCGCAACAACTCAAGACCAAGTATACTACAGGGAAATGTCATGTTCCATCCACAGGTTCTTTACATGTGTGAGGCATCTGACAACAACAAACTGGCGGCCACATGGCCTTTCAAATGGTAGGCGCCTCAACTGTGGTGCAATGTGATAAAATAGCAGAGGTCATTTTAGGTCATGACCTAGGGTCACCCGAGTTCGGCATGACTTTGTAATGCTCCAACATATCCAGAGCACCATGAACCTGTCAAGCTTTGAAATGAAATCGGTAGCAACGTATTTGCCTACTTTTCTTTTAAATGACATGTAAGGTCAAGCTAGCTACAAAGAAAATCACTCACCACTGGTTAGTTTATAGCCTGAGGATCACCCAGGGAAAAAATGAAAACTTTTGAAAATAGGACTTCGAAAAATTAATTTGAAGAAAAGGTAACAGGGTCATGAGGTCAAAGTTTGTATTTTCTTATATAGCCCGTTGTATCTTCTATCTATTGGTATCAATTTTAATTAATTTCTATGAGCCACTTAATTTCAATACAAAATTGATAACATTGATATAAAATTATTTCTGCGTCAATTTTTGCGTTGACCTCGAAATTTTGATGACTTCTATCCGGTGATCTCTTTGACCTTGAGAACTGAAAATGAGCCTAAATTTATATTTTGTATAGGGGACCTTGGGTACAAAATTTGGTGGAAATCTGAGGGGTCATGGTGAACTTTTGGGTGCCTACCCGGACGATTTGTCCTGGAATGACCCTACTACCCTAGCCACGAGGTCACTGGCCTGGCCAGGAAGCGCCTGACCTGGCCACGAAGCGACTGACCTGGCCAGGAAGCGACTGACCTGGCCACGAAGCGACTGACCTGGCCACGAAGCGACTGACCTGGCCAGGAAGTGACTGACCTGGCCACGAAGCGACTGACCTGGCCAGGAAGCGACTGACCTGGCCACGAAGCGACTGACCTGGCCACGAAGTAACTGACCTGGCCACGAAGCGACTGACCTGGCCACGAAGCGACTGACCTGGCCACTAAGTCACTGGCCTGGCCATGAAGTGACTGACCTGGCCACGAAGCGACTGACCTGGCCACGAAGCGACTGACCTGGCCACGAAGCGACTGGCCTGGCCACGAAGCGACTGACCTGGCCACGAAGCGACTGACCTGGCCACGAAGTCACTGACCTGGCCACGAAGTCACTGGCCTGGCCATGAAGTGACTGACCTGGCCACGAAGCGACTGACCTGGCCACGAAGCGACTGACCTGGCCACGAAGCGACTGACCTGGCCACGAAGTAACTGACCTGGCCACTAAGTCACTGGCCTGGCCATGAAGTGACTGACCTGGCCACGAAGCGACTGACCTGGCCACGAAGCGAATAACCTGGCCATGAAGTGACTGACCTGGCCACGAAGCGACTGACCTGGCCAGGAAGCCACTGACCTGGCCACGAAGTAACCGACCTGGCCACGAAGCGACTGACCTGGCCACGAAGCGACTGACCTGGCCACGAAGTAACTGACCTGGCCACGAAGCGACTGACCTGGCCACGAAGCGACTGACCTGGCCACGAAGTCCTGCGCACCACCAGGGCCAGCAGGGTCAGACAGGCCGCTGCGAGCAGAACTGTGCTGATCTGACGGGACGAAGTCGGACATAACCGCGCCGGAGCAGTCATTACTCCTGCTGACGCCGGACTGCCCACTGCTCCTCACTGCCGCTGACGCCGGACTGTTCACTGCTCTTCACTGCCGCTGACGCCGGACTGCTCACTGCTCCTCACTGCCGCTGACGCCGGACTGTTCACTGTTCTTCACTGCCGCTGACGCCGGACTGCTCACTGCTCTTCACTGCCGCTGACGCCGGACTGCTCACTGCTCCTCACTGCCGCTGACGCCATGATGGTTATGAAAGGTACATACACATTGCGAGTAAAGGAATAAACAATTTTGATGCTTGTTACAGGAAAGCGGTGAGGGGTTTTATTTATAGGATATGTGACTCTGATAATCGCATCCTAAATGGCTTGTTCCATAGTGATTTGGCGTTCACTTCCCAAATCAGCAGTAGCGGTGCATGAACATTATGACAGCTTAGGCACGATTAGCCTAGAGGTAAGGACGTCGCTCAGGCTTTTTACCTGATAGTGGACAGGGGCAGATCCAGCAGGTGGGCTGGAGAGGGGGGCAAACTCAATTTGATGAGAAAAGGTAATATTTATTCTCAAATGTGCCTAACTAGGTGTCCAGATAACCGCCTCTCGAGCCGTCCGCAACAAATAATGTCTGGAAAGACAGCAAATATAGTTGTTTGACTATCCTGAAACCTTGAGGGACTTCTCCATAAAAATATGCAAGATCGGATTTTTTCGACTATGTATTTCTAGCCTTCTTCGGCGTTTCATTTGCAAAAGATGGCGAATGCAACTTGAAAAAAACGCTAACAAAGACAGGAAATGCAAGGCCTAAAGCACCGATTTCACTCTTGTTTAGTTGAGAAGTCTTAAAAGTTATTACAATATAGTGCCTCTGGTGATTGTAGGACCTATAGATTAAGTGGGGCAGTGCCATCAGCTCGCTGTGTCTGTCCTGCTTCTTGAACGCTATTGCGTGTTAGGTACAGAATACGGATGTACTCGTCGGTCGTGGCCCGAACTTCGACTGATCTCTCTCAGTTGGTCTGTGTTGGTCGTATCTCGTTCGATTGTTTAACTTGATAACTGCGCTATCATTCTTCGCCTGCGCACAGTGTCATCACATTAAGTGAGTGTCCTAGAGAAGACGAAGCCGGGAAGTACAGACTTTTGAAGAAAAGTTTTAACAATTGTTTTTTGAAGCAATCATGAAGCAGTAACTTTATGTCTAGACCTGCAAAAATATATGACTTGCTGATACAAAAAATGTTGAATATCATAAATCTAAAAAAATATCTAAAATATGTCGATGGATTGTGTAAATGATTATGCGGCAGTAGATGAAGGTACAATGCAGGATTCAAGAAGGATAGGTAGGTAGGTAATTAAGCCGGGAAGGGCAAATTATTCACGAGAGCTTCTCATTTCAAGGACGGCTTCGGCACTTCATTTTTTGTGACGTCCAATTTCTCGCTGTACGATCGATTTGTGAAACGGATTTTTTTTAAATTTCATCCCCCAGATTTTGTGGCATGACTCACGCTCTTCATAACAGTTTCACAAATCAAATATTTTGCTAATCATTTCCAAACAACTGTCCCGCACTAGAGAAGGCTAGAAATCCGCAAATACAAGAATGTGAATAAACGAATCCGCTGTAATCAAGGTCCTAAGACGCGGCACCGCAAGTGCTCCAAATGCCGCATTAAAGAGCTCCTAAGGCATGCCTAGCTTGCTGATTTAACTCGCGTCCAAATCAATGAAGTGTTAGAGATGCCAATCAAAAAGCACACGTTAGGTATGCGGTGGGCAGAGATGGCCTACACTAGGTTGCGTTACCGAATTACGCTACGTCACGACTCGATTTTGGCCAAAACTACGCTACGGAATTACGCAACGTTATATTTCATCGACTAAGGAATTACGATACTTTAGCTACGGCTACGGTAAAAATATATCGTACTACGATATCAACATTTTGTTCACACATTGATACTCCAACCCTCGCCCCGGTGGGGGTGTTTGAACACTCCCTTTGGGTTTTACTGGTGGCACGAAAAACGGCGGCGCAAAGCGCCGCCGTACTTAGCGCACATTTTCCTTGATCAATTCCACAGCTTTCCCCAAAAATTTTAAGTTTTAAGGCTAAATTTTTAATTTAAGGTTTTCATTCTGTGGCCATCTCAGCTCAGGTCACCAGTGAGGGTTAGGTGACTTCACCTCCAAAAATGTTTAAGGTGTCAGAAGTAAGAAAGGGGCGAATTTATCGGATTGAAACTGATACCACATAACGGGCCTACCGAGTACTACAACATATATTCCTGGATTTTTAATATCGATGACCTAGGGTGACCTCTCCGTTGGAAATGCATGTGGAAAACAGAAATTGGGCTGTATTTGTGTAGATGAGGCTGAGAATACCTTCATATTCCCCAAATCGTAGTATCCTGGGCTCCTTTTTAGGTTCCTGTTGCAATGTTTTACCCGTGACCTCTGAGAGGTTATCTGAGCTACTTAAGCAGATTTTCGGACTTGGGTCAATAGCTTTGCAGGAAATGACGATAAAACTTTTATTTTGATACCATTACGTTGAGATTGCTACTACGAGTCGATTGATGTGCGTAATGACTATGATAGATTAGATAGTGACCTTGACCTGACCTGAGGTGTGACCTGATGACCTGATATGTGTGACCTGATGTGTGTGATCAAAGTTCGGAAATTCTTGTCACCAGTTGAAAAACGAATCTATAATTCGAAATCAACCGACTTCTGATTTTTACAGGCCCAAAAATGTGTCCGTAATTTACACTATCCACCCGATCCCGATCTTAATTGACAGCGATACTAAAGCCAATAGGGCATTAGGCCTTCTTTCGAACCTTCCGTCGCTTCCCCGACACAAACTGGACAGCGTGCGACCGTGTCCGTATTCACGCAAATGTTCGATCATTCTTGAATACTGCTCCGTATTTGGGGCGGAGCGAAAATGTATCTTTCGCGTGGGAGGGTTCAGCATAAATTCCTCGTGGCTGCCACCATACTGAGCCTGCCGTGCTGTCCTGACTACAAGTCCCTCCTTAGTTTGTGTGTGCAATCCCTTCGGCTGGCGCCAAGTGATATCTTGTTTTTATGTAAAGTTTTTGAGGCCTCATTCATCATCACTTTTTAAGGTTTTGGTACATGTGCCGGTCGACCACTAGGTTTCCGTTCTTTTGTTTGTGTACCGCCGGCTGTGAACACTGTTGTTCCGGCTTTTAATCGCTTACCTCGTCTGGTGAACAGCTTTTAAACGTGTCAACCCTCGTGATATATTCTGTGATCCGCTCGGGGTACTGAGAAAATATGCTGTGTTTGGGCGCCGACTGGTGTTATTTATGTTGTGTGGCTCATTGGTTTGTTCTTCTCTTCACCTTTATTGGGTTTTAAGACTTTGTGATTTAATACGATACAACGAACAACAGATTTGATGCATTTCTCGTGAAATCGTTTTCAGTTGGTAATTTTAAAGTAATGGTTTGGTCTTTACTTTTTCAAATATTAGGTACCACTTCTAGTTCAAATTTTGAATTAAAGCAAATCGTTACCAAGAATTCTTAGTACCGCGATCGAGATCACGAGAAGGTATATACATATATGACGTAACTATTTTCGTAGCACGCTACGATGCGCTACGTTTTGGCGTAGTAGGTAAAATGGGGTCATATGATACAATTTTCTCGGAATGAGCTGTATCTTTCAAAATATAACTACGATATATATAGTGCGATATACATATATTTTTTCTATCCGATTATATCATTTATTTTCTCTCCGGTTTGAAGACAAACATATGTTACAGGGAAAGTGCGAAATCCGGGATTTCGCGAACTCCTAGGGATTTCGCGAAATCACTGACCAGCCAGGGAGTTCGCGAAATCCCTGGGGAGTTCGCGAAATCACTGGCCGACCAGGATTTCGCGAAATCACTAGGGATTTCTGAACTCACTGAAACTTCAGTGATTTCGTGAACTACCTGAATGCTTTTCAGGGATTTCGCGAAATTCCTAACATGCCAATATGTCATATAGTTTAAATCCGAAGAATGATCCTTCAGTGATCTGGTTTTACTCCCCGTCCATGTTTTTCTTTTATGTTGTATTTTGTTGATTTTATGTGTGTCGGCCTGATATTTATTTTTTGAAAATTAATTTTACACCCTCAGCTCTCCCACCGGGTCCTTGTGCCCGCTGACGAACTATTCGAGTCACTAGCCTTCCTCGAGGTGCATGGCTTATGCAATATGAACCGTAGGTGTGGAGGGGGGCTCAAAACAAACTAGAGATGCCACTACTTTTTATTGTCATCTGCAATGAATATCTTGATTTCTTAACAAAGCAGACTCCTGATGGGAAGTATTGTGCCGTAAGAAACGAACAAAGAACTGATATACTTTCACAAGGTCTATTTTAGCTATGTCTATATTGGAATGTACTACGGACGTCCACAAATTTTCCAATAACAATACTTTGGTACAGGAGGAAGTGTCGGCCTCGAAAGGCTCTCGGTGTAGAAGCGGCACGCCTGTCATCGTTTGACCATTGCCAGGCTTTCGAAATTTTATTGTCGATTCCGGCGGGCTAGCAAATGCACTTCAAGCTTAGGTGCTCCAGCCACGGTCATGACAATAGGCAATGAGATAGCACATTGCAAATATGCGTAACAATTGTATTATTCCGTGTCCTGCTTATGCCGACAACTATAGTTGTCGGCTTATGTTCAGCTGTAGCTGAAACTGTATAACACTTCTGATATACTGATAAACTGAAAACAGAGATATGGTCTAAGTTAATTTGCAGAATGATTATTTCGTTGTTGCAGCTCTGAAAATTTATCTTAGTATAGCCGAACCGTACCTGTATAGATTGGCCAAAGTTTTTGAATACATTAATGAACTTAATGCAAAAATAATATAGCATTATTGTATTTTCCTCACCCAGAAAGTAATACGAAATGGCCATCAGATAAGAGATTTTTTTGTGTAGTAATGAGGATTGTGATATGATAATGATCTCTCTGCAGATGCTGGATAAGTGAGTTGGAGAAGCGCTTCGAATTTTGTATCTAACGGTACTCACAGTTGGTGCACCTGAGCGACTTCGTACCGAGTACGTGCATGGCCGGGGCGGGGGTTGGGTAACCATACTCCTTGGGTTTTTCGCAAGTCTTGAAAACGGCTACGCGCAGCTGCTGTACCCAGTACAGTTTTTCTGAAGCTTTTACAACTCCTGTCAACATTTTCGGTTCAGGTCATTTCAGGTCAGGACATCAGTGCAGGTCAAGTGACATCATCTCCAAAAAAGAAAACAACATAAGCAAGGAACAGCTTAATGTATCAATCTAAAATTCGTATTGAATAAAGGGCCGACTGAGTACACAGTTTTTTAGGATTTCTGAAGTCGATGACCTAAGGTCAATTATGAGTCATGATGACACCGTTGGAAAAGTATCGGTAAAATGGTTTAAACATCATAATTTTGTTGGGAACGGAGCTAAATTGTATATTTTGGCATCATTGGGGTTGTCTTGTTTCTGCAGTTCTAATGATATGCATTCTGACCCAATTCGATATTAACCTGATCCAAGGTCAGGTCAAATCTTGTTTGACCTAGAATAGTCATTATTAATCATTCGACGTCGCTTGCGAAAGCTTCGATAGTGATGCTTATATATTGTACCTCTTCTACATCAGATGGTAGGACTGAAGAACTGTATTTCAGTTATATCACCATATCCATATTGTGGCTTGTTGGTTCATGCCCTCGTTTTACCCGACAAAGAATGCATAGACACTTTTTAAGCTTAGGTTGTGCTACTTAACGCCATTTACTTTTTCGCTAACTAGGTGTTTTTGATTTTAGGCGGGGCGTGCCCCCCTCGTCGGTGAGGTGGCTCGCCCCTGGTTGCGTCTTAAAATTGCATCCCGCGAAACTAGTTTGAGACTCTACCAAACGTTTTTGACTGTGATGATTTTAGCTATCAAGGCATAGTCATAGAGACTTGATTGCTCTCGGTGACCGGCACCTCATCGACACCACCGCTAAAGACACGTGATGGTTTTCAAAATGTGGCTTCGGCATTCTTTTCGGTGGCGTGGTTTGCTAAAGTAAGTGCGTTGCGCCATTGCCGGCATTTTACCTTTTTCGGGGCAAATATTTCTGCCATTTCTTGAAATGTGTTCACCCGATTTATTCTAGTGATCAGGCATGGTTTTGTACCATTTTTTTATCGTATCCGTAGATAAATTCCATAATAATTCAACCTACATAAAATACCGTAACGCTTTCTGTGATGTAGATTTGACATAAAATAACCGTAGCGTCCTAATTATGAAGGTGGTGTGCGTAGACCCTTTTTATTGAATGCCTGGGTGTTTTCTGACTCCTGCACTGCTATGTTATATTAAATATACAGATCTATCTAGGCGGATCCAGATTGCCGTCGGGGCATCTTCCGGGGGGCGGGGCCATCCGACCGGGGGTGCCTTTTTGACCGGAACCTATCGGTGGGCGCAAATCCTTCGGTGGGCGCCGTTTTTCATCCCTAGGGACGGGGATGGAAGCGACATTTCGTGGCGCCGTGACCATTTCGGGGCGCCGAGGGTCGTCGGGGGCACCTGCCCCTTTTCCCCTAAATCCGCGTATAAAATATATCATGAATATAAATAACCAGTACCAATCCGTGAAGGCGGGTGTATTCTGTGGGGGGTGTGTGGGACATTTGGGTGGACCGGGTTTTGACCGCCGGGTGTCTTCTCCCGTGATCCCTTTGCATGCAGCACTGAACTTTTACATTGCGTACATATTGATAAGCGAACCTCGATAAATGTATCGCTCGCCTCAACAATACAATTATGCCTTCCTTTATTTAGCTTAAACCTTCCTATATTTGCTTAAAACCTCCTTATACGTGTTTTTACGGAAATGTCCGGTCATGTTTGAATAAATCTAGAACATGTCCGTAATCCCGCTGTCATCCTGGCTGACTAAATGTCGGAATTCGCGAACTCCTGTGTTTATCCGGGATTTCGGACTCCTGACTTCTAAGTCCGGTTTCGCGAACTCCTGGTCGGTTTCGCGAACTCCTGTACTCCTGGCTGTCGTATTTCGAAATCCTGTTCCCTTTCCCTTCCTGTAACACATATACTAATTGAAAACATGAACCGGAGTAAAAAAATTTCAATATACCCCACGACGGGGTAAGTTGTTACTGGTCACGGGGCAACTTGTTATGCCCGGAAATTTTGTAAAAAAAACAACAACGAGAAAAACAGGTACCAGGAATATTTATTCCTTACAATGTGCCCAAGCGTAAAAAGTCGCAAACGTAAATTTCGACTTTTTTGGCATCAGTACATGGTTCGCAGGCCCATTTTTGGTGTTGGGCATTCTCAGTTCCTTCTTTGCTGCGAAAGTTAGATACGCCAATTTTCGGGTTGCGACTGCCAACAACCCATTATTCATTTTGCATCCGTGCTTAAGGTATTCTGCAGTTGAGGCTCCATCTTATCTAAAAAAGGGCAGTTTGTTTAGAGTGAATCGTCTTGTAGCCATCTTGACAGATTCAGCATGACAGAGCCGCAAGAGTGTAATAAATTGAATCTCATAATCGTCTGCTGCTCTCATTACACTGGTCAACAGCCAAAATGGATCCGGCACGTGAACACCTGTTTCTACCTATTTCGGTACCGCTGATTTCAAATTTAGTAACCGTTTTGTGCCATCGGACCTGGTTTCTTCTCCAGAGCATACCTGTTGTATAGCCCCCACACTTTCCACACACTGTCATCAGCCTAGCCTTTTGTGGAAAAATATAGATCAAGGATGTCGAGAAACCGGATTATCTGCACCCAGACAATGCAGCTTATCAATATACATGTGAATTTATTGCAACGAAAGACTACCTCGCATTCAAGTGCATGAACATTGTACAAGGTTTGCGCTCGGTCGCACAAGCTCGCCGGTATTGTAGACCGAGAGGTGACGTCGCAACATTATATGATAAGGATTTTATGTCAGTCACCTCCCTTGAAGGTCGAGTCTAAGTAAAAAGTCACAGGTCAAGGTCATACCACCATTTCAAGATCAAAGATCATTGACCCTAGTGCCTTCGGTCGGATGATGCCGCCTAATATGACGTATATCATGCTATGACGTCATACGCTAGGTCACTCAATCTTGAGCTCAAATTCGCAGGTTCAAGACAAAGGTCATGGGTCAAGGTCAAACCTGATTTTCCGCCAAACGGTTGCCAGTGCTAGTTGCAGTACACTTTATAGGCAAATTGTAATATTTTGACGCCAAAGGTCAATGGCCTTGAACGACCTTGGACTAAAAGTTTCAGAGAACATTGCCTCAGATCTTTCCTCTGTTACTTTAGGCCACTTCATTCCCTATCCGGCTTCTCATCGCATAATCACGGCATTTCCCAATGGCTACCCTGCACATAGAGAATTTGACCTATATGGCCTCGTTTTACCTTGAATATATTGACCTAGGTTTATGAAAATCGGGTTTAAGGTAGAGTACCCTAGCCTCCACAAACACCTAAACGTTCATTTTTTCTAGACCTCTTGGGTTTTGCACTGTCAATGTCACTGATGCCAAGAAGGCTTGCATAAAGATGACACACAGACATACTGGATCTCAAAGTTCTGATCTGACACGGCCTTTCTGCTGCCAGATTCGTGTTCGGCGCTACAAATTACCCTAGAAACGAACTATTTTATATTGGATCCACGACAAAAGCTAATTTTGTTGACCAGTGTTATTGAGGTGCCGGTCCGGACGTGCTCCCTAGCGGTGTCTGAAACACCGACCGGCAGGGCTCGTCGTCCTGCCTTTCCAACATAAGTCCGCACCATCTGACAAAAGCAAAGGATGGTGTTAAGAAATAATTTAGGATGTAGGTACAGCATGAAGGAGATTTATTTTTCATCCATAAATTATCAAAGCCCACCGGTGGGCCTCCGAGCCACCTCCGCCCTGGTGAGGGGGGTGTTTAAACACCTTCCTCGAACTCGGCTCCTTTGCGGGATAGCGAAAAAGCGTGAAGGCTGGTCGATTGCCCATATAAATTCATGAAGAAACTACAGCTGCCATTTTTTGGCTCAGGTCCCCCTGGTGAAGGGGGGGTGTTTAAACACCCTCCTCGAACTCGGCTCCTTTGCGGGATAGCGAAAAAGCGCGAAGGCTGGTCCATTGTCCATATAAATTCATGAAGAAACTACAGCTGTCATTTTTTGGCTCAGGTCAATATTGAGGTCATGACAGGTCAAAGAAGGTGACATGTTAGAGAAGAGTTTATGGGCTCTAGCGTCTGACAAAGTAGGGTTAGAATCATTTTTTAGGCACCATTCGCTCCCTCTCGTTACGAAAAATCTAATTTTGTATATGACTATACTAGGTCAAAACATAACAATGACCTGACCGAAGGTTAGGTCAAGGTCACCATCTAAACTAGCACAGTCAGTTTGCATATGAATAGACTCGTAATAACAATTCGAAAGTAATCGTTTAAAAATAAAAGCTTTATCATCATTTTCTGCAAAGTTATAGACCAAAGTCTGAAAGCCTGCTTAGGTAGACCCAGATGACCTCTCAGAGGTCGCAGATCAAACTTGCAGGATTAACCTATAAAGGGCCTAGGATACATGAATTGGGAAATACGAAGGTATTACAATTTACAGAAAAACAATTTTTCGGCGAATTTCCGTTTTCCCCGGTAATTTCCGACGGGGAGGTCATAATCCGTACCTGAGCCTAGGTCGTGGATATTACAAAATCCGGAATATATTTTGTAATACTTGGTGAGCCCATTATGTGGTATAAGTTTGGATTTTATAGATCTGTTGATTTCTTACTTATGTCACTTCAAACATTTTTGGAGGCGAGGTTACTAGATCTGCACTGGTGACCTGACCTGAGACGACCTAGCCTTAAAATATTGGATGAAGTTGTGGAATTGATCAAGGATAAGGTGTGCAAAGTATGGCGGCAGAGCGCACTGCCGTTTTTTCGTGCCGCCGGAAAAACCGGGGGGGTGTTCAAACAACCCCACCAGTAGCTAGGTAGGGTTAAATATTATCGCAGCCTTTCAGTGGATGGGTCTCTTTTGGATGGATTCTAGTGTTCTTAAATAACTTACGTAAAGCAGGTGGAAGTTTCGTTAAAACTGAGAATGGATTTGTCGGCATGCAATTGCCCGTTTCGATAGGTTTATGGAATCAGCATTGGTGACAACATTGATAATATATACAAATAATTAAACACAATTGCATACAGATTTCAAACATTATTGATTAGGTATGGTCACGTGAAATACCGTTAGGGTAGGTTGATACAACGCGGGGTACGTTGATGCAGCGAATAACAACCTGCCTCATCCATATTTTTCCGGAAGTGCTTTTCATAAAACCAATACGGCAGCAATATTGTGGATTCCTCAGCAAATCTACAGTTACCATCTGAAACATCAATACCATGGCTTTCCTACAAATGCATGATAGCCCTGCTATAGCAATTGTTATGTAACTTCTGCAAACATAAGACCACTGAAACCTTACTTTTGACTGAAAAACAATACCGTACCAGCTGTTCATGGACAGAGCCCAAAGGCATCAAGTGTCATGGTTCGGGAGCTATCGAGATTGCATCAATTTGCCCCTGTAACAAAACTCCCCCTCCTCACCTACGCTAGAGAATTCGCCCACCTACGCTACGCTTCATTTCCAGAGATACGGCTACGGAAAAATAATTTCCTAACGTAGCGTAGGCCATTTCTGGCCATGGGATTAGGCAGATTCAGGTGAATCGCGAAGTGCCTAATTTCACACTCGTTGACGGTAAAAGCTGCGAACGTAGATAGTTAGAGATGCAAATTATCGGCTCGTTAACCTAGTGATCCTAAAAAGGATTATCCTTTGTAACTTAAACATCGAGTCAAATTAGATGTATTCCACATGAAATATATGCCTACTTCGACATTTAAAAGTGGCTGGGCAGTGCCTAATGTGCCTCTATGGAAGCGCCGCCACTGAAAATCTGAAAGGCTTGGCATAGGGCCCTCTATAACACGCGCATTGACGGGGGTCTGAGCCACCTTTGCTTTGACGGGGGGGAGGCGGGTACCCGCCCTCCTAAGATCTCAAAAACATGCTAGATAGCCAAAAACGGTAAACAGCGTTGGGTAGCCCATCCACTGCTTTATAAAAAATATTAGAACAATTTTTTGTCACGTCACATTTGAGGTCACTACAGGTCAATACATGCCGTCATAAGGATAACATGTAAATGAAGGTTTTTGACCATTACACCTGAACAAGTAAAGATAAAGCAAAACAATTTGAAGCCTTCGAATCCTCGCAGCAAGCCGAATCGAATGATCTATAATATGACCTTGCAAGGTCAAATACGAGATTTGACCTGATATGAGGTCAAGTCAAGGTAAAATTAGGTAAAATGCATATCATTAGAACCGCAAGGACACGGCCAATGTAATACAGCTACAATAAATGCTCGGTTACCATCCATTATTAAGTTATTCAGTTAAAATCATTTTTCCCAAGTATTTCCAATGGAGAGTTCATGGCTTGTACCTGACCTTAGCTCATCGATATAAACAATACAATAACATTTTTAGGGAACTTGGTGGGGCCATTATGTGATATAAGTTTCAATTGGATAATTTTATCCTGCTCTGACTTATGCTATCTAAACTTTTTTTTAGGTCAGGTCAGTTAACTGGCAGCCTGGCCTGAGATGACCTAGCCTTAAAATTTTGATAAAAGTTGTAAAAATGATCAGGGGAAAGGGATACCAAGTACAGTGGCGCTACGCGCCGTTGTTTTTAGGCTGATTGGAAAAAACTCGGGGGGGGGTGGGCGGGTACTCGCCCCCGTCAATGCGGGTATTAAAGAATCGCAATATTTGTGTGAAAACTGGAGATGTTGTTTTTGGCAATGGTAACTGAACCTCGAGTCAATAAAAATAAAGTCTCTCTCTCTCTCTCGCTCTCGCTCTCTCGCTCTCTCGCTCTCTCTCTCTCTCTCTCTCTCTCTCTCTCTCTCTCTCTCTATCTCTCTCTCTCTAGCCCAGAATGTACCGCTGTCAACAACGCGATAACCAGCAGGCAATGTTTATTTCGATACCGCTACGTGTCATTGTTCTGGGAAATGGATGCACGCAATAATGTTGAAAGTAATGATGTAATAAAAGAAAAAGAAGAAGAAAAATCCTCAGCGCAGACCTTATAAGCGCATTAACAGGGGTTTTACCCGGGAACCAGACCCCGTTCAGGTTGTTTGGCAGCATTACGTCATCAGGGCTGGAAGGGCAGAAAAGTTACTACGCAGTGCAATGGAGAAACTACACTTTTTCGAACCTCTGAAAAACCTATTTAAGAACTGGAACAACGAAATTGATATGCTTGATTAAAAGCTGAAACATTTTCATTTTCGAAACCATCGTGCGTTTTGCAGAAACTCCAGCGTAAAATATTTTTACAAATTTTCTAAAACGTGTCATAATAATAGCATCTTCAGCACTAGCAGCCGTTTGCAGTCAGACTTGAACAGCTGGCGTTGCCATGGCAACTCCCGAAAACAACAATAAAAATTGGCCTTCATCGTTTGTTCTGACGGCCGAATGTAGACGCACTTTTTTGGGCTCTTATGGGAAGCGGGCGAATTTTAACGAGTGTGCATATTTTTTGACGTTTGTGTTATTGTAATTTTACCAATCCATGCCACCCTGCATGGTTAGACATTTCAGTGAGTTTTCGTAGCATCAAGCTTCAGGTTTATGGTCGCGCACTGGTGCGGCTTTATCCTGCTAGTAGGTCGACACTTCTTTTGCATTTTTTTCAAGTAAGCAGTAAGATTTTCAGTGTGTGGGTGCTGATAATTTGAATTTACGTGATAAAAGGTATCTAAAATTGCGCTTGAGAATCCAAAAAATGTTTGTATTTATGTTTCATTGCTAATTTATCTGTTGGTACGTTTGTCAAAATCGCTGTTCATGGCTGCATAAATGCATCTAGGCTCGCATCAATCATATAAATGCCTGCCCTTGCAAAAAATTCTTTGAAGGACTCGGATTTTTTTAAATATGACCGTAAAATACGCCGCTCGCCGTTTTGATCAAGGACGATGCTTAATGGGTGAAGGAGGTGCGCTTAGACTTGTACTAGATTGCTGCCAAATTACGCCCAAACTTGGTATGATCCAACCGCTCCTCCCAAAATTTGGTAGATTATTATAGAATTCAGTAGGAAACTTCCGTGACGTCATCAGTGGAGGACTAAATTTAGTAGGAAACTTGGTTGTACCCGTAGTTAAGTACCCTGGTATGAACAACCTTCGCCTTGACGGGGAGGGAAGACCGCGTAACCGGGCCCCCTGAAATCTAGAAAAAAATACTAGTTAGCAAAAAGCGAAAAACGGCATTAAGTGGCTCGACTTAAGAAATGTAAAGAAGCACTCTTCACTGTTTCAGCTTAAATACAAGGTCACCAGAGGTCAAAGCACGTCACCATTGGAATATAATGAAATTTAATGGAAATGAAGGTGTTTTAGTCATAGCATCTGGCGCAGAGAATCGCTACCAAAACTATCTGCACCCCTGAACTCCCACCAGCAAGCCGCGTCCAGTGATATATAAAATGGCACTACGTCAAATCCCAGCTTCGGCCTTACACTAGGTCAGGTCAAGATTAAATTGGGTCAATAATAATTGTTGGGGTTTAACGACGCACCAACTGCCAGGGTCATAAGGCGTCGCGAACTCTTACCCTGTTGGGAGGGATTTTGGGGATCAGATCGACTTATTCAGAGGCTCTGCCGGGACTTGAACCCGGGACCGGTGTCTTAGAAGACAAGGGTGCTATCCACTAAACCACCTTCTCTCCTTAAATTGGGTCAAAACGCACCCATTATATCCCTGCATCAGAACCGCAGGGATGTGGAAGTAAAAAAATCAAAATAAGCGCTGAATCTTAATTCCCACCGAAGTTAGCGATGCTGCTACCTGCCCATTTTACCCATGCATTTTCAACGGAGAGGCCATGGCTCGTACCTGACCTTGGGTCACCGATATAATAAATTCTGGATGGTTGATAGATTAAACCCCATTTTTATTTCCCTATCTAAAGACAATTTCTAAATGAGGTGTCTTGACCTGCACTGGTGACCTGACCTAAAATGACCAAAACCAAAATTTTTACACAAGCTGCAAAAAATCAGAGAAATAGTATGCTACCTAGGGCGATGCTGTGCGTAGCAGTTTTCCGGTGATTTGTTAAGAACTCAACGGGCGTGTACGTGCCCCCAGCAATGCCCGTGTTAACAGGTCAAGCATGAGCTCATTTTCTGATATTTTTGCTCATATGTGCCATGAAGGCAGTTCTTAAAAAAACTTAGTGAGTTACTTTTGTATGTTCGAATCCAGACCTCTATGCTCACGGCTGTAGGAACATGATGCTAAAGAAACAAAGTTTCCATAGTCTAAACCTTATCCCGGTGTGGGGGGGGGGCGTTTGAACACACCCCGGGGTTTTTTCCGGCGGCAGGAAAAATGGCGGAGCTAAGTGCCACCGTACTAGGCACACTTTATCCTTGATCGATTCTGCAACTTTCCCTAAAATTGTAAGGTCGGGTCATCTCAGGTCAGGTCAACAGTGCCGGTCAAGTGAACTCCCTCCAAAATTTTTTAAGGTGGCCTAAGTAAGAAAAGGGTGAATCTATCGAATTGAAACTTATACTACATAATGAGCTCACCGAGTACTACAACATATATTCCGGGATTTTTCATATCGACGACCTAAGGTCAGGTACAGAGCATGACCTCTCCTTTGGATATGCACGGGAAAACAGAAATTGGGCCATATTTGTGTAGATAAAGCTGAGAATACCTTCATATTCTCCAAATCGTAGTATTCTGGGCCCCTTTCTAGGTTCATGTTGCACTCATGTTGCACTTTTTAACCTGTGACTTCTGAGAGGTCATCTGGGTACTTAACCAGATTTTCAGACTTGGGCCAATAACATTGCAGGAAATGACAGTAAAGTTTTTAATTTGATACCATTACGTATAGTTTGTTACTGCGAGTCGATTGATGTGCATATTGACTATGCTAGATCAGACAGTGACATTGACGAGACCTCACGACAGGTTAGTTTATTTGTGTTTTGACCTAGTATAGTCTTATTATACATCATTCAATTTGCCGTAACGCGAGGAAGAGAAGGGTTGCTAAATACGATTCTAACACAACTCTGTCACACGCTAAAGCCCTGAGACTCTCCTCTTACCTGCCACCTTCTTTGACCTGTCATGGTCTCAATATCTATCTGAGCTAAAACGTGACTGATATAGTTTCGTCACTAATTCTTATGAGCTATCCACCAGCGTTCGCGTTTTTTGCTATCCGTATAGGAACCGAGTTCGAGGGGGGCGTCTGAACACCCCCACCATGGCAAAGGTGGCTCGGAGGCCCATCGGGGCCTCCGATGGGCCTCATAATGGGTTCCAGAATAAGTTTTTACCAGCGCAGTCTTTCACTTAGTTCATCGCTACCGTATTCCAAAAAAAGAAACGCCCACCAAGTGTTATTTAACTGGTTGAGCACAGAATTATGTTGCCGAGCAATGCCAAGACTTGGTAATACATTCAACGAATTCTATGGATGGACCAAGAGGTCTATGCAATCCTCAATCTTCCATGCAATCCTCTGATACGAGAGGAATATAAAAATACTGAAGTCACCCACAAAAAAACCTGTATTAAAGCCTACTGTTATGTATGTAAAAGTGCACCAGTAGCGCTAAAATTTCTTTATACCATTCACTGTCCCTTGAGAGGGGGAGAATATATGATACCTCCATTCCGGCACTTTGGGGAAACATGGCCGGGATGGCGGCCACCCCCCCCCTGCGTCCCCCAATGCTCTGCACGACAACTGGCTGTACACACCTCTGCACCACAACTGGCTGTACACACCTCTGCACGGCAAATGGCTGTACACACCTCTGCACCACAACTGGCTGTACACACCTCTGCACCACAACTGGCTGTACACACCTCTGCACCACAACTGGCTGTACACACCTCTGCACCACAACTGGCTGTACACACCTCTGCACCACAACTGGCTGTACACACCTCTGCACCACACTTGGCTGTACACACCTCTGCACCACAACTGGCTGTACACACCTCTGCACCACAACTGGCTGTACACACCTCTGCACGGCAACTGGCTGTACACACCTCTGCACCACAACTGGCTGTACACACCTCTGCACCACAACTGGCTGTACACACCTCTGCACCACAACTGGCTGTACACACCTCTGCACCACACTTGGCTGTACACACCTCTGCACCACAACTGGCTGTACACACCTCTGCACGGCAACTGGCTGTACACACCTCTGCACCACAACTGGCTGTACACACCTCTGCACCACAACTGGCTGTACACACCTCTGCACCACAACTGGCTGTACACACCTCTGCACCACAACTGGCTGTACACACCTCTGCACCACACTTGGCTGTACACACCTCTGCACCACAACTGGCTGTACACACCTCTGCACCACAACTGGCTGTACACACCTCTGCACCACACTTGGCTGTACACACCTCTGCACCACAACTGGCTGTACACACCTCTGCACCACAAATGGCTGTACACACCTCTGCACCACAAATGGCTGTACACACCTCTGCACCACACTTGGCTGTACACACCTCTGCACCACAACTGGCTGTACACACCTCTGCACGGCAACTGGCTGTACACACCTCTGCACCACAACTGGCTGTACACACCTCTGCGCCACAACTGGCTGTACACACCTCTGCACCACACTTGGCTGTACACACCTCTGCACCACAACTGGCTGTACACACCTCTGCACGGCAACTGGCTGTACACACCTCTGCACCACAACTGGCTGTACACACCTCTGCACCACACTTGGCTGTACACACCTCTGCACCACAACTGGCTGTACACACCTCTGCACCACAACTGGCTGTACACACCTCTGCACCACACTTGGCTGTACACACCTCTGCACCACAACTGGCTGTACACACCTCTGCACGGCAACTGGCTGTACACACCTCTGCACCACAACTGGCTGTACACACCTCTGCACGGCAACTGGCTGTACACACCTCTGCACTACAACTGGCTGTACACACCTCTGCACGGCAACTGGCTGTACACACCTCTGCACGGCAAATGGCTGTACACACCTCTGCACCACACTTGGCTGTACACACCTCTGCACGGCAGCTGGCTGTACACACCTCTGCACCACAACTGGCTGCCAGCTGCCTGTGGAGGAGAGGCCGGGGCCTGTGTAGTCACTTCCCGTACACCGTGCCCTGCCAGTCACCAGCGTCCATCTGCATAGCCACCCCGCTGCACCGCCTCCCGACTCTGCCACCGAACCTCGACTGAGCCGCCAGGGCGGCCACTGTGCAGCGGAGCACTCGTCAAAGTCGGCGCGGCTACGATTGCGCTGAACTTCACACCAGGTATTTTCTGTGGTCCCAAAACCTCACTACCATAGCTGTTCATAAGGCTGAATCACTTGTCCACCGTTTACTAGGGGTGCAAATGTGAGAAGCACACAGAACGGTCATACCCCAAGCTGGGCGCTCAGATTCACGCCATAGGTTGCCGCGTCGCACCACAGAAGCCTCGCAGGGCATCAGGCGCGCTGAAAGCAGTGGTGCGGATTTGAATCTCTGGGGCTGCCCGGACACCCCGTGTTATTTGTATCTCTGGGGCTGCCCGGACACCCCGTGTTGTTTGTATCTCTGGGGCTGCCCGGACACCCCGTGTTATTTGTATCTCTGGGGCTGCCCGTGTTATTTGTATCTCTGGGGCTGCCCGTGTTATTTGTATCTCTGGGGCTGCCCGTGTTATTTGTATCTCTGGGGCTGCCCGTGTTATTTGTATCTCTGGGGCTGCCTGGACACCCCGTGTTATTTGTATCTCTGGGGCTGCCCGTGTTATTTGTATCTCTGGGGCTGCCCGTGTTATTTGTATCTCTGGGGCTGCCCGTGTTATTTGTATCTCTGGGGCTGCCCGGACACCCCGTGTTATTTGTATCTCTGGGGCTGCCCGTGTTATTTGTATCTCTGGGGCTGCCCGTGTTATTTGTATCTCTGGGGCTGCCCGTGTTATTTGTATCTCTGGGGCTGCCTGGACACCCCGTGTTATTTGTATCTCTGGGGCTGCCCGTGTTATTTGTATCTCTGGGGCTGCCCGTGTTATTTGTATCTCTGGGGCTGCCCGTGTTATTTGTATCTCTGGGGCTGCCCGTGTTATTTGTATCTCTGGGGCTGCCCGGACACCCCGTGTTATTTGTATCTCTGGGGCTGCCCGTGTTATTTGTATCTCTGGGGCTGCCCGTGTTATTTGAATCTCTGGGGCTGCCTGGACACCCTGTGTTATTTGTATCTCTGGGGCTGCCCGTGTTATTTGTATCTCTGGGGCTGCCCGTGTTATTTGTATCTCTGGGGCTGCCCGTGTTATTTGTATCTCTGGGGCTGCCCGTGTTATTTGTATCTCTGGGGCTGCCCGTGTTATTTTGTATCTCTGGGGCTGCCCGTGTTATTTGTATCTCTGGGGCTGCCCGTGTTATTTGTATCTCTGGGGCTGCCCGTGTTATTTGTATCTCTGGGGCTGCCCGTGTTATTTGTATCTCTGGGGCTGCCCGTGTTATTTGTATCTCTGGGGCTGCCCGTGTTATTTGTATCTCTGGGGCTGCCTGGACACCCCGTGTTATTCATCTTATGGCGCTTCAGTTGATCTTATACAGACCAGCAGGTTTATGGGAAGGTCAAAATCGCTTAATACTACATTATATCCTCCAAATATGGTAGTTCTTGATATCTTTCAAATTAAGGGCTCCCCAATCATTCCCAAAAATCCCTAACCCGGGCTAGAAGAAAAAGGGCGACACCTCGAATTTAACATGCGTAGCTGGTGGCAATTGGGTCCCAGGTTACTTCTGTAGCTAGGGTATTCCACGACAAACGACAAAAAAATATCAAAATAACACCCTATGCCTCAGATTTTTATGAGACTTTGTCGAAAATGTTATCATAGGCGCTGGTTCTTGCTGTGAAATGTAAAGCCTCTTCCTCTCAGCGGTGGCTGAGTTATTGCCTCCGGAAATTTTTCGAAATAGTGTAAACCTTATTTTTCCAAAAGCTATTGTGATTTCATAACGATGACACTGCAAATTTACCATTTCTTATTTGGAAAAATTCAGTTTGGGGTATTATGCTTCTATGCCCGAAAATTTCGAGACAGGTTTTTCTTGAATTTGATTGATCTTAATGTGAAATTACTACCACAAGCAGGGCATTTTTTAAGGAAAAGTCAGTGGGGGGGGGCATTCCATGTGCTGGCCGTTATAGTGTCTTCCAGGGATCAAGACCCCATTTTGAGCGGGTTTAATAAAATTTAGACACATTAGTATTAGTAAAATTTTTCTCAATTTGTGTGTTATTCCATGTTATTCCAGATTATAGATGCTGCCCAGGGCTGCCAAGATTTTTTCGGCGGAAAAGGTCAAACCGAGTTAGAAAAAGGGCCAAAGAGGGGAAAAATTTCATTTTCACTAAAATGGCCAAATAAATTCCACAAAAGCCAGATTTGAGGCTAAAGCAGCCCCCAGCGGTAGTCATAAGCCCACAGAAAAAGCGACTTGTATCACTGTTTAAAACTCAATACTTTTTTAGCACACTACCCATTTAATACTGAGCCAGGGGTGCTCTTCCAAGCCCGCGTGATCATCAAATGATTTTATCCTCATAACTATATCACTTGTCAGCATCATTTATCTCGGCCCCACCACTCCCCGCTAACATTTAATGTTTTCGCTCTTTTCCAACTATGCATTTTTCTCTTGAACAGTGGCAGATCTAGGATTTAGGTAAGTGCGGGAGAGCGGGGCCTCAGAGGGCGCACTTTGCCATAAACTTTTCACCCGAAAGGCACCTATAGCATTGCATCCTTTGCGTCCAGTTTTCAGTGGCCATCATTTTTGTGGATCGTGATTTTAACAAATTTCCGTCCCTCCCTCCGAACACTATACCAGTTTTTCTGCTGCTCTGCTGCTTTTTTGGTGTCAGAATATCGTATTCAAGAGGGGAAAAGGTCAAAAGAAGCCATATTTATACAAGGGACAAACCACAAATAGCTTAGGTGCCAGCAGCTAGAAAAGGGATAAAAAAGGCCAGATTCCAAGAAAGAGCCAACCGAAAAAATTGCAAGGCCAAACACGACAAAAAAGGCCAATTGGAGTTATTTGGCCACGAAATGGCCAGTCTGGCAGCCCTGTCGCTGCTGCAATGTATTCCAAATGAAAAGGTGATTTTCTTATTTTTCTTTATGGGTGTGGCTAGATAAGTAAATTCCTAAAGTATCGAACACAAGTGGTTTATAGGCTAAAACGAGATAAGTTTTTATATACATACCTTCTATGATGTGTAGCTGTTGCTGTCAAAATCTTCTAGGGAATGTAGTACAAAAACCAGTTAATAATTGTTTAGGCTTAACGACGCACCAACTGTCAGGGTCATATGGCGTCGCCAGCTCTTTCCTTGTTGGAAGGGTTTCTCGGGAGATAGTTTTGTGATTCTAACGAAGGGCTGTGGCCAAATTTATAATCTCTCCCAATTTTCAACATTAAGGAATCTACATATGAGAAAGGCCAGCTAACAACTTATCGACTTTGCAGAAAAAATTGATGCAACGATCTCACTATAAATTTCACGTATGCTACAACAAGCGTCAAAAAGGGGGACCAGGGGCTTGCCCCCCACCCACTTCTTGACCAGCAATTTCTTGATCTCAGTCAAAATAGGAGAAAACTGGAAATTTGTATAACCAGCCGCTGCGGAAGGCAACTCCGGTCTGCGGCCTGGGCTAACGCCCCACCGGCGCAGGAGAGCCGCATGGCAATGTGCTGAAAGCAAACCATATTTCGTTCTTAATGTATCTCTTCATAAGCCTGCAAGTCAGTTTTATCATTCTTTTCTTTGAAATAACCAATAAATAGTACGTGGTCACCTCCGGATTCAAACCGGACCTACCTGATCAAGAGACAGGGCCTCTAACCACTAGACCACCGTACGACAATCCTCATTCTCCCACTAGCTGAACAGCTGTGACCCGTTAGGAGGTCACTGGCTGGTACAACTCCGCCGAATATGCCGGGCCGCTGGCGCCGGGTGCTGTGCTTGTCCCGAAAAGGCACGATATAAAAGTGCTTCTAGAAGACGAACCAAGCATTCTTTTGGCCTGAAATTACTTGTATCGGCGAGCTAGGATCCTAAGCTAGCTTCATGCCAAATTTCTTCCACTTCCATCCATTTTAAGGACTTGAAACCATGGTGAGAAGCAAAAGTTGGTCCGAGAAATCTAGCATTTTGTAATACATTTTGGACTAATTACTAGAAAGCCATTAGAGATAGGTGGGTAGTATAAGTGAGCGAAATGACTGCAAGTAACTTTCCTATTCAGCCATGTCAGTTCTGAGTTTTTGAGTGACATGAGCTTGGAACCAGGAAGATGCAAATAAAAAGTTTGTTTACTCAATTTCTATTTATGCATATAAAACAAAGAATTTCACATTCACAATTTCCATCTCCAAATATTATCAGGTGGAAGCAATGCTCTTTCATTATTTGAAATGAAAACTCAAATCGGTCAATTCGATTGTGAGATATTAACGTTGAAGTGAAATGAACCAAAATTCAGTCTTCCGGAAGAACTGTAAAAAGTAGGTCAAAATTTTACGTTTTGCACTCAAAACTATGCCTAAGCACAACAAAATTGGCCTAGCTACCCCTAGGTAACTGCCTTTCAGCTAACTGAGGCCTGCCTTCTGACATTTCGAGCGCACAAGTCGGCCATCAACTTTTAGCAGGTTTTTTGCTGACGTGAGAAATACTGCGTTTTCACGCAATAAATATTGTCGGATCAGCTCAATTTTTTTCCCTAGCTGGCCCTTGTTATCTTTTGAAAAGGACATAAATTTCAAGTTCGTAGCTTAAGAACAAAAAATTAGAAAAATATAAAACAAAAAGTTTGAGCCAAAATTTCTCAAAAACTATTTTGGATTTCGACTCGGGGCTTTCAGTTTGGGTGTCTGGAGCAGAAGGGCTATCACCCTACAAAATTCCAGAGCTCTGACATCAATTCTCAGGACTGACAGACGCCAACAACAACAACAACTACAACAACAGACCACGACGAGACCCGTCTGAGCGGCCAGAATAGAGCCGCTTGAGAAATCTCAATGCGCTTCGCTCCATGGATTTCGTCATGCGGCTCTGACGAGGACCCCAAATTCAAACAGTTTTTGGTACTAACGTGGCCAGTTTGTTGCCAGCATCAGGTTGAAGTTTGGCTGGCCCCTTCACTTTTATGTTTGAAGTTTGTTTGAAGTTTGAAGCCACTTTTATGTATGAAGTTTGGCTGGCCCCTGACGTTTATGTATGCTACCACCACAATAATAAATAAAAAGACTAAGCACTTCATACTGCCGCACCAGCAACCTCTCTTTCGCGCTTTGACTACACCGTGTCCCCTCTAATCCACGAACGAGCTCACAACTGACCTCGTGTGAAATGAGAGCATCATACAATCTTACGATACTGGCTGGGGTGTGAGCTTCTGGTCGGATAGAACATGATGTTTGTTTGGTTGTAGGCCAGCATTCATGTCCAGCGTCATGGGTGGAGAATATGCCCCGGCCACCCCGGCCATGGCCGGGGTAACTTCAATTTACCCCGGCGCGGCCGGGGTAACTTTTAGAGTCCTTGTTAATGCTGCAGAAGGTCAAAATTTACGGTTTATATGGTCAGGTTATACAATAAATCGAAGATGCATTTACGAACAATATGTACCCACATAATACCTATTGATGGATGCATTTCATATTTTAGCTGATATCATCTTGCTTCCCTGCAACTACTTAACCGTTCCTACATTTCCACAGCTACCCGACAGAGACAAGAAGGAGTAACGAGTGTCTGGTGTTTTGAGACGTCCTACCTATCACGAATCCATTTTTCTTTATAGGTCACATCTCTCCCCTACATTCAGTAAAGATGAAGCGGCAAAAGACTTTGGAGTCATTCTTTTAAGCAAGCATCGAAGAGAAAGGTGAGGCATTACGTTTGTTAAATAATACAAATGTCGAAAACTAAACATTCTTGGGGGGGGACGTCAGTGGAAGCAAATGGATTGTCATAAAAGGTTTGAACTGAGCATAATTTGATATAATTTATGATGTCATTATTCATAATAGTCTGCACGGCTGCCTGCCAAGAACTTAGGGCAAGGGCGGTCATTTTAAGTTTGACATCACAACTCACGTACATTGTTCTATGTTTTATCAGTTTGTGTAGACGGACCAATTTCCCATTTTATTCACAACAACCAGATCGAGTGTTTTAGTTGGAAGCCAATTTGGTCTCTTCCTTTCTATTTCATTTTCATTCGCCTTTTTCCAGTTTGTCAGTCCAGTCAACCTCCTCTGCCACCACGTCTGGAGTACATTGAAAGTGCATACATTGAGCGTACATTGAAAACTGTGACTCATTGCCTATTTTAGATAAACTACAATAGTAATTTAATGCAGGCTTTGATAGCATGATAAAAACATGAAACGACGCAATATTTAATACTTGATGTCTGGTATTTATGTCTTGATGTCCGGTATTATGTCTTGGTACTTGATGTCCGGGATTTATTTTGTTCAAAATGCTTCTTCGCGTGTCTATAGGAAAGTAAAGTAAGCCACGTGTTTATTTGATCTTAACTACATGTGAATGCACATCTTCAAAAGCCCATCCTGGTTTCAGCTGAAACTAAGGCCATTGTGATATTATCCGACGCTGCCTGTTCACTTAGTAGTAAAATAACTATTTTATCATAATTTGTTTATTCTGCAGGAAGTCTCCGATCAGCCGCGCCCTAAATGGGTATCCCAGCACCGACATCAAAATCAAGTCAACACACACCCGAGGACGTCCCTCTTCCTCGTCATCGTTCCGATATATTTTGCCCATGCCATTTACCGTGTCCCCTTCCAGGAATACCTTTTTGCGGCCATTCATTCCTCAAAAGATCATACAAGTTGTTATTGAAAATAAAACGGGATTCGGTGTTTCGGCTTTACTTTTTTGTTATCTGTTTTGTGTTCTTTTGTTTTTCAATGGACTAATGTGGACCTCCACAGCTGACCCTAGCAATAGGCATGCCTGTTTGTGCGGGGAAACTGTCTATTTTATTATTCCTCTGTAGTACGTAGGTACACTGGAAGCATGCAAGGTACGCTGGCGGATCCAGGGGGCAAAATGGGCTTAGCCTTCCTCCAAAAAATATGTGGGGGACTAACAATACAACTTAGCGCCCCCACGGCTAACATCGCTTCCCCTCTCTCTCCCGGTCGACGACACACCAACTCCGCTTCACAGCCCCCCCGTGGACACAATAAAGGCCACGCCAACGTAGCTTCCCACCCCACGCACCCCCGGTCGACGAGCCCTGGTTAATTTTTTGCCCCCCCTCCGCCACAAATAGGTGCGCTGGATCCGCCACTGGCCAGGCATCGGCCGCCGGCCGGGGTAACTTTCAAAACAATTCTCCACCCATGTCCAGCGTTGTGATAAGTTGACGCTGAGGCTGCTTTGCCGGGATTTCCCGTAACTATGCGCTTTGTTTCGTCTTCGCACGATGGAGGAGACAGCCACGGATGGACATTTTTAACACAATTTTTGTGCATTGCCAATTTGGCACCTGCAATAAACCTAAATTATTATTATCGGGTGGTGTTCCGTCTTATTTTTGTTAGATGAGTTTCCACTTGTTGAAGTTTAAGTCATCTCTTGTCTATTTCACTGGGGGGCCAATTTCCGGTCACTGGGGGGCATTTCGGCCGACTGGGGGGGGCAAATGGCCCTCCCAGTTAACATGTTAAAAAGTGGCCTGACCACAGGCGCATTAAAGCCAAGCATTGCTTACTTTCAATCCTCACTAGCTTCGCGATAAAAACATTATTTCTTACAGATGTACAACGCAGCTTCAGGAGAACACAGATGCGTAATTCGTTGTGGACTTTATCTAGTCTATATCAGGATATTTGTATATTTACACTGATTTCCGTTTTGCAATAGCCCTGTACTATTCTGTACCATTAGGCATTTTTTAAACCAAGTCCTGCCCTGAAAGTAGCAGCACTGCTCTGCTCAAATTTCTCAGTTAAAAACCTTTGGCATGCCCGGACATAGAGATGACGAATAAGGTCATAAAATCACACACGTGTCCTAGCGTCCTTGTTTGCCCCAAGCGAGGAAGAGGTACCACCACAGCGCGCGAACGTCACAAGGGCGCGACGACGACTGGCGTTGGTACGATTCTGGTCTGGAAAATACCTGATGCACGCTGCATGATGGTGCTAAAAAATTAAACTATTATCCAACGATACACTGGAAAAGCAGCATTTAAAAAGGGCTTAGGTAGGAAATAGGCCAACCGCTGACCACCCACCGCTAGGCCTGCTAGTGGTGAAGCCACTGCTAACGGGGGAATTATGAAACGAGGGATCTCAGCCAGCCGGCGACCAAAACAAGGGGGCGGATATTTGTGACCCCATCTTCCTTTACCCGGGATACGTGAGCATCCTTTGTACCAAGGCCCTTGGTACAAACTATGACGTTGCATACGAGCCAGACGAAAAACGGCACGACCCACGACCCGTACGAGATATGGCGACGCAGAACGGACCATTGCTAAAAAATATTATTAACTGTATTCAAATGGGACATATAGGTAAGCTCTTAAAAGTTTTTCTCCATTTCTCAAATATTTAAATTCAAATAACAGATATCCAACGAATATATTGTAATTCATATCTCAATTTTGTCAGCACTGCTCTTTAGAATTCTTTTGCTTACTACTGGTAAGAACTAAGCCCAAAGTCCCCCTTCTAGAGAAGGACCCAGACCGGGTGGCCAAACCGCACTAGGCATCCGGTACATGAGTGGATTGGTCCGTTCCCACGGTCGGTACAGAAAAAGTGCACACTGAGGCTGCTCACATCCGTCAGAAAAGGTATCGTGTGGCACTCACAGTGAAAGGAACTAAAAAAACTCCACCGCCGTACTCTCATTGATGGTGCAATGCTATGACATTTTCCTGACATGCCAATCTGTGTTGGTGTGTCGTGGGTAGGTATAACTAATGAAATTCTTACATTTCAGAGAGCGTTTTTAACATGGGATATTATGGAGGATATTAACCTGATGTTCATAATATATATAAGCCAATGATTTTCTTGATTGCTTTATGCAAGATGAACATAAGGCTGGTTGTAGTCATTGCACAACAGTGCCTGCTGAATAGGGGGAAAGGGATGAGAGCCTGGATCCTATCTCACATAGCATAGGCGTAGGAACCGGGGGCCAGGGGGGCCACTCCCCCCCCCACTTTTCTGTGATGGGCCCCCGCAACGGAGGTAAGAATATCGACAACTGTAATTTCAAGCAAGAAGCTCAAACTGGACCGATAGCTTGCCCTGGAACCCCGTTAAAGTTACCTGTGCCCCTAAACTAAGTTAAGGTCATATGGGTCGATTTTAAGGTCCCCTGAGCTTCTCGGGGCCCCTGAACTGGCCTCTAATGCCATACGAGCTAATCTGGGCCCCTTGAGCTGAACTGAGCGCCCCTGAGATGGTTGGGGCAGCATAAACTGTTCTAAGATGCCTAAACTGAGCTAGGAGCCGTGACCTTGAACAGGGCCCGTGAGTTGGCCAGACCCTATATCCACCGACCTGGGGGGGAGCTGAGATGAGCTGGGACCGTAAAGTTAATGTTGTCCCTTGAGTTAATCTGGATCCCCTGTGATGCACAGAAGACCGTAAACTTATCCGAGGCCCCTCCACAGTAATAGGGCCCCTGCCCTGAAATTGGGTTATAAGCTTTAATTGAAACCCTGAACTGTTCTGAAACCCCATATATGCCGACAAGGGGCCCCTGGATGATCCGGGCCCTTAAGCTTATCTGGTCATCAGAGCTAATATGGGGCTATGTGTTGAACTGAGGGCCCCTGAGATGGTCTGGGACCCCCTATAAGGCTTTACAGCCACTGACCTGGCGGCCGTGAGCTTGAATGGGCCCCTTGAGGTGTTTTGGCAGTGGCGTAGCCAGGGGAGGGGCGTCCCTGGGGTCCGCGGACCCCCTTGGGCTGACCTTATGCACTAAAAACACGAACATTAATCTCGGGGGCCCCTGAGCTTGGTATGGGTGCCTTCCGAGCTTGGTCTCAGAAGGTCCCCCGATAATCGGTATCGAGGACTCCAGAGTACCGAATACATTGATATATTGATATATTGATCTTGGGTGACCGCTGTGCTCAGTCTCAGGGGGTCTGGAGCTTGGCCTCAGGGCCTCCGAGCTTGGTCTCAGGACCCCTCCCCCGAGCTCGGTCTCACGGGCCTTTCGATCTTGGTCTCACGGGTCTTTCGATTTTGGTCTCAGGGGCCCCCGAGCTTGGTCTCAGGGCCCCCGAGCTTGGTCACAGGGGCCCCGAGCTTTGTGTCTGGGGGCCCTCTGAGCTTGGTCTCAGGGGTGCCCCCAAGCTTGATCTCAGGCCCCCTCTCCCCGAGCTTAGTGTCAGGGGGCCCTCGAGCTTGGTCTCAAGGGGGCATCTGAGGGCATCTGATGCATAAGGCTGACCGTATGCCCTGGAAAACACGAGCATTGGTCTTGGGGGCCCCTGATCTTGGTCTCAGGGGGCCCCGAGCTTGGTCTCAGCGCCCCCGAGCTTTGTCTCAGGGGCCCTGAGCTTGGTGTCAGGGGCTCTCCGAGCTTGGTCTCAGGGGCCCCTGATCATCGGTATCGAGAGCTCGGTATCGAGTGCTTAACTGGGGCCTCTGATCTGGTATGGGGGCCCTGAACTCTTCTAGGGTCCCTGGGCTAAGCTGGGGGCCGTGAGCTTGAATGGAGCCCCCTGAGATGGTATGAGAGGGGACCCTATATCAGCCGATCTGGGCCCCTGAGCTGAGCTGGCTTGTGGTGGACAAGAGCCCTGAGTTGGTCTGGGGCCCCTGAACTGTTCTAGTCATTGAGCTAAACTGGGGTCCGTGAGCTTGAACAAGCCCCTTGAGCTGTTTTGAGACCCTACATAAGTCGACCTGGGGACCTCCGAGCTGAACTGGGCCCCTAAGCTAATCTGGCACCCTTTGCGAATCTGGGGTTCCCTGTGATGAGCTTCTAGGGGTCCTGCGCTTATGTAGGGTCCCTTGATAAGCTGGTCCCGAGGCTAACACACTGGTCTGGACCTTGGGGCCCTCCAAGATTATTTGGCATCCCCTGGGCGGCATAGAACCCCTGGAACCGGGGGTCAGGGGGATACTGCCCCCTTTTTGAGGTGGGCCCCCGCAACGAATATACAAATATCAGCAACTGTAATATAGAACAAGAAACCCCAAACGGGCCTCATAGCTTGTCTGGGAACGTTCAAGTTCGGTAGTACGCTGCCTGCAAGCCCCTGGAGGAGGAGCGCTTCGTAAAAAAAGCCGAGGCACCTACTACCCGAGTGATTCCAAATGAGTTCCGAGAACTGGGCCCAATCAAACTCCATCCCATATCAATCCCAACACAAAACATGAATCGGACACGGACCCCGCCCCAAATGCCGAGCAACAGTCGTCCCTGAGCCATCGAAAGTCTTTCGATGCCAGGGTTATATGGCGTCGCCAACTATTTTCCTGTTGAAGGGTTTCTTGGGAGTCGAATTGCTCGTTGTACAAGGTATCTGCCGTGCCTTAAACCCGGGTTGGCCGCGTGGAAGGGAAGGTTGCTAACCAGTATAACACCATGCCCTTGTAGAAGTTATTTCAGACACCAGTCGTATTTCGGTTATATTTTCGTAGCTTTTGAGGGTCATTCGACTATCTTCGTCAGCGAAAAGATTGCTTAGCCAGCGCCTAATTAATACTATACAAGTTTGAAAAACATCGCAACACACTCGTGCTAAAACCTAACGTTCTACTTGCTATTTCTTGCCCAAGAATAAGTAATATACAAATTCAACAAATTAATTGAGTTAAGCATCACAGAGGCAACTCGGCTGCACTCCATACTTCTTACACTTAATAGCAAAGGTTAGATGATTGTTATATCTAGCTAGTTTCATGCTCGTTTTTCCAGTAATCGTGTCGTTTGTAGCGCTTCACGGCCATGTCGAGTACGTATGTTGCGGTAAATGGTGTTTGACTGGGACATATTCAGTTCTTGTAGAAGTTATTTCAGACACCAGTCGTATTTCGGTTATATTTTCGTAGCTTTCGAGGGTCAGTCGACCATCTTCGTCAGCGAAAAGATTGCTTAGCCAGCGCCTAATTCAATACTATACAAGTTTGAAAAACATCGCAACACACTCGTGCTAAAGCAATCTTTTCGCTGACGAAGATAGTCGAATGACCCTCGAAAGCTACGCAAATATAACCGAAATACGACTGGTGTCTGAAATAACTTCTACAAGAACTGAATATGTCCCAGTCAAACACCATTTACCGCAACATACGTACTCTACATGGCCGTGAAGCGCTACAACTGACACGATCACTGGAAAAAACGAGCATGAAACTAGCTAACGATATAACAATCATCTAACCTTTGCTATTAAGTGTAAGAAGTATGGAGTGCAGCCGAGTTGCCTCTGTGATGCTTAACTCACTTAATTAATTTGTTGAACTTGTATATTACTTATTCTTGGGCAAGAAATAGCAAGTAGAACGTTAGGTTTTAGCACGAGTGTGTTGCGATGTTTTTCAAACTTGTATAGTATTGAATTAGGCGCTGGCTAAGCCAGGGGCGGACATGAGATACTTCTCTAAAATTCTGGGGGTTTTGAAGGTTCCATTTCTGGTTCTAACAGTTTTTTGGCAGCAAAATTTAACATGTAATTCCAATGGGACTGTTTGCGGGTTTGGGGCACGGGCCAGTGGGAAAATGTAAGTAGTGCTTAAGGGTATATTTTTTATTTTTGGTATGTAAAATTGATCGGCTATCTTCTGGGTGCAGTCTTTAGTCTCTAAAGCGCTTTTATAACAAGGAAAATCCACGATAAACTTCATGCTAATTCCTTCAGAATTCTGTTTCAAACGTTTCAATTACCCAGTCAAAACGCTGGATTCTACCTTATGCTAGTAAAATTAAAGTTATCTTGAACAAAACCCTTCAAAATACTGCCATATCCTCAATGTGCTGCCAAATTAGGCAGTCGTTGGCTGTCATGTCCGAACCGTATCTATAGGACCGTGGGCTAAGCAATCTTTTCGCTGACGAAGATAGTCGAATGACCCTCGAAAGCTACGAAAATATAACCGAAATACGACTGGTGTCTGAAATAACTTCTACAAGAACTGAATATGTCCCAGTCAAACACTATTTACCGCAACATAACACCATGCCCACACCTCCTCGGCATCGCAAAGCTGGCCATCAAGTACCTACATTGCACTTGCAGTCATGCTGGAACTCCGCATTTTAGGCATCCAAATATAGCTAGGCGTATTGATTAATGATGGAAAAAAGAGATCCATAATAACCTAAATAAATTTCCCATTTTGTCATTAAATAAGCAAATACGAGTTGATTAGGCATAGCGAAGTGAGGCTATTTGGCATCAAAGCATTGTCTATAGTTTTCTAAACAGTTTTTAATTTTGTAAATGTGATGAAAAGGGCCTAAGCAATATAAAAAACGCACTCGTGGTAAGACATGATTGAAATCCTTCAAAAGAGCTTAAAAATGTATTTCGTATTTGAAAAGAGTCTAGGTAAAAAAACAAAAAAATTCTTTTGGCGCTTGACTACGATTTCTTAGATCATAATAGGGACAACTCGAAATCATAGGGCAAAATCTAATTTCTCAATTTTCTACATATTGACATCCTAGTGTGCATGCGTGCCTTATTGACACCAAATGAGCTAACTGATTTTTTTATAATTATGGGCCCCGTGGACTGGGGCCCCCTTGAGGTGGGCCCCCTCTAAGGTTGGCCCCCCCACTTTTCAAACCGTTCCTACGCCCCTGTGACATAGACACTTGTTTCCTCTACGGTCATATATGAGCGTGGTATATTTTGGGCTCCCTGTTCAAACAAATTGTTGTGGCGAGAGTGTAAGTCTGTTAGTATATTTGCCTCATTAAATATTCAAAGCAGCATTTTGAACTGGGCCCCCTATGTCGAGGACATATATGCCTTTCTGTTGTACAAATATAAAGCACCATGCACGATTGCCTTTTCCATTGAGAGCTACTTGCGAATTCAACTTTTCCTGGCATCAAGGATATCGAGGGCGATTTCAGAGCGAGCAAAACGGTGGAGAGGTTACCCTCTGATCGAATTCCCCACGATACTGCACTGCGCCTCAGCACTACCTGGTGCTAGCCTGGTAAATGTGTCTCCCCTCGATAATGTAAAGTCATTATGTATGTGTGAATTATTTTGCTATTTGACTGTTAGGAATCTAGCCTGGCTCGGTGGGTGTGGGCTGCGGGGCCGACTAGCGGCAGTACGAGGTGGCAGCTGAGGGAGCCCCGCGGAGGCTATATAAGCCGCGGACAGGTTAGAACGGGGCTCTCTCCTGCCCGTCGCTCTGTAGAGGTGGGTCGCGCCGTGCGCGTTACCGTGCGTGTGGGTGCGTGTGGGTGTGTGTGTGGGTGTGTGAATGGTGGAAGGGTGGTGTTTCATGGACAGTATTGTTATATTTTCGGATAGCCAAATCATACTTTCTTTGCCCATGAGCATGCGTCTCCGGAATATAAATGTCATTGGAATTCGTTGTTTCGTGATCAAATTTAATGAAAATATAAGGGCTCTATCTGTGCTACACTGTTTGGAAAGGCTAAATTGGAATACGTTGGTTCGTGATTAAGTTTAATGAAAATATAAGGGCTCTATCTGTGCGACACTGTTTGGAAAGGTTAAATGAGAATCAGCGGAATGACACTTGCCTAACAGGCTAATCCCCGATCCGGCTCTGAAGGGAGTTCCATAGAGGTCGATAACGATAATTGGGGGTGGGGGTCATTTATTTAGCAATCATGATGCTGATTCAATCCAAGCCCATATGGGAGCCACCTGGGTGCCTGACAGGGATGAAGGGGCAGGGGAGAGTCATCATTTCACACAGAACGGTGCCTAAACGTGGTCCAGGGCCGTCTAACAGCTTTGGCGTGTGGCAGACGTGGCAAAGAAGGGGACCGTGATCACCTCTTGTCTGTTGCGGGGACCGGTTGTGGGTCTGACGAGACCTCTAATCCCCTTGCGCCTCGGGGTATCCCGGCTGCACGCTGGTCATTGCTCAGATTTCACGCTTCTTTCACGGCCGTCGAGTCGACCCTGACGGGGGCTGCGAGTGGAGCGCTTCGTCGTTATACCGTGACTGGCCAGCGCGGTAGCCGCGGGCGAAAGCTCAAAGGGAAGTAGGCGTGTTATATCTATTCGAGGGCCAGAATCCGACGGGATCTAGCGTCGCAGACCGGGCTCACGTAATGCGAGGAATGCCGGGGTCGGTGGTCCGTATTCAGTTCGTGGCTGCAGGCACTGACGAGTGTGATAACCCGGGTCCGGGTGAGTCCTGGATTGAGTGACGGTGGCAGAGTCACCTTTCCTTAAGGGATTCATTCGACTCTCGGGCGCCAGGCCACGTCAACGGCTTGCTGGGATCCGAGTCTCGCCCACGATCTTGGATCGTGGTGTGCGGGGTCTCATATGTCTATTTCAGGTCGGGGGCGGGGCCAGACCGTGAGACACGGGCAGAGTACACGACTTAAAAGTCGCTCCCCCGTGCACGGTCCCGCCAGGTGAGAATCAAATTCGAAACTGGCACTAGGAATAAAAAGGGAAATCCGATGCGGAAGTGAAGCCACGAGTAAACCTCAACAGTGGGGTAGTGGGTTTTACAATAATAAAACTGTATCCATCGGTGACTAACGCGCACCTCGCTGAAGGGGGGCGTATTTAACCATCCCCCCCCGTAACCGTATCTAATTTCCCTGAAAGGTAAAACAGCATTACGGACGGCGATTGAAATCGCTTAATGAGACGAAGGGATATAATAGGGCTATTTTTGTAAGATAAATATAGAGGTCACCAGAGATAAAAGAATATTCCATAGGATTAAATCAGGGCATTGTAGATTTTTCTTTATATATTTTACTCACCGGAGCTAGAGAAAATCGTTAGGCATCATTGGAGTCCTTTAACCGTAGCAAATCGAAATTATGTACAATATGACAATGTCAGGCCAAATGGGAAAAATGACCTGACTTCAAGCTATGTCAAGGTCACCTGGTGTGATCAAGTGAATTCACATGACTTTTGAAATGTCAGATGATCAAAAACTCAAATTAATGGTCAGGTCGTAGTAAAATACATGCTATAACAATTTTAAATTTAGTTTATCTAATATTTAGTCAAAGTAAACCGTTTATGTTTTTCACTGTAGACTTATAGTGTGGTGAAAAAATATTTGCCCCATCTTAGGTCAACAATTTGACAATTTCGCGACTGAATATTTGTAGACGACCCTACTGACCTCATCATATTATTATTGTTTTAGACTGATCGGTTGCCAGATGTTCCTTTGGCGCCGCTTCAAACTCGTGATTTTGTGTTTTGAGGCTGGGTCGCTTGACCTTGAATATCTCCTTGACCTGACGTGACCTGACCTAAAAAATTGGGTCAGGTACATGAAACCATTTGGGAATAAGGTGCTCCAAGTTGCGCTGTTCTGCTTGTATTCGTTTTTAAGTTATTTGGGGAAAACCAGCAAGGGGCGAATGTCGCGCCCCCGTGGGGCGCATGTTAAAACATACAAAAATTAAATGATAAAGTTATTGTAAGTGCTGTTGGCCCTTAGTGGATTTTGTGGTTTGTATAGCTACAGTTGGCACCTCTACGTGCCGAGGTTTGAGGTGTGGCATCTGAATGTGTCAGACATAGCCGGGGGCGTTTATGTTCCATGTATATGGTGATTAGGAAATAGGTGAGCAAGAATCTGACGGATAGCGACGTGTTTATTTAATTATATCATTAAAACATCATTCGTACTAGAACTTTGCACCTCTGTTTAGTTTTGTCTCCTCTCGGCGGGCGAGCTGAGGCGTCCTGAGCTGGCGCGCGGTGGTCGCGACTTCTGTTGGGTCGAGACGGTACAGGCGAGCGGTTGTTAGTTGTGACGGAGATCTGGTGAGTGAACTTTACCTATGTGTCAAGGTTATTCTACGGCATCTAACGTTAATGTCATCGATTCATACCTATAATTCGCAACGTGTTTGATCGTCTAAAGGTAACTTCATTTCGATTGTGTTATATACTTAATACGTATATTTCAAGGGATAGTTAAGGCGGCTTATTAACCTTTGTCTGTACCCGTCTATTGTAGGAGTTACGGGATGCGTGTGCATCGGTCATCGGCGGGCGGCGACGGCCAGTGACGTTCGCGCCCTTTCGGTTGCAGTCGCCGGTCGAGTTAGAGGGCTCATTTGTCGGTACGTGTGTTAAGGTGCTGTCTATGGATGTTTCAGCTCTAGCTTTGGATTATGTACAAAATAATTTCTTTGTGCCATTTGACATGAAGTCACTGATTGACTGCCTGATGGTTGCCGCTTGTACTTAATAACTTTCATCCGTGCAGAAACGGCGGAAATGCACCGTCAAGTTAAGACACGGCCTCTTTCGGAGAGTGGAAGCGACGCGGCGACTACAGTTTCGACAAGCTCCAGGACGACTGGAGATGTCGTCTGCTTCACCCGGCACAGCGCGGGCACGGCACCACGGTGACATCAGTCACGTCCTTGGCGCCAGGAAAGGACCGGCGCAACTGGTGCTGAGCACTGATTCAGGTGGGCCAGCGGATTGTATTTGTGACGAGCTGCTCCGTTCTAGATACGATTATCTGCAGCAGCTTCTCCTTCAAGACCTTCGAACAGTTTTTCATGTACAGCATATTGGTAGTTGTGATTAAAAGGGCACATATCTTTGTGCTTTTGCTTTTTGGTAGAGTATAAAGTGAATTTTCATCGCGTTTATGTGTTATAGAGTTATTCCGGTGTGGTAACCGGCAAGGCCCCTCGTATATTTTTGTCTCTCTTTCATGCATGACAGACTGGACGCCTCACGATTGTTAAATTTGATGAAGTTGAATGGTTGAAAAGATTGTCTCGTAGCTCACGCACTGTGATGATTTCACTTTTTCTGGTTTGCTTGATCTTAAATTTGGTGGTACTATCCAACATCGCTTGCTTCCACGGTGATCTTTCATCAAATTTCAACATGGCTCCAACTAGGGAGGAGTTATCTAGACTGCGAGTTTCAGAGCTGGAGATTGCACTTTTGGAAAGGGGGCTAGAGACAGGGGGAAGAAATCTGATTTGATAGAGACTTTATGAATATATTTGTTCAGAGGGGGGAAGGTAAAGAATCAGACGAGCTGGGAACCGGGACAGCTGATGTTCAAGCCGTGGAATCAAAACTGAGTGAGAGTACCAGCGTTGATTCTGCTCAGATGCTGTTGACGCGTCTGCGCCTGCTCAAGGAGAGCGAGTCTATTGACGTTCAGCGTCTGCGCTTAAACGCCAGATCTGAACAGATTCAGCTGGAGCTGCAGCTGGCTCAGGTCAGCGGCGGATCAGTGGATCAGGCTCTAGTAGATCAGCTGCGTATTGAGACGGACGTTCGTTCAGAAAGACCGTCAGCGGAGGCCGCCGCTGCCGATGCAGCTCTAAGTGCAGGCATTCGGAGGTCTCTGCTTCCTCAAACGGAAGTCAAGCCTTTCTCGGGCGACATATTAGAGTATCGGCTGTTCATGAGGGCCCTTCAGGCTCGGATTGAGTGCAGGACTCAGGACGACTGTGAGAGGCTTCACTACCTTGAGCAACTGACGACAGGTGTCCCAAGTCAAATCGTGAGATCCTGCTTCTACCTTCCATTGGGTGGATATGACGAGGCCAGACGTCTTTTGGATGAGAGATTTGGGGATAACTTTCGAGTTGTAGAGGAATATTCCAAGAAGCTTAGTCAGTGGCCCAGAATTCAGCATGGTGACGTAGAAGGACTGGACCATTTGGTTCTGTTTCTGACCGAAGTGAAAAATGTCATGGTGGGTTTGAGATCAAACGAGCTAGATCATCCCAGATCTATCAAGGAAATAGTCAGCAAACTCTCGATCCAGCACCGTGATCGTTTTCTGCGGTTCGCCGACAATCTGATGGTAAATGAAATGAAAGCCGTGTCTTTCGCAGATTTGGTTAGATTTCTGGCGATGGAAGTGCGTGTTCGAAAGAACAGCGTGTTCGACTTTGGTTCGACTGATGGCTTCCGTGTGGGCACTGACAGTGGAGCTGGGCAGACCTCCCGCCTGTCGGGGCATCGAGTGAACGCTGTCGCAATAGTCTGGCCCTTGTCCGCATTGTGAGGGGGATCACTTTCTTGGGGTTTGCGAAATATTAAGATGGAAGCCACTGGAGGAGCGTAGGAGCATTCGTGAGCATCGGCTCTGCTTTGGTTGCCTCAAAGGCGGCCATCTCGCGCGGCAGTGCCGTGAGCGCGCCAGGTGCGACATCTGCCGAGGAGTTCACGTAACTCTGTTACAGGAAACACGCAAGACAGCTGCTGATGAAACGCTTGTTCGGTCTCCTAATTCTACCGGGAGAAATTCCGGTGCGGTTGGTTCCAGTCAGCCGCCCACTGAGCCAGTTATCAGTGGGCGGGTATGGATGGATTCAGGCAGGCAACCTGGTGCTCTGATGCCCATCCTCGCAGTTAAGATTAGATGCAAGTCTGGGCAGACGGTCCAGACATATTGCTGTCTGGATAGTGGCTCGAGTGGGACATTTATCACAAGAAGTTTAGCGAATCATTTGGGAAGTTGTAGAGTTGAGACGTCAATTTCTGTGGAAACAGTGTGCAACGATAGACAGATTGTTTCGTCCTCGCTTGTGGAAGATCTTATGATCGGCCCAATCGATGGTGAGTGTCGGCATGCGCTCCCGCCGGCTTTCACTTTGGACACCATGCCACTGCGGGTTCGGGACAAGTGCACCCAAAAACACGTGGATCAGTGGCCGCACATGCAGGGGGTTACGTTTCCGGATTTTGAAGAGGCGCACGTTGGTCTTCTGATTGGAGTTAACGCGCCACAACTGCTGGTGAGTAGGGAGGTGCGTTCTCCAAATGATGAAAACGGCCCATTTGCTGTCAAAACAGTTCTTGGATGGTATGCTATAGGTGTGGTGAATGATCAGGGTACTCTCTCTGGCTCCAGGCAAATGGTAAATTTCTTAAGGGTGACTGAACCCGGGGTCCGTGCTCCTGTAGATGCGGACATGTTTCAGCGAGTATATGATAAAGATTTCAAGGATCTCGCTGATGATTCTGAGGGATTCTCTGTTGAGGAGAAGGAATGGCTTGCTGAGATGGAGTCTGTGATAAAGGTCACTATGAAGTCCCTCTGCCAATGGTCCCAGAGAGCACAATTCCAGACAGTCGGCCGGTGGCTCGGCATCGTTTCGAGTCTCTCAGGAAGAAATTTAGAAGAGATGAAACGTTCTTCCACTCATATTGTGAGGTCATGCAGGCACTGCAGGATAATGGGTACGTTGAAAGAGTGCCAAAGGATGAACTGCAGGACGAAGCATCGTGGTACCTGCCACATCATGCTGTGGTGAATTCCGAAAAGAAAAAGTAGAGAATAGTTTTTGACTGTGCATGTAAGTCGGATGGTAGCAGTCTGAACGATCTGCTCCGGAAGGGACCAATCTCACAAATTCCCTCGTGGGGATATTGCTGAGATTCAGGGAAGGCACTGTTGCATTTACGTGCGATATTCAATCGATGTTTTTGCGGGTACACCTGCCTCCTGGAGACGCAAACTTTCTCCGTTTCTTTTGGTTCGCGGCGAATGATCTGAACGGAAGGATTGAAGTATGGCGCGCGAAATCTCACATTTTCGGGGCCGTGAGCAGTCCCGGTGTGGCGGGGCTGGCTCTGAAACAGTGCGCCGACGATGGCAGGGCGCAGTTTCCGCGGGCTGCGGAGCTGCTGCAGTCTCATACATACGTTGATGACACGTCGTTCTCTTGCCACTCGGTGGAAGAGGCGATAAACGTTGCTCAGGATCTGGTTGAAGTGTGTCAGAAGGGAGCCTTCAAAATGACCAAATTCGCGAGTAACGAGCTGGCGTTTCTGAAGAGTATACGCAACGAGGACAGAGGTCCACGAGTTCGCGATTTAGATTTAGACAGAGATTGTTTACTTCCTGAAAAGGCGCTGGGATTGAGATGGGATGTGGAGTCCGACACTTTCCGTTTTCGTTTCACGAAACCGGAGGGCTCACCGACGAAAAGGAGGATTTTGTCAGTCATTGGTGCGATATTTGACCCACTTTCCATTGTTAGGCCATTCGTGTTGGTGGCAAAACTGATCCTACAGAAGCTGTGTCAGATTTCGTGTGGCTGGGACAATTCAATTCCCCCTAACGTTGCAAAGAAGTGGGAAACGTGGGTTAATCGTGCTGATGGTTTGAACAATGTTCAGCTGGCCAGATGTGTGGTAAATTTGAGAGGAACGTTGTTACGCACAGAGCTTCATATATTCGCTGACGCCAGCGAGGTTGGCTACGGTTCAGTGGCTTACCTGAGGCAGCAGAGTCGCTCAGACGATGGAACCGTTCACACGCGGATCAGGTTTCTCATGGGAAAGTCCCTGGTCAAGCCTATCCGATTCGTTTCCATTCCGAATTTGGAGTTGGCCGCCGCTGTGGTAGCCGTAAAACTGAGATCCCTGTTGACCAGAGAACTGCGGACTAAGTCTGACAATGCGTATATGTGGACGGACAGCATGGTCGTGTTAATGTATATCCGCAATCGGACCACCCAGTTCAAAACGTATGTTGCTAACCGGTTGGCACAGATTCATGATGCTTCTCTTGTATCTGAGTGGTACTACGCACCGTCCGCCATGAATCCGGCGGACATCGGCTCGAGAGGTTCTACGTCGGATGGACTAGATTTCTGGATCTCTGGACCCGATTTTCTAGTCCGGGAAAGGAGTGACTGGCCGCGGGAGCCGGAGATACCGGTCACTGTTCTCACCTCGTCTGTGGACGGGTCGCAGCAGTCGGCTTCCGAAGAGGTGTCCATGGCGGCACCTAGCCCGACGGAGAGATTGGTCAATTACTTCTTCAGTTTTTTTCGACTGAAGAGAGCTGTAGCGTGGTACAACCGGTTTTTTGGTGTGCTGAAGTTAGGCACGTTTCGCCGGTTCTGTATCAATAGGCAGAGAGGGTTACGTCAGAGAGATATTGGGCTCTCGACCGACCTCAGCACAAATGATGTAGAGGAAGCTGAAAGGTCTGTGTTGAGAGATGTCCAGAAGACCGCATTTGTAGAATTCTCAGCACATGGTGATGGAGACGGGTTCATCGAAGTTCGTAGAAACAGTCGGTTGGCAGGCATCAGACCTCTGGTGAGGAATGGGCTGCTGTTAGTCGGCGGCCGTCTCACTAAATGTCGGGGCGTTTCCTCAGCGTTTCAGAACCCCATCATTCTCCCGCGGCGGCATCACGTAACACGCCTGGTGATGCGGGCGGCCCATATAAGTGTGGGCCATGAAGGCAGACAACACACATTGTGGAAGCTGAGAGAGAGGTTCTGGGTTATTGGAGCCAGTGTAGAGGTCAAGGGACTCCTGCGCTCCTGCGTCATTTGCAGGAAGGTAAATGGCAGACCGTCGCGCCAGCTGATGGCTGAATTGCCCGAGGACCGAGTGGCTCTGAATTCTTTCGCGTTTTCTGCCGTTGGTTTGGACCTGTTCGGCCCTGTTGTTGTTCACCAAGGGAGGTCGGAAAGAAAGCGGTGGGGTCTGATGTGCGTGTGTATGTCATCACGTGGGTGTCACATAGAGGTACTGAATTCTTTGAGAACAGACTCCCTGATAAATGCCATCCGCCGCATCATTGCGAGGAGAGGACCCATCCGCCAAATACGGAGCGATATGGGAACCAACATGACCGGAGCGGACCGTGAGTTAAGAGAATCGTTGCGAGACATGGATTTTGGGAATGTGCAGGGGACGTTGTTGAAAGACGGCATTGACTGGATATTAAATCCTCCCAGTGCTAGCCATTTCTCGGGAAGCTGGGAGCGGCAGATCCGCACACTTTGAAAGATCTGGCGGAGTATGCCAACTCAGAGGCTGGATGACGAGCGCTTGCAGACACCTTTCTGTGAGATTGAAGGAATTATGAACAGCCCACCTCTTAAATGTGCATCCACCACTCATGGAGATTTGGAGCCAATTACTCCGAATCATTTGTTTCTTCTCAGAGGGAGCGCCCAAGCGATCCCCGGCAGGCTTAGCGATGCTGACTCGTACTCCAGGAAACGGTGGAGACATGTGCAGTACTTAGCAGAACAGTTTTGGTACCGTTTCAAGCGGGAATTTCTTCCCACGCTACAAAAACGTCAAAGGTGGACATTAGTTTCAAAAAAAACTTAAAGGTGAACGACATCGTTCTGATTTCGGACCAGGACACCCCCAGAGGTCAATGGCCGTTGGGGAAGGTTTTGAAAGTGTTCCCAAGTGCGGATAACCTGGGGTCAGAAAAGTAGTAGTGAAAACCAGTTCATCGGTACTATTAAGACAAGTTCATAAACTAGTCGTAGTCGACTCACATACTGACTTGGAATGGTAGTCAGCATCATACGCTGTCTTTGGTTGGAGCGTAGCGTTCGGACGCTCACCGATTTACCTTTGGAGAGATCTTTCAGCGTGGGTCTGGGCTAACGTCATTAAGGTGGGGGGCCTTTTGGGCTGACCTTTGGTGCATATTTGATCACATTTTCTATATGGTTTCGTTGGGTTTGCCCCAGATGTTCCGCAATAGCTGTTTGTTTCTTTGGTAGTTGGAGCCATGTCATTATTTCTTGTTTCAAAACCCGTTGAAACCCGGGGGAGTGTAAGTGCTGTTGGCCCTTAGTGGATTTTGTGGTTTGTATAGCTACAGTTGGCACCTCTACGTGCCGAGGTTTGAGGTGTGGCATCTGAATGTGTCAGACATAGCCGGGGGCGTTTATGTTCCATGTATATGGTGATTAGGAAATAGGTGAGCAAGAATCTGACGGATAGCGACGTGTTTATTTAATTATATCATTAAAACATCATTCGTACTAGAACTTTGCACCTCTGTTTAGTTTTGTCTCCTCTCGGCGGGCGAGCTGAGGCGTCCTGAGCTGGCGCGCGGTGATCGCGACCTCTGTTGGGTCGAGACGGTACAGGCGAGCGGTTGTTAGTTGTGACGGAGATCTGGTGAGTGAACTTTACCTATGTTTCAAGGTTATTCTACGACAACTAACGTTAATGTCATCGATTCATACTTATAATTCGCAACGTGTTTGAGCGTCTAAAGGTAACTTCATTTCGATTGTGTTATATACTTAATACGTATACTTTAAGGGATAGTTCAGGCGGCTTATTAACCTTTGTCTGTGCCCGTCTATTGTAGGAGTTACGGGATGCGTGTGCATCGGTCATCGGCGGGCAGCGACGGCCAGTGACGTTCGCGCCCTTTCGGTTGCAGTCGCCGGTCGAGTTAGAGGGCTCATTTGTCGGTACGTGTGTTAAGGTGCTGTCTATGGATGTTTCAGCTCTAGCTTTGGATTATGTACAAAATAAATTTCTTTGTGCCATTTGACATGAAGTCACTGATTGACTGCCTGATGGTTGCCGCTTGTACTTAATAACTTTCATCCGTGCAGAAACGGCGGAAATGCACCATCAAGTTAAGACACAGCCTCTTCGGAGAGTGGAAGCGACGCGGAGACCACAGTTATATTATGCGTTATCGTATTCTTTGGAGGTCATCTCTGAAAATCCAATTCCCATAACAGGCTCATTGAAGGCTGCTAAGATGGATATGATACAATGCTTGGTCACCTTGCGCTTGCATCACTAAGTTTAAAATGACATTCAAAAATTTGAGAAAAAACTTTCCATTTTTCACAATGGTGTGGCAACACCTTAAATTCAATTTTACAAGGAAAAATACAACACATTTTAATGCCGTCAATATAAAATCACGTGACCTGACACTAGGTCATCGCTGAAATTGTATTATTTTTTATAAAGTTTTAAATTTAAACACCAGAAATTTTCCTTACTTCTTAAAGATTCCCAGGATTTACAGTTCATATAATTATCATGGCTAGTCTCCAAGATATGGCTATTCGAAAAGTAAAGTTTTGTATTGGGTTCTAAAGCTGTATGAGGCCATAGCTAAAAAACCACTGGACGGAAGGAGCTAAAAATATTACAGCGTTAATTGGCGCCTTGGACAACCCCTGTGACAAATTTTCATCAAAATCTGAGATAAAGTGTTAACGCTTTGTCGATTTGTCGTGGAATGCCCCAGCTGTTTATTCCTTATCTGATGATCCACCTAATTAAACACAGAGTTGGTGCACTCAGGCATAGATCATTCCGCTGAGCCCATTTCAACGAGGTATTGCGTGCTCTATACTGCGTGGCGGTGTGCAGCGCTGCGTGCCTTTGGATCTGCACTGCGTGGCGGTGTGCAGCGCTGCGTGCCTTTGGATCTGTGCTGCGTGGCGGTGTGCGGCGCTGCGTGCCTTTGGATCTGTGCTGCGTGGCGGTGTGCGGCGCTGCGTGCCTTTGGATCTGTGCTGCGTGGCGGTGTGTGGCGCTGCGTGCCTTTGGATCTGTACTGCGTGGCGGTGTGCAGCGCTGCGTGCCTTTGGATCTGTACTGCGTGGCGGTGTGTGGCGCTGCGTGCCTTTGGATCTGTGCTGCGTGGCGGTGTGTGCAGCGCTGCGTGCCTTTGGATCTGTGCTGCGTGGCGGTGTGTGGCGCTGCGTGCCTTTGGATCTGTACTGCGTGGCGGTGTGCAGCGCTGCGTGCCTTTGGATCTGCACTGCGTGGCGGTGTGCAGCGCTGCGTGCCTTTGGATCTGTGCTGCGTGGCGGTGTGTGGCGCTGCGTGCCTTTGGATCTGTGCTGCGTGGCGGTGTGCAGCGCTGCGTGCCTTTGGATCTGTGCTGCGTGGCGGTGTGCAGCGCTGCGTGCCTTTGGATCTGTACTGCGTGGCGGTGTGCAGCGCTGCGTGCCTTTGGATCTGTGCTGCGTGGCGGTGTGTGGCGCTGCGTGCCTTTGGATCTGTGCTGCGTGGCGGTGTGCGGCGCTGCGTGCCTTTGGATCTGCACTGCGTGGCGGTGTGCAGCGCTGCGTGCCTTTGGATCTGTGCTGCGTGGCGGTGTGCAGCGCTGCGTGCCTTTGGATCTGTGCTGCGTGGCGGTGTGCAGCGCTGCGTGCCTTTGGATCTGTGCTGCGTGGCGGTGTGCAGCGCTGCGTGCCTTTGGATCTGTGCTGCGTGGCGGTGTGCAGCGCTGCGTGCCTTTGGATCTGTGCTGCGTGGCGGTGTGCAGCGCTGCGTGCCTTTGGATCTGTGCTGCGTGGCGGTGTGCAGCGCTGCGTGCCTTTGGATCTGTGCTGCGTGGCGGTGTGCAGCGCTGCGTGCCTTTGGATCTGTGCTGCGTGGCGGTGTGCAGCGCTGCGTGCCTTTGGATCTGTGCTGCGTGGCGGTGTGCGGCGCTGCGTGCCTTTGGATCTGCACTGCGTGGCGGTGTGCAGCGCTGCGTGCCTTTGGATCTGTGCTGCGTGGCGGTGTGTGGCGCTGCGTGCCTTTGGATCTGCACTGCGTGGCGGTGTGCAGCGCTGCGTGCCTTTGATCTCTGCGTGGGGGGGGGGGGGGGGGGCGGGGGGCCTTGGGACCCGCGGGGGGGTGCAGCGCTGCGTGCCTTTGGATCTGTGCTGCGTGGCGGCGTGCGGCGCTGCGTGCCTTTGGATCTGTGCTGCGTGGCGGTGTGCAGCGCTGCGTGCCTTTGGATCTGTGCTGCGTGGCGGCGTGCGGCGCTGCGTGCCTTTGGATCTGTGCTGCGTGGCGGCGTGCGGCGCTGCGTGCCTTTGGATCTGTGCTGCGTGGCGGCGTGCGGCGCTGCGTGCCTTTGGATCTGTGCTGCGTGGCGGCGTGCGGCGCTGCGTGCCTTTGGATCTGTGCTGCGTGGCGGCGTGCGGCGCTGCGTGCCTTTGGATCTGTGCTGCGTGGCGGCGTGCGGCGCTGCGTGCCTTTGGATCTGTACTGCGTGGCGGTGTGCAGCGCTGCGTGCCTTTGGATCTGTGCTGCGTGGCGGCGTGCGGCGCTGCGTGCCTTTGGATCTGTGCTGCGTGGCGGCGTGCGGCGCTGCGTGCCTTTGCCTTGATCTGCACTGCGTGGCGATGTGCGGCGCTGCGTGCCTTTGGATCTGTACTGCGTGGCAGTGTGCGGCGCTGCGTTTGGATCTGTACTGCGTGGCAGTGTGCGGCGCTGCGTGCCTTTGGATCTGTACTGCGTGGCGGTGTGCGGCGCTGCGTGCCTTTGGATCTGTACTGCGTGGCAGTGTGCGGCGCTGCGTGCCTTTGGATCTGTACTGCGTGGCGGTGTGCAGCGCTGCGTGCCTTTGGATCTGTACTGCGTGGCGGTGTGCAGCGCTGCGTGCCTTTGGATCTGTACTGCGTGGCGGTGTGCAGCGCTGCGTGCCTTTGGATCTGTGCTGCGTGGCGGTGTGCAGCGCTGCTGCGTGCCTTTGGATCTGTGCTGCGTGGCGGTGTGCAGCGCTGCGTGCCTTTGGATCTGTGCTGCGTGGCGGTGTGCAGCGCTGCGTGCCTTTGGATCTGTACTGCGTGGCGGTGTGCGGCGCTGCGTGCCTTTGGATCTGTACTGCGTGGCGGTGTGCGGCGCTGCGTGCCTTTGGATCTGTACTGCGTGGCGGTGTGCAGCGCTGCGTGCCTTTGGATCTGTACTGCGTGGCGGTGTGCGGCGCTGCGTGCCTTTGGATCTGTGCTGCGTGGCGGTGGTGTGGCGCTGCGTGCCTTTGGATCTGTGCTGCGTGGCGGTGTGCGGCGCTGCGTGCCTTTGGATCTGTACTGCGTGGCGGTGTGCGGCGCTGCGTGCCTTTGGATCTGTGCTGCGTGGCGGTGTGTGGCGCTGCGTGCCTTTGGATCTGTGCTGCGTGGCGGTGTGTGGCGCTGCGTGCCTTTGGATCTGTGCTGCGTGGCGGTGTGTGGCGCTGCGTGCCTTTGGATCTGTGCTGCGTGGCGGTGTGTGGCGCTGCGTGCCTTTGGATCTGTGCTGCGTGGCGGTGTGTGGCGCTGCGTGCCTTTGGATCTGTGCTGCGTGGCGGTGTGTGGCGCTGCGTGCCTTTGGATCTGTGCTGCGTGGCGGTGTGTGGCGCTGCGTGCCTTTGGATCTGTGCTGCGTGGCGGTGTGCGGCGCTGCATGCCTTTGGATCTGTGCTGCGAGAATAAAATACTTTGTATTGCTCGTGTTGCTCGTGACTCATGATCTCTGCTGGCTGTCGCCACAAAAGATCCGACAAGTAACGATACATTTATATTAAATGAGTTAAGGTGGATGAAACATAGGGATACAATCTTACAATCTTACAATCTCACCGATAGGTTAAACCACACACACTACTTAGCCTTCTGCTCGATTCACTTACATTGCCTCGTCACTTGGCAGCCGGCACGCAGAAGAGCCGGCTGCTGTGCTCGTTCACCTACATAATGAGAAGAGTGGCGGCGTGTCCCAGATGATCACGCCCAACTCCCCGCACTGCCGGGCCGAGGCTGGCTTTAAACCAAACGATCGGCTTGAGCCGGGTACATAACCTTGTAAGCTAGGAAATGGTGTTATTCTGCGGCGTTAAAGGCGCGAAGGCCTATAGAGACGCGACGCATCTGGTAGAACCTTCCGCCTCGCCCGGATCTGACGGTCACCCTCCGCCGACGCCGCTGCCGCCGCCGCCGGCTAAATATCTTCACACCCCTCCAACGAATCATGTGAAAGAACAATTACCATGTTGGGGGTGCTTGATTTCAGTCGAATTGGCTAGCTTATCGGTTTATGTGTCCCGCTCCTTGCTGGTTTTCTGTATGTCTCCGCGCTCTGCTCTCCGGTCCGTTGTTGTTTCAAGGCTCTGACTGCATTGCCATCCGTCTTCTAACGTCGTCGTTGTCTCCCAGTGCCGTCGCTCAGCTCCTTTTTCTTTCTCCGGTTGTCTCCGTGTCCCGGCGCTGTCTCCGTGAGCGAGCGCCGTGGGCGCCTCCTGGCACCGGCTCCGTGGGCGCGCGCAATCGCCGCCTCCAGTTACTGGTTCCGTGGTACGCCGCCGCCGTCTCCGTGAATGATCGCCGTCTCCGTTTTCCGGCACTGCCTCCGTCTCCCCAGATCGTCATCCGAGGCAGGCCTATGGATGGTTTAAGTTACCTGCCCTCGGGTGCAACTCGTCAGCTGCGGAGCTGTTGCAGCTGTCGTCAGCTGCGGGAGTTTTGGCCCAGTAAAGCTTGTCCGGTGTAGGTTCCTGCCGGCACCGAACACGTATAAGCTCTGAATCACATCATCGGTTAGGAATGATCCGTGTGTTGGGAAAACATTTGTGCAAGTAAGCCTTAAATCGGACCCCCAACCAGTCGAAAATATACGTCATTAACGTTAAGATTTACGTATCACCTTTGAAACAGGGTCGCTTCAATCACCTTACTTCTTGAAACACTACGCAGTCACCCGTTTCGACTTTCATTAACTAAAACTCATCGAAGGATGGTCGAGGACAGAGCCAGGACAACATGTCGGAAACCCTTTTAGAATTCTCTCTTGAATGCCACGTTATCGTGTTTCCATGGAGAATATTAGTCGAAATGAAATAATCCTTCTGCATCCAACTGGACATTTCGACATTGCGTGGCCAATTGTTGGCACTTGGGACATTGAGCGCGTCAAAATATTCTTAAGATAGTTTTTAGCCGCCACCCATCGGAGTCAGTTAAATTCCATTGCCTGATTTGTAAAGATACTTCCGCGGCATCGGAATAACCGAGAGCAACCGGGCTGTTTATGAGCGTTAATGCGAATCGACCCAGTACGTGTGAGGATTGCTGTTACAGCTATCCGTATCAAGACAGCTTAGAATCACCTGAATTCCACTATCATGCAGACCGAGTCACTAAGAAGACAGTGCTGTGGGAGTTTCCTTAAACCAGTGAGACTCAATGCATAGTGCAGACAGGGACGGCGGATTCCAGGGTGAAAGTGGTGCAGTTGCACCACTCTATTTTTTTCAAGTGGTGCAAAAATATCTTTTTGCACCCCTTATTTGGCTTTGTCCAGGGAGGCGCCCCCTACCCCCGGCCTCAGCCGGCGCCCCCGGCCGGTCAGAGAAAATCAAGCCTAATTACCGCCTACCTGAAGAGGTAGGACCCTCTGTGAAAATATACATTTTCATATATGAATGGCGCCCCCCTTACATCATAGCCGCGCCCTGGGCAGCAAAATGCACCCCCCCTTGAGTAAAGGCGCCCCTCTGGGTAGCATAGGCGCCCTTGGAAAACGTAGGCACCTCCTGGACAACCGAGGTGCCTCCGAAGAAGAAAACGGCGCCCTGGATATCATATGCGCCCCCTGGACAGTAAAAGTCGCCCCCAGCAAAGAATTGGCGCCCCCTGGATAACATAGGCGCCCTTGGGTAGGAAAGGCGCCCCCTGGAGAGCAGAGGTGCCTCCTGGAGAGAAAAAGACGCCCGCTGGAGAACAGCGGCGGCAGATTCCTGGAGAACGGCGGATTCCGCGGGACAGGGTCTGCAGTTGCACACCATGAAAAATGTTGGTGTGCAAAAGTATCTTCTCGCACACCTGGTTTTGACCTAGTCCGGGGAGGCGCCCCCCCCACGGATTTGGGTGACCCGGGTTTGGCAGGCGCCCCCGGCCAGTCAGAGAAAATCAAGCCTAATCACCGCCTACCTAAAAAGGTAGGATCCTCTGTGAAAAAGACATTATCATACATGAATGACGCACCTTGACATCAAAGCTGCGCCCTGGAAAGCAAAAGGCGCCCCTCTTGAGTAAAGGCACCCCTCTGGATAGCATAGGCGCCCTTGAAAAGCGTAGGCGCCTCCTGGACAGCTGAGGCGCCTCCGATGAAGAGAAACGGCGCCCCTAGATATCACATGCGCCCCCTGGTTAGCACAGGCACCCCTGGACAGCAAAAGGCGCCCCCGCAGAGAAAAAGGCGCCACCTGGATAAAATAGGCGCCCTTGGATAAGATAGGCGCCCCCTGGAGAGCAGAGGTGTCTCCTGGAGAGCACCCCCCTTCCCCCGAGAGCAACGGCAGCAGGGACGGCGGACTCCGCAGGACAGGGTCTGCAGTTGCACACCATAAAAAATGATGGTGTAAAAAGTATATTTTCGCACACCTGGTTTTGAACTGGTCCGGAGAGGCGCCCCCCTCCCCCACGAATTTGGGGCGGGGCCCCCGGATTTGGCTGGCGTCCCTGGCTGGTCAGAGAAAATCAAACCTAATCACCGCCTACCTGAAGAGGTAGGATCCTCTGTGAGAAAAAAATTTCATGTATGAATGGCGCACCTTGACACCAAAGCTGCGCCCTGGAAAGCAAAAGGCGCCCCTCTCCTTGAGTAAAGGCGCCCCTCTGGATAGCATAGGCGCCCTTGGAAAGCAAAGGCTCCCCTAGACAGCAAGAGGCGCCCCTGTATAGAAAAAGGCGCCCCCAGTAGAGGAGTAACGACGCCTGTGGATAGCATAGGCGCCCTCTGGTTAGCACATGCACTCCTGTACACCAAGAGGCGCCCCCATCATAGAGCAACGGCACCCCTCTGGATATCATAAGCTCCCTTGAATAGTAATCGCGCTCCCTCAGGGGTGCCCTCTGAATGGCATAGGCGCCCCCAAAACAGCAAATACGCCCTTTGATACTAAAGGTGCCCCAGATAGTAGAAGCACCCCATGGACCGAAGACATTCTCTGGATAGCATAGGCACCCCCGGACGGCAGAGGCGCCCCTAAAGAAGAGCAGCGGCACCCCGGGATAGCATATGCGCCCCTGGTTAGCACAGGCACCCCTGGATAGCAAAAGGCACCCCCCCCCGGAGAGAAAAGGCGCCCCGTCTGGAAAGAATAATCAAATGGAAGTTCCATTTCGCGCTGGAGTCACTTCATGTTAAATAACCGATGCTTACTTTCTTGATTTGGTGAAACGGAGAGAGATCGGCCCTGCAATGGAGAGTTCTCTTCCCCAAGGTCACTAAGCCAGGTTAGTGTGAAATCACTGAGAATGCACTGTTGTGTGGGTTCCTTCTAATGGTACTGGCGGGTTGCAGTATCTGTATGACCAGAAAATTGCCGGACTTTTTAGAAGTCAACTCTGCACTCAGAGACGGCGGATTCCATTTTCGAGAAGTGGTGCAAGATTTTCTGGAGGGGGCGCCTTCCTCCCCAGGGGGGCGCCATCATCCCTTGGGGGGGCGCCTTTGCTATTCAAGGGCGTTCTGCAGAAACTCTTTGGACTCGGCGTGCGAGGCCACTTGGGGTGGTTTATTTATAATATTCCGAAACAATAGGTATTTTAGATTCCGCGTAAACTAAGTCGTATCGGATTGGTATCAGCAACAGAGAGGCATAGCCCAGGATTCTGTGATTTTCATAGCCTTGTTTGCAGTTATGACCAATGACATTGTAGACACTTCCCGTAAACATACGTCATATGCTTTTCGTTGAAGACTTTACAATATGGGTGACAGCGTCTACTACAGCAGCTGCGCAGAGGCGGCTGCAGCTTGGCCTTGACGTATTGCAGCAATGGATCACACGCAATGGACAGAAATTTTCAAGTTCAAAGACAAAGTGCATGCACTTCTGTAATAGACATTGAGACTGAATACCCGATGTTGTAAATTCGCGGACATCCGATCGACGTTGTAGCAGAAACCAGATTTATCGGGCTCACACTCAATAAACTTTCATATGTGCCACACCTGAAGGATTTCGGCAAAAAATGTTTCGATCCGTTGATACTCGAAAGGTCAGGGAAGCATTAAAGCGCATAGAAACACGAGGAAGGTTATCGAGAGCACCGTACTTATCCATGTACCCCTCCGATCCGTCTCCACCATTGTTCTACGGTCTACCGAAAGTACACAAACCGAACATCCCGCTGAGGCCAATAGTTTCTTCAATAGGCTCTGTAACTTACGATGTTTCAAAACGCCTTTCCAAAATTTTAGCATGTCTTGTAGGGAACTCGGACCACCACGTTAGGCACTCTACAAAATTTGCCGACCAAGTAAGAGAAGTTACTATAGCAGATGACGAAATACTGGTGTCATTTGATGTAGTGTCTCTGTTCACCTCAATTCCAACCGAGTTAGCGTGCGAAATTGCCCAAAGAAGGGTAGAACAGGAAATGGCTAGTGAGGATGACAGTTTTAGATCATCGACGGGGTTGGATGTAGACGACATAGTTCGTATGTTAAAAATTTGCCTTAATTTCACGTACTTCCAAGTAGATGGACAATTTTACAAGCAAATAAGTGGAACTGCCATGGGCAGCCCCGTCAGCCCTATAGTAGCGGAATTAGTGATGGAAGAGCTAGAAACCAAAGCACTCGAAACATTCGCTCCTGGCGTAAAGTTATGGAAAAGTTATGTGGACGACACATTCGTAATAGTGAAAACCTCACAAGTTGAGCCCCTACACCAACATTTGAACTTCATTTTCACACAACATTAAGTTCACATCAGAGAGAGAAACCGAAGGAATGCCACCCTTCCTAGATGTTGCAGTACAAAGAAGAACAGATGGAACATTATTCACTAAAGTATACAGAAAACCAACCCACGGAGAAAAATATCTAAGCTTTCAATCATACCATAGCACACAACACAAAGAAGCAGTAGTCATGACTCTTATAAATAGGGGAAAAACCATCTCGTGAGAAGAAACAGACAGGACACACGAGATCAAACACGTAGAACAGGTACTACAGAAAACTCACTTTCCCAAGACATTCATCAAAAGCACACACAGAAAAATCCAACGCCAGGAATCTCGACAAGAAAACAACCAACTAGAGAGAGGGGAAACAAAGCCCACCGTAGGCATTCCATATGTCCGAGGTATTTCAGAACGCATCGTGCGTTTAATAAAACCATACGCAAAAACACAAACCAAACCGGCAACAAACCTAAAAAACATACTAGTAAAGCCAAAGGACAAAAGACACAAACACCAAAACAAAGAAGTAGTCTACCAGTACACATGTCAATGCGGGAAAACATACATAGGGGAAACGCGTAGGACCATAAAAACGCGACAACGAGAATATAAAAGAGCTATAGAAAACGAAGACCACAGCCACTCTAGACTGGCTAAACACTTTCTAGACACCTGACATAACATTAAATGGGATGACGTCAAAATCCTAGCGTATGAAAACCATTGGAGAAAAAAGAAAAATAAAAGAAGGCATCTTCATCGCAAAAACACAACAAGACAAACTACTATTTACAAACTGAGGCATTCCAATGCCAGAAATTTACCAGGTTCTTCGCTCTTCATAAAAAGTAATAGTAACAATGATAATAATAGTATTAGAACAATAACAAATAAAAAGTATGTCAAGGTTGCATGTTCGTCAAGTATACCTGACACCGAACTATTATAATTACTAATTACTAGTCATGAAATAACATTGGTTTGGAGCGTATTCTAATAAGTTTTCGCGGCGTTTTCAGCGACACCTTACTCGTCGGTCTTTGACGTAAGTGTATGATGCTCTAGAATTTAGCTTGATCCAGACTTTACGTAGGTGTATGATGATCTAGAATTTAGCTTGACCCAGACTTCACGTAGGTGTAAAATGATCTAGACTGTAACCTTCCCGTGTGTGTACTGTATTTGCCTTTGTGACTCTTAACTCACTTAATTAAATTGTTGAACTTGTATATTAATTATTCTTGGGCAAGAAATAACAAGTAGAATTTGAAGTTTTAGCACGAGTGTGATGCGATGTTTTCTCAAACTGGTGTATTATTGAATTAGGCGATGGCTGAGCAATTTTTTCGCTGACGAAGATAGTCGAATGACCTTCGAAAGCTACGAAAATATAACCGAAATACGACTGGTGTCCTAAATAACTTTTACAAGAACATGCTAGTGGAAATTAATGAAATACCGCTACAAATTCGCAGTAAGATACTTGCTTTGCATTAAGCCATTAAAGGGAATGTGGCACCTTAAGAACGTTATTTTAAATAAGATAGCCAAGATGTAAAGCAAGTCGGAAAACCGGGTGCTCTATATATCATTTGTCTTGGAGCTCGATATTTCCGTAGAAAGAACTAAAACCTACCGGAAATGTACCTCTCATGTACCTCTCGCCAGGCGGCCATTGTTGTGAACTGTTCGTGTGACGACATATGCTGACAGCACGATGAGCATCAGTCAATCGAAGCCCTTGAAGTGCTTCGAGTATGGTAGTTGTTGCCAGATTATGACATCATCTACAGGCAGATATTTATTTCTTTTCCTAGAGGAGTATTTTAAAATCAAAGTATTCAGCTTGTTGTACATTTTTCAGGGAAATCATGAGTGGTTTCATTATTTTCGGCTAAAAGTACGCCTAATTACACAAAATTCCAGGATTTTACCAAGGTGTCACGTTCCCTTTAAAATCAGTCACCAACACGCCACACATCCCAAACCTTTTTTGCGACGCCTACCTTTGTCAGATAGACAGTGGCTCGCGTGTTGCAACCCGTCAACCGGGAGTGAGAGTCTGTGTCTGGCTGGCACAGGCTGATATCGACAGCGGCCTCGTAGAACCACATAAAGCAGCTGTTATTTAACCATACCTCATCTTGACAGTTAACACGAACACAGACCTACTCCAACAAAGCAAAAATTTGCCTCCTGAACCGACGCGCCAGTAATTTATGAACTTGCGTGCGGAGCCGTTCGAAAACCACAAATCTTTCTATGCAGACGGTTGCAAAAGAAAGTGACAATGGTACAGGGCGTGCATTTGTTGGTGACAATGTTGAGAAGTTTTCTAGTTTGCCCTACGAATGATCCATTTTTACTTCAGAGCTGTACGCCATTTTTTGTTGTTTAGACCAGGTGTCTAAGCTGATGGCGAGAAAGTTTACCGATTTTTACCGATTCGCTGTCTTGTATGTATGTATGTATTGACAAAAGCAGACCATTCCACACATGTTGGGCTATTCAAAGGTCCTTGTCATCACAAAAATCGAAAATCAGTGCTGCTACACCTCGTCAATACACATTACAATAAAAGCAATGGCAAAAATGCAGGTAAAAATCTAAAAACTTAAATGTATAAAAGTAAACACGGTACCGTGCACTTAAAAAGAAAGACTACTCCCCAAGCAACATTTGCCTTACAGCTTTTTTAAACAATCTGTACCTCATTTCGTGAGGAGATCCGAGGGTCATGCATGATGTGTTGAAGAGCAGAGATCCACGGTAAATGAAATTTCTTTTGCCATGGTTGTTTCGTGGTCTTGGCAATGCCAAATGTCCTGACTGTCTTGTTTCGCGTTCTAATTGGTCCCTATTAAAGTGCAAGCAAGAGGCAAGTGACATGGGCTCACCGGAAGTGATCAACCTATGCATCAGACATAAATCGAAATAGTCAAAGTACTCCCGGGCGTCAAGCCACTTCAAATCCTTAATAACATCCGAAATATGATCAAATTTTCTTCTGCCGGATATAACTCGTGCAGCAAAATTGAAAACTTTCTGGATTCTATCTTTGGATTCGGAATTTGTGCTGCCATAAACCTGAATACAGTAACGGATATGAGAGAACACTAAAGAATCAATAATGCGTGGGAGCACCTCCACAGGTAGAAATTGTCTGGCATGATACAGGGCTATCAGAATTCCAAAACATCGGTCTGACACAAATTTTACATGCTGTGACCATGATAAGTGGCAGTCCATGTAAACACCTAAATTCCTAACAACACTTTTGCTTACAATTTCTTCACCCATGAAGTTGACCCGTAACGGCTGCAGTATGCAACTCAGTTGCCTGCGGTCTCCACAGAGAATCACCTCTGTCTTGCCAGCATTGATCTTCATGCCATTCTGTTGGAACCAGGTTGTCAGTATATCTAAGACTTTTTCTAAACCTCCTAGCATGTCCGATATTTGTCCACGTGGCCCAGAGATACCAATTTGGATATCATCTGCATACCTAATACAATGGATCCTAAACCCGTTTAAGTAATCTGGAACGTGACAAGATAGGTCGTTGCCCATGATATTTGCAAGTATCGGGCCTAAACAAGTGCCCTGAAAAGTGCCTATATCAATTGGTAGGGGTTCCGAAATTTTGTCTCCGATTTTCACTTTTTGTACATGGGCATCGAGATAGCTTTTAAACCAACCAGGAGAGATCTGCAAGAGTTCTAACTTTGTCAAAAGTGCTGTGTGGTCAATCACATCGAAAAATCGACTCAAATCAATCAAGGTGAGCAGAGTAATTTCCGAACGGTCCATTGCTTTTAGAATTTCATCGCTTATGGTGATAAGGGCTGTAGCTGTTGAACGCCCAGATCTGAACCCATGCTGATCATCAGCCAGGAGGTGCTGTTGATTTAGATATTGCGAAAGTTGATTCAATGCTAGTTTCTCGACAATTTTACTAATAGTGGGAATCGTTGTGACCGGTCTAAAGTTAGCTGCGATAGATGGATCGCCTTTTTTATGCAGCGGAATGACTAACGCTGACTTCCAATTTGGAGGTACCGTTTCCGAAACAAAACTAGAGTTAATAATACGCAACAAAAAACGCCCGATTATATGGAAACTGATTTTCACAACTTTGACCGGTATATCATCTTGAATTAGAGAATTCTTGTTCGGCATCGAGAAAACAATTTTCTGCAGTTCACTCAAAGTAACTGGGGTAAGTCTAAGGCTGCTGAATTTACCCTTGGTAAGCGAGTACTGAGGGCCACTCGTCCTGAACATCTAAACTGTGTATCCACATCGTCTCGCGTGATTTTACCTATTGAAGTGAAATATTTGTTTAGATCATCTGGACTTAAATTATCTGGCTCAGTCACTGGTCCACGTTTTGGATTGATTACATGTCTTAGATTGCGGTACAAATTACCCGGAGGAGAATTTCGAACCTTCTGAGAGATATTGTTTCGTAAGTCCTTTCGAATAGCCCTTTTGGCCAAATTATTCAACTGCTGGTAAGACGGGTCATTCTCGAGTCTAGCCTCACGTCGTTGCGCCATTAAGGCCAATGTTTCCTCAGAAACAGGAGGAGGCGACGGATTATGCACTCTAAACTGTCTCAGAGGAGCATGAATATCTAAAATTCTAGTCATTGAGGACGAAAAAGCATCCCACTGCTGTTCACAAGTTTCACTTGGTTTCACAATGTTGTTCCAATCGGTGGAACGAACATCTGCTAAGAAAGAATCAGAATCAAAGGCGCGCCAATTCCGACTAGTTTTATACATAGCTTTAGCATTAGCTCGAGGCACGGTAACGTTAAGACAAACACGTCGGTGGTGACTTGTGTAGTCACATGGATCTACAACACACACGGGCTCAGGTCTAGTGCTGTAGATGGCATCAGATGCTACAGACATTGAAGCCATTTTATTTCTATAATGCGTCATCACCTTGGCGGACCATGCTGAAGATGACCGGATCTTCTGTGTGCACTGAGTGGTCCAGTGGGAAGACACAGGCAGTTTGGAGGGCTACCATCTCAGCTTGAAAACTCGAGCAGAGCGAGCCTGCTGGTCGCCTGAGCTCATGCTGGGCACCGTCTGGTGACTCGATGAAGACCCAGCTCCACCACTCGTGACCCCTCCGTGCACTGACCCGCCGGTTCACACCCATGCGGCACATTGAGTCAGGGGAGCGAGGTGGTGGAGAGTTACTCGCTTCTTCCGGACAGGTGGCGCTCCTGATGTCAGTGGGCCCATGTCTAGTTGAAATGTGACACTCTCCTGATACCCACGGTGGAAGACGTCGAGGAAGGAGATACTCGATGGGGAGAGAGATGCCGGCTTGATCCCACATCTCTCTGCCCACCTGTCGCCACCCGGTCACCGAGGAGAGTGGAGGGGGCGCTGTCGCCTCCGCACGTCTTCACAGAGGGTCTTCAGGCGGCAGCGCATGAACTTTCACCAGCAGTCGGATCGCGAGTACCCTCCTTCTGGCCGCTACGAGGGGAGTCTTACCTCGGATGGGGTTGGGGCGGGTGAATCCTGTGATGATACGCGCTGACGCTCTCATTTTGCGTTCCAGCAGCTCGATATGAAATGGCGGTGGGGCGTGGAGCCAAGCTGAGGCCGCTTACTCCATCGCTCCTCTCACGTGGCCAGTAGCGACGGTTCGGAGGTGCTGTTCGTGCAGCCCCCCCAGTTGCGGCCGGACAGTTGACGTAGTTGGGAGATGCGGGGGCGGACATTCTCCCACAGTCTCTTACAGTTTGGACCGAAGTGGAGGAGCCGATTGATGGTGACGCCCAGTAGCTGCATGGTGTCTCCAGCAGTAACAGACATCCCGTCGACCTTAAAACTGAAGGGATCGGCGTCTCTGGCCCACTGGGACATCACCAGTACTTGGATTTTGGCTCCTGATACCACCATTTTGTGCTGTCGGGCCCACTTCACGAGGGTGCCAGCAGCAGCTTGCGCCCGGTCCTTGGCGAATTAGATGTTTTTGCCCGTCCAGAGAGCCGCCGTATCATCGGTGTACATGTAGGGGGAGCATCCGGGAACCGCGCGGAGTGAGTCTACCAGCCGAGCCGCCCATAACAAAAATAAAACTGGCGATAAGACACTTCCTTACGGCAGACCAGTTCGGAAAATGCACTCACTGGAAAGCACGCCATTTAGTTTCACCTTGACGCTACGGTCCCGGAGCCACTGCCAAATCCAGGCCATCGTGCAATTTGGCAGCCCCATCTCCAGAAGGCGAACACGTTGCAGGTGGTGGTTCACTACGTCTACGCGTGCGCGAAATTAAAACGCGACGAGGACGTATTTCTGCGCGGTCTGTCCATCGGAGGGCGGCTGTGTCTCGATTTGGGCATGCACAGTGCACGCTCACCTCTTCTCTTAAATGATGCGTCCTGAACTTGACCTGAAGACGATGGTTGATGGTCAGTGAGTGGATGGTCAGTGACAAAATATACTCGTTTGATCAATCTGAATGGTCTTTTCACTTCGATCTGAACACTGCACATGATCATTAAACGCGCAAATCACAGCCAATAAACGAAAAAAAGTTATCAATTTATCAAGAGAGTACTTGGACACGTTGAAACTGTTTTCTTTTCATTCTAGTGGTTCCCATATATGTCGCAAATCACACATGCCTATTCCTGCCATGATCTATTTCAGCATTCAATCACATGACTTCCAACATTCTCTTAACACCTCTCGAAATTTCACGCACAAGAGAATATATATTGTATATTATTATATAATATATTACTATATTTCAAAATTCTCCCATGCTGATGAATTGAAGAATAAAGATAAAGGTCAATGGAAAATGCCCATATACTTCATTCTGTGTTTATCTTAACGTTTCAACTTTCCTTATATCTCCTTAAGTCTGCCATCTGGTTCAAACATTATTTTTTGAGGAGCAAATAATAATGTGGGTTAAACTCCGGTTAGTAATGCCTACAATGTAAAAGCTTTTCCGCTGAGATAATCTTCTGGGACAGTGCACAGGCCAGGTTCACACTCGCTACGATTATTTTCAATGCCCTCTCACCATTATCTTAAAAATCTTGGCCACGTGCAAAGGCAACATGATGCTTATCATATTTGATATTAAAATAAACTTAACCCCTCTTCACAAATAGAAAAATCCTCAGATATGTACCTTTATGTTCAGCTGTTGCATCGTTCCAAGTCTCTTGCATTTCTCCATGACCTAGTGGCAGTTACAGTTTTTCAAGAGGTACCGAAAAAAGTGTGGACTGAACTGTTTAGCAATTCATCATTTCAAATATCACGCCAAATAGGCATCTTGCTTGGCTGGTACAAACTGTTATGGCTGGGGGAGGGAGGGACAGAACGTTATTAATAATATGATCCACAAAAATGACGGCAACCGAAAACCGAATACCATAGGCGCCCTTTGGGTGAAACGTTGATGGTAAAGTGCGCACTCTGAGGCTCCGCCTTCCCCCACTTACCAAAATTCTAGATCCGCCCATACGCAGATCCAGGGGGCAAAGGGGAGGGGCAGATGCAGCCCCCCCGATCGATCCTCGGCGCCCCCTGAAATGGTCACGGCGCCCCCTGAAAGGTCGATGGCACTCGCCTGAAATGGCGCTTCCCACCCTCCCCCAGGATGCGAAAATCGATGCTCACCGATAGGATTTTACGCCCACCTGATAGGTTTTCCGGTCAAAACTGGCGCCCCCTGCTCCGGATGACGCCCCCGGGAAGGTGCCCCCTCCGATTGGCAATCCTGAATCTGCCTATGGATCCGTCACTGTTCAGCAGCAAACAATTCACAGGAAAAGCAGGAAAATATCAAATATTAGCGGGGAGTGGTGCGGCCAAGATAATTCATGATGCTAACAAATTGTTAAGTTATGTGGATAAAATCATTGGGTGGCCACACGAGATTGGAAGGACACTCCAGGCTTCTTATGAAATCGGCAGCGTGCTAAAAATATCTCGTCAAGTCAATATCAAATTATCAACATTTAGTTTTATACAGTGCACTGTTCACTGGAGTGATGCAAGAGTGCTATGTCCTTTTTCTGTGGGCTTATGACAAACGGTAGGGGTCGTTTTATACTCAATTATGACTTTTGTGGTATTTATTTGGTCATTTGGTCGCCCCGGTAGCTCAGTTGGTAGAGCGTCGTGCTCCGGCCCGCTGCTGAGAAGCATGCAGTGGCAGTGCATGTCCAGGCTTGGAATCGGTTCCCCTCAGACGCTCCGGCACTTAACACCCGCACTGGAGGGGGGTCTGGCACTAACGCGCACTGGAGGGGGCCTGGTAGGCCCCCCTAAGATCTCGGAAACTAAGAGGGTTAGAAAAACGCTACTTGGTAGGTGGGTGGGGGCCATGGTGATCTACATGATGACCAATTTTCATTGACCTAGGTCAATATCTTCAAGGTCAAACAAGGTCGTAAAGGTCAAATATTGGCCATGCTGTTATCGATTGATAAATGCTGTGATTATGCAGGAAAATGGCGGGAATAAGCTAAAGGCGGACAAGGTTCATAGAGAAGAGGTCCCAAAGAGGCTTCCCCACAACTTTTGGGTCAAGGTCATTCAAGGTCATTGACCTTTTAGGTCACCATATGGTATACTACATATGATTTACACTTTGACTAACACTGTAGCCACTGTTTGGCGGGAAATGAGGATTGACCTTTCCCAATGACCTTTGACCTTGACCTTTGACCTTGACCTTTGTATTGGGGTACCCTACCGATGACGTCATAGCATAATATATGTCAGACGGGGTAACGTCATTTGGCCGGACGCGCAGTGGTCAGTGACCTTGAAAGTGCAGATATGACCTTGACCTGTGGCCTTTGACCTTGACCTTGACTTTCATGTGAAATGACCTTGACATATAGTCCCGCTTATATGACGTTATGACGTCACCACTCGGTCTTCAATGCAAGCTAACTGGTCCGACCGCGCGTTTACGGCGATCTCAAAATGCAGGTCTGACTTTGAAAGCCTATAAGTCAAAAAATTTTCGGCCGATTTTCAAAAAGTCTTCACCAATCGACGCGCTATTAAATTCTGTTAAATGTGGCCAGGTTTCGTTTTCCCGCTGCAAGCGGTTCTCCGGCCACCTCGGAAAAACAGGTGGGGGGGCCTCCGAGGCCCCCCCTCCAGTGCGCGTGTTAATCGTTTGCCCGACGTAGGTCGGCTGGCAACTGACTGATGAGAGGGTGACCTGAGCGAGGCAGCCATCCCTGTGCTTTGTGGGAGGTTAAACTTTGGCTTCCAAATCAACCCTTCATTGTGGGCGTTGCTCGTTCGAGTGGTGGGGTCGGGGTCTCCGTGACAAGTCCCTTGAGGACTTTAGTGGGACTTAGACTCCAACAGCCGTACTGGGAAGTACTTGGACGAAATTTGTAAAAAAAACAATTCTAGTGCAAATAAAATTTGCCACTTCTAGCCTTTTTTCAAGCCCGGTTTGGTCTTTTTCCGTCGAAAAAACTCGCAATCCTGGGCAGCATCTCTAATCTTTAGAATATGGAATAACAAAAATTGGGAAACATTTTTTAATACTAGTACGTCTAAATTTATTAACGTCCCCCACTCCACATGGGGGTTTCATCCCCCGAAGACATCATAATCGCCAGCACAAAAATCTCTCCCCCCATACCATACCATAACATGTATTTCCCGAAAACAAAACAAAAAACACTCAAATATAACGATCGGCGCAAAAACACGAATGTGCTTAACTCGAGGCGCCTTTCGTTGTTTCCATGATGCTGTTTCATTAAAAAACGCCGCCTGGTCTGTCAGCTCCACCGCTGGTGCGTGATGCCGCCGACCTGCGAGACACTGGGGTATCTAGATGGATGTAACAGTACATTTTGGCAATAGCTTCCGAATCAAGGCCGGAATCGTTTTGTTAAACTAATAAATTTGAACGTTTCTTGAGCCACTGCATAGTCCTGTCTACTAGGTAAAGAATACCCTTTTAAGATTACATTTAGTTTTTGGGTATTGTTGAGATTAGCAAAAGTTGTGTTCATTATTTCCGATATTCTGCTTGATAGTTGCCTTCGCTGATTTGCTAAAAAATGGGCAGTGAAGAAAATAATGGTTAACATCCTCGCACCGACAACCACATTCACATGATGGCGTTGAACATTTTTGGACTGAGTATAGATGGCTATTGAGCTTCGACATCCCTGTTCTTAATTGAGTCAGCAAGGAAATTTGAAGTTTGGATCCATAACAATAGTATTTTGGAGGCTTGGTTTTTCCAAATAGCTCTATGACACTTCTTTTACATGTAGCTAGTGAGTTGGTGCCCCTGATCCTCTCGGGTAGCTGGTTATATAATTTCGTAGCACTCGGCACAAGAGAATTCCTAAAGTTAGTTGTTTTAAACGGTACCTGGGTTCTTTGGTTTGCATTCCGAATAGGCCTATTAACGATGTTGCTTCTTATGTCTGGCAAAATAATAATAATTTTTGGGGCTTATCGACGCACCAACTGCCAGGGTCATATGGCGTCGCCAACTCTTTCCCTGTTGGAAGGGTTTCTCGGGAGCCAGCTTGCTCCTTGTTCAGGGAAGCCGCCGGGCCTTGAACCCGGGTCGGCTGCGTGGAAGCCAGCTACGCTGACCACTCCACTACCGCGCCCCCTATGTCTGGCAAAATGTATTGTATGTAGCTAGGTAAGTTAGAATGGCATAAGGTATGAGAGAACTCGATTTTGTGAATTTCACGTCTAGTTTGGAGAGATGTCCACCTAAGCTCTGCTCAGGTTTCTCCGTACTGCTTCTTGGAAGTGCCCCAGTCACTAGTCTCGCGGCCCTACATTGAAGTCGTTCAAGTCGTTCTGTGTCGTCAACTGTTAGTAGTCCGTCATATATTATGCCGCAGTAGTCGAAGTGGGGTCGAACATACATGTTAACGATGTGATTTAAGATAGATCTAGGGAAGTGCCGTGCTATGGGGTAAAGTGGGCTGAGGGTCATATTGACTTTTTGATAATTTCATTTGCATGCTCATGGAATCGTAGGTCCTGGGAAAAGGTCATTTCCAAATGTTTGTGACTTTTTACAACTGGTACTGGTTGAGAATCAAAAACAAATTTGGGGACTGCTGGTAGTTTTTTGTATGATCAAGTTTGCTGTATTATCTTGGTTGAGTTAAATGTGATAAGCCAATCCCTACCATATGCTAGAACTCTATTCAAATCATTCTGGAGTGATAGTTCCACATTTTGAGCGTTACTGGAATTATGAGTAGCAAATAAACAAGTATCATCAGCGAAAAATAGGATTTGGTTTTCTGTTTGGTTTGAAAGATCGTTGAGATAGAGAAGCGCAACTAGGGGTCCTAGAACCGACCCCTGGGGACATCCTGCGTCTAGAGTTAGCAGTGAGGAATGAGAGTCTTCGATGAGTACGCGTTGTTTTCTGTCAGTCAAGTATGAGTGAAGCCAAGGGAGGATGTTATCAAGTCCAAATTCGTGCTTGTATTTGTGGAGGAGCCCTTTGTGCCAGATTTTTTCGAAGTAGCGACTTATGTCCAAGTAGATTAATGTCTGGTCATGTCCTTTGTCAAGAGATTCGTAAAGGGTGTGAGTGAGTTTTCCTTAAAAAATGATCTGCCTTGCTTTTCAGGGGGCGCCTTTCCTATCCATGGGTGCTTATTCTTTCCAGACGGGGCGCCTTTTCTCTCCGGGGGGGGTGCCTTTTGCTATCCAGGGGTGCCTGTGCTAACCAGGGGCGCATATGCTATCCCGGGGTGCCGCTGCTCTTCTTTAGGGGCGCCTCTGCCGTCCGGGGGGTGCCTATGCTATCCCGGGAATGTCTTCTGTCCATGGGGTGCTTCTACTATCTGGGGCACCTTTAGTATCAAAGGGCGTATTTGCTGTTTTGGGGGCGCCTATGCCATCCAGAGGGCGCCCCTGAGAGAGCACGATTACTATTCAAGGGAGCTTATGATATCCAGAGGGGTGCCGTTGCTCTATGATGGGGGCGTCTCTTGGTGTACAGGAGTGCATGTGCTAACCAGAGGGCGCCTATGCTATCCACAGGCGTCGTTACTCCTCTACTGGGGGCGCCTTTTTCTATACAGGGGCGCCTCTTGCTGTCTAGAGGGAGCCTTTGCTTTCCAAGGGCGCCTATGCTATCCAGAGGGGCGCCTTTACTCAAGGAGAGGGGCGCCTTTTGCTTTCCAGGGCGCAGCTTTGGTGTCAAGGTGCGCCATTCATACATGGAATTTTTTCTCACAGAGGATCCTACCTCTTCAGGTAGGCGGTGATTAGGTTTGATTTTCTCTGACCAGCCAGGGACGCCGGCCAAATCCGGGGGCCCCGCCCCAAATTCGTGGGGGAGGGGGGGCGCCTCTCCGGACCAGTTCCAAACCAGGTGTGCGAAAATATACTTTTTTACACCATCATTTTTCATGGTGTGCAACTGCAGACCCTGTCCTGCGGAGTCCGCCGTCCCTGCTGCCGTTGCTCTCGGGGGAAGGGGGGTGCTCTCCAGGAGACACCTCTGCTCTCCAGGGGGTGCCTTTCTTATCCAAGGGCGCCTATTTTATCCAGGTGGCGCCTTTTCTCTGCGGGGGCGCCTTTTGCTGTCCAGGGGTGCCTGTGCTAACCAGGGGGCGCATGTGATATCTAGGGGCGCCGTTTCTCTTCATCGAAGGCGCCTCAGCTGTCCAGGAGGCGCCTACGCTTTTCAAGGGCGCCTATGCTATCCAGAGGGGTGCCTTTACTCAAGAGGGGCGCCTTTTGCTTTCCAGGGCGCAGCTTTGATGTCAAGGTGCGTCATTCATGTAGGATAATGTCTTTTTCACAGAGGATCCTACCTTTTTAGGTAGGCGGTGATTAGGCTTGATTTTCTCTGACTGGCCGGGGGCGCCTGCCAAATCCGGGTCACCCAAATCCGTGGGGGGCGCCTCCCCGGACTAGGTCAAAACCAGGTGTGCGAGAAGATACTTTTGCACACCAACATTTTTCATGGTGTGCAACTGCAGACCCTGTCCCGCGGAATCCGCCGTTCTCCAGGAATCTGCCGCCGCTGTTCTCCAGGAGGCGTCTTTTTCTCTCCAGGAGGCACCTCTGCTCTCCAGGGGGCGCCTTTCCTACCCAAGGGCGCCTATGTTATCCAGGGGGCGCCAATTCTTTGCTGGGGGCGACTTTTACTGTCCAGGGGGCGCATATGATATCCAGGGGCGCCGTTTTCTTTCTTCGGAGGCACCTCGGCTGTCCAGGAGGTGCCTACGTTATCCAAGGGCGCCTATGCTACCCAGAGGGACGCCTTTACTCAAGGGGGGGGTGCATTTTGCTGCCCAGGGCGCGGCTATGATGTAAGGGGGCGCCATTCATATATGAAAATGTATATTTTCACAGAGGGTCCTACCTCTTCAGGTAGGCGGTAATTAGGCTTGATTTTCTCTGACCGGCCGGGGGGCGCCGGCTGAGGCCGGGGGAGGGGGCGCCTCCCTGGACAAAGCCAAAATAAGGGGAGCAAAAAGATACTTTTGCACCACTTGAAAAAAATAGAGTGGTGCAACTGCACCACTTGCACCCTGGAATCCGCCGTCCCTGACGTAGCGTAGTTCCGTAGCGTAGTTTTGGCCAAATTCGAACCGTAAGGTAGCGTAATTCGGTAAGGTAACGTAGCGTAATTCGGTAAGGTAAAGTAGCGTAATTCGGTAACGTAACGTAGCGTAATTCGGTAACGTAAGGTAGCGTAATTCGGTAACGTAACGTAGCGTAATTCGGTAAGGTAAGGTAGCGTAATTCGGTAAGGTAACGTAGCGTAATTCGGTAAGGTAACGTAGCGTAATTCGGAAAGGTAACGTAGCGTAATTCGGTAAGGTAACGTAGCGTAATTCAGTAAGGTAACGTAGCGTAATTCAGTAAGGTAACGTAGCGTAATTCGGTAAGGTAACGTAGCGTAATTCGGTAAGGTAAAGTAGCGTAATTCGGTAACGTAACGTAGCGTAATTCGGTAACGTAAGGTAGCGTAATTCGGTAACGTAACGTAGCGTAATTCGGTAAGGTAAGGTAGCGTAATTCGGTAAGGTAACGTAGCGTAATTCGGTAAGGTAACGTAGCGTAATTCGGTAAGGTAACGTAGCGTAATTCGGTAAGGTAACGTAGCGTAATTCAGTAAGGTAACGTAGCGTAATTCAGTAAGGTAACGTAGCGTAATTCGATAAGGTAACGTAGCGTAATTTGGTAAGGTAACGTAGCGTAATTCGGTAAGGTAACGTAGCGTAATTCGGTAAGGTAACGTAGCGTAATTCGGTAAGGTAACGTAGCGTAATTCGGTAAGGTAACGTAGCGTAATTCGGTAACGTAATGTAGCGTAATTCGGTAACGTAAGGTAGCGTAATTCGGTAACGTAATGTAGCGTAATTCGGTAACGTAAGGTAGCGTAATTCGGTAAGGTAAGGTAGCGTAATTCGGTAAGGTAACGTAGCGTAATTCGGTAAGGTAACGTAGCGTAATTCGGTAAGGTAACGTAGCGTAATTCAGTAAGGTAACGTAGCGTAATTCAGTAAGGTAACGTAGCGTAATTCGGTAAGGTAACGTAACGTAATTCGGTAAGGTAACGTAGCGTAATTCGGTAAGGTAAGGTAGCGTAATTCGGTAAGGTAACGTAGCGTAATTCGGTAAGGTAACGTAGCGTAATTCGGAAAGGTAACGTAGCGTAATTCGGTAAGGTAACGTAGCGTAATTCGGTGCAAGGTAACGTAGCGTAATTCGGTAAGGTAACGTAGCGTAATTCGGTAAGGTAACGTAGCGTAGGCCTGCAATACGAGACGAGAACTGGAGCTCGCAGCCTCGCAGCCTTGACGTCGGGGGCACCGTCACTGCCTTGCTACGCTAAAACTAGGCTAAACGTCGACTGAGTCAGCACAGCAGGACGTGGCTTCCGTGTGCCCCGGCGCCAAACTGGGTGCGCGCTCAGCGGAACACTCGCAAGAGCACGCAGAAACTCGCCAACTGCACAAACAACTGTTTCCATGGTGATGAAACTCGCGCGGCCCCTTCCGGAAAACAATATACGACCCAATCAAAACAGATACCCACCTAATATGTGACCACTAATCATAATATTCAGTGATGTCGGATTACAATTTCATGTTAATTTATGCGACAACCTTACCGATGTTTGTTGTTCCTTTGAAGACAACTGATTTAGGTATGAAAGCTCAAGATATGCGAAGGTAGCAGTGGCGGTTCGCGCCGCGCTAGGCTCCCCCGCCCCAGTGGGCAATTTTCAGCTCGACGGGGGGTGCTGGAGCCAGGAATGGGGGTTTGCCCCTCCCCCAGTTAACATGTTAGACGAGGCCCTGCCGTACTCGGAGAAATTAAACGTATAAAAAATGAAGTGCCGAAGCCGTCCTTGAAATGGAAAGCTCTCGCGAGTACCTTGTCCTTCCCGGCTTACTTACCAGCCTACCTTTCCTTCTTGAATATTGCCTTGTTCCTTCATACCTTTTCATACCGTTTGCATATTGTTTTCACAACCCAACAACAAATTTTATTTTTTTACTCATCGACGTGAGTTTGTCCCGCCCTCCAGCCGACCTGCCCCTGTCCACTATCAGGTAAAAAGCCTGGGCGATGTCCTTACCTCTAAGCCAATCGTGCCCAGTGGCGGATCCAGGGGGAAAGGCATTTGCCCCCAAACGGAAAAGCTCGGGGAAAAACTATGTTTTTGCCCCCTCCCCGCCAAAGCGGTCGACCTGCTTTATGCCTTGACTCCTTCTTAGTTTGTAAGCAGGATTTTGGTGCTTCAACTCTCAACTTCAAAGAGAACCGGTTAAGTTCAGTGTAAATATTGGGTCTTGGATAGTAAAACAAGTATCTTGAGCCCATATTTTTCACCCCGTGACGTTTTTTTCCTCTTCGCCTCAAATAGCTCAAATTCTATCGTCAAGTATCTTTTTGCTTTTCGAGTTTGGTTTGCCCATCCTAAACCGACCGGCTAGATCCACCTCTGATCGTGCTTAGGCTGTCATTCTGTTTAAGCGCCGCGACTGGTATATTTCAACTCAAGATAAACCTAGCTAACAAGCCACCGTCAAAATTTGGATCTGCGACGGGATCCACTCACAACGGAGATCGATCCGTTTTTGGTTTGTGAGAAAACGAGCATTTTAAGAGGCTGAGCTCAATGAAGTATTTTGACATGTTTTTTTAAAGACAGCTTCATTAATGATGCCTTTTGCTGTGCTCTCTCTTAAGACAACAGTAACGGTCATTGGCGGATCCAAGGGGGGCCAAAGGGCCATGGCCCCCCAAAGCCTAAAATCATGTCTTTTGGCCCCCCAAAAGGTTAGCAGTCTAAAATTTCGGGTCTGGCCGCCATTCTTCGAATTATGGGTGATTCATCTTTCACAACCAGCATCTCTAACTGGCCAATTTTCATCTCTTAATCGTTCATTGAGAGCGATGAAGTGACCGCCAAGGTAATATGGCAAAGTATGCGTTATTTGGCTTAAAGGCCCTTCAAATAGCCAAGGAGCTTGGAATGGCCGAAAAGCGCTTTTGCACTCTAAACTGCACTTTGGCGTATTTTGCCGCGTGGACCTTAGTGTTTTGGCCAGAGAAACTGGCAACCAAGACTCTGGCAACCGCTGGACACGCGCGGGAATGAACGGCGGATTAAAAGTACGTTTGCGCGGCACTCATTTATTACCTATTTGTGTTGTTTATGGTTACTGTGTTTTTATTTTTCGTGTGTGTTTTAACCGTTTTTGCGTCTGCTCACTACGTAAGAGGGTTTGTTGCGGGTGTGAAGCCGGAAACATCAACAAATGAAGAGAAAGCAGGCAAACATCTTTCAATTCTTTAAAAAATCGAAGGTCTCCGTCAGGTAAATCTTGTTTTTATGGTGTCCTAGAGGTCTAGAGGATAAAGTCTCTGGTTTTAGAGCGTTATGTTTCGGCCCTGTCGTACAGAGTGTTGCCAGAGACTGGGAAAACGCATTGTTGTTGTGAGATTGGACTCAGCACGCGCTTGTTGAAGAGGCAATAAAGTGTGCGCTTCCAAAGGATGCTTTAGAATAAAATGGCGACCAGCATGAGATAAATATTCTTTCGCGCATCCCTTACAGGCACGAGCTTCTTTAGGTTAGGTCTAGTACGTTCCCGTTATATCTGCAGCGATAAACATGGACTCTCTAGCACCACCCGCGCCGTTTTTGCCTACGCCTGGCAAACCCACCGACACGTGGACGGCCTGGGAACTTCGGTTTAAGACCTATCTAACGGCTATCGGAGGGGATGAGTTCCCTGCTCCACGTCAGAAAGCCTTGCTTCTACACGCCGTCGGGGCAGAAGCTCAAAAAAGTGCATGCAAGCCACCCTGTTCAAGAACCCCAGGAGGGAGAAAATGACTATGAAGCCACACTGCGGCAATTGCGGCTCTACTACACACCGCAGCCAAACATCATCATGGAGCGCTTTCGTTTCCGAAGCTGTTGCCAGCAACCAGGCCAGACCACTGCAGATTATGTTGCAGAACTGCGCAAACATGTGCGCGACTGTAACTTTGGACCACTGGAGAGTGAAATGATCAGAGATCAGGTAGTTGAAAAAACTCTGCATGCCAACCTCCGAGAGAGGTTCCTCCGCAACAAAGACCTCACTCTGGATGAAGCGCTGAAGCAAGCTGAAGCCTTTGAGCGTGCTACAAGTGAATCTGCAGCTATGAGCAACAGTGCCAAGGAAAATGTGATGAAGCTGGGTCGTCACCCACAAAAACATGCAGGCCAAGCAAGCACCTGTGCCAACTGTGGCAAGTGGGGACACAAGCCACGGACTCCACAGTGCCCTGCATCAAAAGCTGTGTGTAACAAGTGTCACAAACGTGGACACTGGGCAACAGTGTGTCGTGCCATTCCGACGAACTTTCAAGGTGGTACCAAACCATCCAAACACAGATCAGCTGGTGAGTGGAAAGATGTGACTGTGCTTTCCTGCTCTGTTGGTGAAGATGCACCTACACCCAAAAAGGTAACATGTGAAGCCAGCATGGTTGTGGAGGGTCGTAAACGTTCAGTCAAAATGCAAGTGGACACAGGAGCATCTGTGACTGTACTGAGTCTGCCTGTGGCCAGGCGACTGTTCAAGGGGTCTGTCCTGAACAAGACCTCCACTCAGCTCTTTGGAGTTGGTCGCTCCCCACTGCAAGTAATGGGCAAAATCACTGCCATACTGACTATCAACGGCCGCTCTGCTACTGGTGATGTCTTCGTGGTGGCCACCCGACAGGAGGAGGCCATCCTCGGCTTAGACATGCTGGCCAAGCTGGGACTGACAGTGGAACCAGCTACTGGTGAAGTGCATGTGGTGCAAGACAAACCTGTAAGTGCAGTTTTGCCACCCATCGAGGGATATGAGCACCAGATCAAACTCAAGGCAGATGCAGTACCAACCAAGTGCGGCTTACGAAGGCTGCCCATGGCAGTTCAAGATGAAGTCACAGCTGAACTCAAGCGCTTGGAAGGTGCTGGAATCATCGAAGAAGCAGGACCAGCCTCTGAATGGATCAGCCCGCTTGTTGTCTCCAGGAAGAAGAATGGGAAGATTCGACTTTGTGTTGATTTGAGAGGTCCAAACAGCCAGATTGTGGCAGAGGTGCACCCACTGCCAACCATTGATGACCAGCGCCATCGCCTTCGAGGGAAGGTCTTCTCCCGCATCGACCTCCTCTCTGCGTACCATCAGCTGGTACTCAGCTCTGCTTCAAGACACATCACAACCTTCCTCTGCGAGCAAGGGCTCTACAGGTACCGGCGAGTACCTTTCGGTCTTGTGTCAGCAGGCGCTGCCTTCCAACGTCTCCTAGGTCACCTGCTGAAGGGGATCCCAGGTTGTGTACATTATCTGGACGATATCGTCTGCACTGGCGCCACACAGGCAGAACATGATGCCAGACTCCAGATGATTATGGACCGCCTGCAAACAGCTGGTGTCACGGTAAACCACCAGAAGTCGGCCTTCAGCCAGGCTGCCATCGACTTCTGCGGATACCGCCTCTCCGCGGACGGCATCACACCCCTGCAGTCGCACGTGCAGGACCTGCTCGACGCACCCAGTCCTCAAGATGTGAAGGAGCTGCGAAGCTTCTTGGGACTCTGCAGCTGGTTTTTCAAGTTTGTCCCTCACTATTCCAGCATCGTGGGACCGCTGTTCCAGTTGATCCGCAAGGACGTCCCCTTCGACTGGAGTCCTGCTGCTGAGCAGGCGTTTCAAGACCTCAAGAGCGCAGTCGCGACTAGTGGTCAGCTGCGCGCCTTCGATCCAGACCTGCCTACTTACGTCACGACCGACGCGAGCGGGAAGGGAGCCGGAGCCGTGCTTTCTCAGGTCGGGAAGGACGGACAGGACCGCCCCGTGTCGTTCTGGAGCCGTCAGTTCACGGACGCCGAGTCACGGTACAGCGTGTCGGAGCAAGAGACGCTGGCCGCTGTCAACGCCGTGGAGCACTGGCGCACGCTCCTCTGGGGACGCGACTTCGTGTTGAGGACAGACCACTCAGCATTGAAGACCATCCTCTCGCCGCGCTGCAGCGGACGCGCCGGCGCGCGCGTCTCCCGCTGGCAAGCTCGTCTCCTGCCCTATTCCTACAGGATCGAGCACGTGCCGGGATCGCAGCTTCCCGGTGCAGACGCGCTCTCGCGACTACCTGCTCCCAAGCCCTTGGAAACGGACAACGGTGACGAGGATACCGAGGTCATCATGGTGATCGACTCGGCCATTCCTACCAGCCCGGACACAGGTGAAGTCATCACGGAACGCGAACTGGACGACGCATCCGCGAGCGACGTCGAGATCTCGGAGCTTCGCGCACGCTTGCGCGAGGGCTGGCCGGAGACGGCTCAACAGTGTTCACCGATCACACGACCGTTCTTCCCTGTTCGGCACGAGCTAGCAGTTCATGGGAACATGGTGCTACGCAACGGCTACCAGGCGGTCGTCCCTGCATCGCTTCGAGAGCAGTACGTCAAACGTGCCCACGTGGCACACGACGGCATCGTGCGAACAAAGCAGACGCTACGGACCGTGGCGTGGTGGCCACGGATGGACAAAGCTGCCGAAGACGCCGTCCGACAATGCCAAGATTGTCAAGCCAGCGACAAGGTGTTGTTCCAACATACCAGACGCGCTCCCATGAAACCAGTGGCCCTACCGAGCGGACCCTGGGAGAAACTGGGTATCGACATCGTGGGGCCCATCAACTGCGCTCCGCCTAACTGTCGGTACGCGCTGACAATGATTGATTACCACTCCAAGTGGGCAGAGGTAGCTCTGCTACCAAGCGTGTCAACTGAGGATGTTATTCACTTCCTCTCCGCTATCTGGGCTCGCGAAGGGTACGCAACCGACTTGGTGTGCGACAACGGCCCTCAGTTCGCCAACCAAGCCCTTCAAGACTACCTCACCCAGAGAGGCATCAGACGCTATCGTGCCGCTGCGTATTGGCCTCAGGGAAACGCGGCGGTCGAGCGGTTTAACCGCACATTCAAGTCATGGATCTCCAGCTGGAGCCGTGGCAAGGGCCTCAGCCTCACCGAGCACATCCGCTTCCAGCTGGCGCACTATCGCGCCACCCCGCACTGCACTACGGGGAAGGCACCTGCAAAGCTGCTGCACGGGAGACGAATGCGGCTGGAGCTCCCTACTGTATCCAGTGCCCAGCCTGACCGTGAACTCCACGCACGCGTCCAAAAGAGGCAAGAACGGAACCGCAAGTGGTACAACAAACACTTCTCGACCCGAGAGCCTGACATCGCCGTCGGCGACTTCGTGCGAGTCCGGAGACTCGGAATGATCCCCAAGGGACAACCGCGCTACTCCGCCCCTATCCAGGTGAGCGGTCAAGTTGGCCCGTCCACATTCCTTCTGGCGGACAACTCGAAGCGTAACGTGGCCCACCTGGCCAGGTGTCGCTCCCTGCCAACGGGAGGCGAGGGACGAGGCGCCGACGCGGCAGACCCGCGCATGACGGAAACCGACCGCACCTTACCTTAAGTCGAGTCGACTGCGCCAGCAACTGAAGCACCATCGCCCGCTCCAGTGCTGCCGCAAGATGATGGTGACACAAGTCCTGCAGCGGCACAGGACAGCGAACGACCCGGTGAGGCGCCAGCTTCCTGTGAGCGTCCGGAGGACGCCTGCGCGCTACCACCCTCCCGGTACGGCCGTCAGCGCCGTCGCCCGGTGAGGCTGGATTTATAGACCTGACGTACCCCTTTGAAGACCTGACGTATCTCTTTGAAGTGAGGGGGGATATGGTGTCCTAGAGGTCTAGAGGATAAAGTCTCTGGTTTTAGAGTGTTATGTTTCGGCCCTGTCGTACAGAGTGTTGCCAGAGACTGGGAAAACGCATTGTTGTTGTGAGATTGGACTCACCACGCGCTTGTTGTTGAAGAGGCAATAAAGTGTGCGCGTCCAAAGGATGCTTTAGTTTTCTGTGTTTTAACTTTTACCTGGTGTATGAATGGGTATTATGGTAGTAGGCAGATCACATCTCACGGTTCAAAAGGATCACATCAGAATGTCCAAAGTTCAAAGGGTCTAATGTTCATAAATACCGTATGAATGTGCCTCATGCCAGATTTCAATTCATGTCTGCAAAGCATGGCAACAGGGCAGACCAGTCTCACCAGCTATATAGAATAAGTGCACCATATTTTATTATATTTTATTATATGTACTTGCTTCGGCAGTACATATAATAAAATTGGAACGATACATATGCTGCCTGTAAAATTTGCATCAAACCAGGTTGAGATAGAACCACACTGGCACCCTAGTATGCATAGCATGGCACGTTTGGCGAGATCTTGTAGGTACAAGTGTCTGAAAAAGACTGAGACTGGTGCAAATTTTGGAGAAAACAAAATGGTCTCTTGTTTGAACAAGGGACTGGCGAGAGAGCCAATAGGTACTAAAACCAAGTAGAATATGCAGAAGAGAGAAATGAAAATGGAAAAAACAAATATAATACTGTCCTCTGTTTTTAGGTAGGGTTCAGAGCATTTTCTCCCTAGTTTGGCTCAAATTTTGGGTGGCTAATGGTGTGATCATTCTACCATCCTATAGAAGGGAGGTCTTCAAGAGAGGTATAGGGCGAGCAATACCGAAAGAGAGGTCTAGAGCAAGTAATACCAGATAAATTTGTTGATTGTATTCAGCTTGTGCTTGCCATCATGCCTGAATGTATTGAAATGGAGTTCAATATCTACTTGTCAGTCTTCTGGGAGACAATTCCAGTTTAGGTTGCAGTGTAAAAGTATGTGCTATTTTCTATTTAGAACTGGCACATGTCTTTTGCTACCAGGCTCCTTACTTTTCCTTCCTGTCATTTCCGTTTGACTGTACTTGTGAGGTAAGGAAGCCAATCAGATAGAATTCATGTAAGAACACAGCAGGTTTCAATAAGATCTCGTTGGGGCAGACTTGGTACTGGTTTTAGTTTGGGGCAGTTTTTTTCTGTCTTGAGGGCAGGCAAAGAATGTTTGCTGCTGAGTCTGACAGTTTGGGCAGGGCTGATACACTATTAAGTAAAAATGCAATATGATGGGCAGTGGTGAATCCAAGAGGGCTAGGAGGGCTCAAGCCCCCTCAACATGTCTGAGTACCTATATTAAATGCATAGCTGGAGGCTGTGCGAGGTAGTGGCAAGGGAGGCCCGAGCCCCCCCACCCTCCCCCCAAAATGCACTCCTGGAGCTGCCACTGATGATAGATGATAGGAAAACAGGTAAAAATGGGTGACAAATTTCAGCTCCACTGAAAAGAAGTCTGCTCCAGCTACCAAATTTCTGCCCCAATTAGGGCAGGATTTGAGCTGCCCTAAATATCTCACCCAGTCTCTTGTGACATTCTGCAGACTGGTCATTTTGTATAGCAGGTGCAACTTGTTTGGTCGGTTTTTCAATTATTATTTTGTTCAAGTTGAATGTGATTAATCTATAGTGTCTCAAAACTGGTTTTTTGCTAAGGTGCTGAGTAAAAAATACAGTTTTGAAAATGTAGTGAGTGAGGGAGAGGAAAATTAAAAAGTTCAGTTGGGCGAAAGTCGATATCACTTGGTTTTATCGGTCAGCAATTCATTTCAGATAAAAGACCCCAACGAGTTCTTGGAAATATGCCCGGGAATTTTTAGATGGATGACCCAAGGTTAGGTACAGGTTATGACCCTTTCTTTGGAAATAGATGGAGAGAACACAAATTTGATGAAATATAGTTTTGCAATCTTTGGCATGTGACCTCTAATAGGTCATCTGGAGCTTTTCAGCTGTTCTTCAGAGTTAGGCCAATGACTTGCTAGAAAATGATGATGTAGCCTGGATTTTTAATCTCGTACGAATTTCCATTGCCAGTTAATTAATATGCATATTTAACATAAGTCAGATGATGACCTAGAGCTGACCTGAGGTCATGCCATTTTTGCATTTTGATATATCAGGGTCATGCTGTACATAATTATGTAATGAGAGAGATCATATGGTGCTTAAAGTTTAAAGATCGTGTGGCGTTTAAAGAGTCCAACCCAATCAATCGCGACCCAGGTAACCTCAGATCCACCGCCGCTGTGGCCGCTGTGAGGGGGGGCTTTTGAGAACAACTCTGTTTTACACTCCGGTTTTATCGGCCTTCTTTTATCGCAACAAGCTTGCCTTACATGCATTTCGAAATGGTTTCCGCACTCCGTGACCTGATCTAACCCCAATTTTCTGATCACAAGTTCTCGAATTGATCACCCTATATGTGTGCAAAGCGGCGAACTTTTGACTTCAATCGGTGCGGAATCATTCTCGAAAAAAACGAGGAGGTTCGATGTGACCCCCTTAAGTTGGTGAGTTGGGAGCTGGTGAAGACGTAAGGAGCAGGGGCTGAAAGCGATTAAAGCTCAAACACATCGGAAGAATTTAATGAGGGGATTTAATGAGTGACAAGTATTAACCCTCCCCCAGTGGAGAGGCGGTTGGCGCCCCCCTCTTTCCCTAAGGTTTTGCCGGCGACACGGCAAAACGGCGGCGCGAAGCGCTACCATACTTGGCACAGCTTATCCTCAATCAATTCTACAACTTTTCTGAAAATTCCAGGGGATTCACGAGGATACATTGAGCTACAAAAATTGATTACTTCATGAAAAGAGTCTGTCCCTTTTATTGAGTCGAATTAGTGTATCTGGTGAGGTATTAAAACAAATGATGGTGCTTGATTTTTAACACATCGATAATGATTGATAAATGAATAAATCTAAGGATGTTTTGCGTACGATGACATTTCTACATCGTTTCCGGGACAATATAACCCACAATTATTCAAAGCATGCAGATAGTTGAATTTTCGTCAAGTGGAGTAACTCCAATCTGAAAATTTCTTCAGGAGTCCTGTTTCCGAGCAAAATCCCGATGATCCTGCTCCTGCAACTCCACTGGGCGACAACCACTTGGTCACCGCACCCACTGATCCTGTTCCAACTACTCCAGGTGTCAGCTTGGATGTACCATCTGCAGGAACCTCCTCTTCGGCATGGGCATGCATCAGAGGTATGTCAATCAATAGACTGTACCGGTTGTAGGAGCGTGATTCTTAATGAATGCAACCCAAACGTTACTTATAACGGAAGACACGTGGGCTCAACGGCAGCGATTAACGCAGATAACAAGAAATGTTTGAAGGGCCTGATTGTAGCCGCTTGCTTTTATGTAGGGATCTTGTTATAATTTGTGTTATTGTTATGGATATACCATGGGCGTGGGAACCGGACAGCCACTGCCACCCCCCCAACTTTACTTTTCTGCATTGAGCCCCCTGGATCAGAATGGCTACAACCTTAATATGAAACGTAAAACAAACGGGGGCTTGCGGCTTGTCTGTGTAACGTGTTAAGCGTTTCTGAGGGATCTCTTGAGCGCGTTTGGGGGCATACGGAGCTTGTTTGGCCCCTCGAGCTGGTTTGCGAGCCCCCTAGCTGGGCTGCCACCCTGAGCAACTGGTGTGAGGCCATTTGAGCGTGTTCAGAAGCCTCTTGAACTAGTCGGGGCCACCTAAATTGGCCTGGGGCCCCTGAGCTGATCTCGAAAACTCCTAGCTTCTCTGGGACCTCTGAGATATTCTAGGGGCTCTGAACTAGTTCAGAACACTTGAAGCCACAAGTGGAATCCGCAGACAGAAGCCGACAAGTGGTCGGTAAATTCTTGTGATTTTATTATTCCTTTCCTTGCAGACCTCTCCCCTCCTACTGCTCCTTCGGCTGTGATTCAGCGTACGGCTCCGATCCAGCCTACATCTTCTACGGCTCCAACCCTGCCTAGGGCTCCTACGGCTCCGATCAAGCCTACGGCTCCAACCCTGCCTACGGCTCCTACGGCTCCGATCAAGCCTACGTTTCCAGTCCTCCCTACGACTCCGATCAAGCCTGCGGCTCCAATCCTGCCTACGGCTCCGATCCAGCCTACGTCTTCTACGACTCCGATCCAGCCTGCCGCTCCTACAGCTCCGATCCAACCCTCTCACACGGCTCTGATCCATCCCTCCGATTTCGGAAACTTCCTGTCCAAAAAGCACGACAATGATGCAGTAAGGAAAGCTCTCACGAACCGATGGGCGCCGGAAGAAAAGGGAGAGTTCCCTGTGTCACACCACATTCGCGGTGGGGAGCGGCGCAGTCGGCGTGCGAACCCCGACCACCTGAAGCGCTTCCCTTGGCTGGCCATTTCTAGGCATGAGGAGCACTGGGGGCGTGGTGTGCTAACTGCGCGCTCATGGGTCAAGCGGAGGCAGGCGGAAGGAATGCGTCTAACCAGAAGCTGGGAAATCTAGTGACTCGCCCTCTCCGGGACTTTTCCGACTTGACCGGGAACAAAGGCGCCCTCAGCGTACACCAGGAGGCAAAGTACCACCAGTCAGCAACTGCAGCCGTCTCAGACTATCTACAAAGGCTAGAGAGCAACCAAGAGGTAACAACTGTACTCTTATCCGCCAAAAAACGGGAGATCGAGCGTACGCGGGCAGGACTGGCCAGCATAGTGGATACCATCAAACTCGCTGCCATCCAAAACATACCCCTTCGCGGCCACAGAGACGACGGCCGTATCGACCCATCGGGCGAAATCCCCAGCAACAACGACGGAAATTTCCGCACGCTGCTCCGACTCCGCCTACAGAGTGGTGACTCGGCCCTACAAGAGCACCTAAGAGCTGCTCCCAGCACTGCTCTCTACACAAGCAAGACCGCCCAAAACGAGATTCTGCGTGATATGCTTGAAATCATAACGCAAAAGATCGCGAGAAAGGTCGAGGCATCCCTGCTGTGGGCACCGTTGGCGGACGAGACGACGGATAGGGCCAACAGAGAGCAGTTAACCGTCGTGGTCAGGTACTTGGATACCACAGCGGGAAAATGTGCAGTGCGCGAAGACCCTGTAGCTTTAGTGGATTTCTTCGATGAGCTGGGTGCCGTGGACGCTGGAGTAGAAGTGAAGCTCTCTGGGGAGAACCTGGGCAGGGTGATCTTGGCCATTACCGAGCGTGTCGGCCTGAACAAAGAATACCTCATGGCCCAGTGCTATGACGGTGCTGCAGCAATGTCGAGCGTCAAGGTCGGCGTTGCTGCGCAGGTGCTAAAAGTGGCCCCGCTGGCTCACTACTACCACTGCGCGATGCATGGTCTCAACCTCGCCACCTCCAAAGTCAACACCGTGGGCGCTGTTCGGAACGCCATGGGGACGATGGAGGCTGTCATCACCTTCGTTAGCGACGGTGCCAAACGTGGCGTTATGCTGAAGCAGGCGCAGAGGAAAACGGGCCGGCAGCGGCAGAGTCTGGTCACATTGTGCCAGACGCGGTTCGTCGAGCGACACACGGCTGTGCAGCGCTTCTGCGACCAGTTCGGTGCCATTGTCGAAGCCCTGAAGATGATGACGGAGTGGCCGGACACCAAAACCAGCTCCAAGGCTGCAATGATGCTGTCTGCCATGGGCTCCTCTGACTTCCTGGTGGGGATCGCGGTCGTCAAAACGCTGGCCGGGCTGCTCCGACCAGTGTCTCTGGCCCTTCAAGAGCAGGGTGCTGATTTAGCTCGCACCATGGAGCTGGTAGGTGCAACTGCTGACGCACTTGTGAACCTGCGGGAGGCCGAAGCATTCGTGCCACTGATGACAGAGGCCCAGACAATGGGGAAGGAGCTGGAGGTGGAGCTGAGCAAGCCCCGAACCGCATACCGTTCCACCTGCAGGGCAAATGCAGGCGAGGACCTGGATGTCACAGGCTATTACCGCATCAACGTGATGCTGCCGGCGCTGGATGCTGTCCGCACTGACATGGAGAGCCGATTTGGTGTCCGTCAGTCACCCGCTGGCAAGACCCACCACAAACAGGCCTTTGCACTCGCTCATCTCCTGCCCGCGAGAGTGACCAGCGCTTCATGGGAGGATGTGCGCCCGGCCTGGGAACTCTTCCAGTCGTTGCTGCCAGACAGCTCGGATGCTCTGGCGAAGGCGGAGCTGCAGGTGTGGGGGGCGATGTGGCGTCGCGACGAGGGGACGCCGCCGTCTACGGCTGTCTCGGCCCTCGACCGATGCCCACCGATCTCCCTCCCCATCATCCATCGTCTGCTGCAGGTTAGCACCTTCATGCCCACTTGGAATGCAGCCTTATTTCTCCGAAGACAAACTGTTTGATTTAAAAATTCGGAACAATATCTAAGTGTCAATACCTTTTTTAGATACAGGGGGTAAAAGTTATAACTGGGATCTATGCGTATATTGCAGGTAAAAACATCACGAAAGAATGCTTACCATGACATGTCGAGTATAAAAAACGCTGTATTTTTTGTAACAAACGGCCTCTTATCTTATATTTTTAATCAAGTGTAGATTTTGGGGGTGATAGCGTGGTGTGGTACAAAAGCCACCCTCGGCTAGGCGACGGGCTGTGGCTCAATTCCGGCGTACCTCTCTTAGTAAGTTTCTTTGATTATCCATAATCGCTATCAGCAGATTATCCACCCTGCTGTTTATCTCAGAACTACAAAAGCTATAATTATATCAGTGGTGGTCACTGTAACAGTTGCAGTGGCTTCCAGCCACACTTGTTGATGACTCAATTAGAGTCGAATCAATTCTGACTCACGGCTTGGAGACTGATTTTGGTTCTGACTCAACTCATCTGCTCAAACAATTAAGTCGACTGGTTTAACCCAAAACCAGAAGCGATTCGGCTTTGACTTAAGCAAAAATTGAATCGACTCAGAGTCGGCTTTGCGTCATGACTCAACAAATCTGGCTACCACAAATATAATGGTAACAGTAACTGATACTATTAACTGTTACGAGCAGCTATCATAAGCCTACCATTATACATTCTGGGGAATTGAAACGAATGTGTTTCGTTTCATCGCAGCGTAAACAGGTCGTATTTTTTCGGCTGCCTTTTGATTCATCTTTGCTATAGTACGCTTAGTTTTAGACATGTCATCTTTCCTTCCCCTCAACTTTCGTCCGACAGCTTTCCACCAACCGATTTCATCACATTCCTCCAGATCCTCGCTGTCCTGCCCGTCTCAACGGCGGAGGCTGAACGGGTGTTCAGCAAGGTGGACCGAACCCTAACAGCGCTCCGCAGCACAATGGGCGAAGATCGGCTGGAGGCGCTGGTTATGTGCCAGGCGCATCGTGATTTGCTGCCCTCCACCGACGAGATCATCGAGCTTTTCGCGATATCGGGCGACAGGAAGGCTCGCCTCACTGCCCAGAAGTAAGATAAGGTGAGGGTTCGTTTTGGATGACCCTTTTTGGACAACCAGTGACGGTGGCGCTAGAGGGTCATTGCACGGGCCAGTCGCCGTAACCGTGAGTGAATCTGAGGGAGGTCTAGTCTCTCCAGATCAGGTAGTTCGCGGAGCTGATGTCAACGGCGACGTTGTGTTTACTCGGTCAGGTAGACCTGTGAGGAAGCCAGATCGGTGATCGGTTGATCGGTGATTTATAAGGTCATGTTTATGTTTCGAAACTTTTTAAAGTTCTAATGCTCATAGTTTCTTAACGAAGTCATGTTTGCTTCCAAAGGTTTTCAGGTTCGCTGACGCTATGACTTCAGTTGATTGTAACGTAAGGCACGGTTTGTTACGATCCGTATTTCCATGGTGTTTTTCTGAGGAAGGGAGGTGTTCAGTGATGTCAGTAATATTTTGGCTGCAGAAATGTCGTAACAATTGCCAGGGCAATACATTTTATGTTCCAAAGACAGAGACTGCTGATTTACCAATCACTTCTGGGTCCATATTTGACATATTATGCATTGATGTGGGCTTTTAATTACAGAAGCAGCTTAATGAATATTGTAATCATACAAAAACGAATAAGTAGACTTATCGTGGGAGCGCACCATACGGCCCATAGGTCCCCATTAGTTGAAACTCAAACTTCTTGAGTTTCCCGATCTCGTAAAAATAGCAAAAATTGTTTATAAACAGCAAATGTAGCAGGTGGTGTATTTCTCGTACTATACATACTCACAATAGAAAACAGTGTGGCATCACCATCAATTGAAACCGTGGCGACTGGAAAAAATTGGCAGTGAGGGCTTGCTATTCCGGATGAAACATGGTAATTTCTCGGTTACGGACTGAAACGGCGGACACCGTTTGCCCCCAAAACCCGGCGCTGGATCCGCCAGTGGTAACGGTAGGTACAATGTTATCTGTGGTTTTGATTATCGTCCTCACAAACTGCGCATCTGAGACATCTACCGGTAAAGTCTAAAACCAGTGATTGATGTGCCTAGCGTCAGGCAGTGTTCCGGTTCGGTTGCGGCCAAAAGCACACAAGGAATAAATTTGTATGACCAAAGAAGGTAGCAAGGGCGCAGCCCGAGGGGCACAGAGGCCCCGTGCCCCCTGTCGGTGCCGGAGTGCCCTTTGATCGCGAGGCGGTGTACCCGTTAAGGCTGTGCCGCCCAAAATTTAGTGTCGTATGCCGTTAATGCCGTTAAACCTGGATGCAACTGGACCGCATGTGGCGATTAAAACTATTGCCTGACAATTTGGTACCTTTTTCAATCAATCTTAGTCAATCTGGTGCCCCCTTAGTAAACCATTGTGCCTCCTGAGCCTATCTAATGCTCTTTAAGTTACTCTGATGCCTCCGAGCATGCCTGGTGCCCTATTAGCTGTTTTAGTGCCCATTGAGCCAGGGGCGTAGCCAAGGGGGGGCGGCAGGGACAGCCGCCCCTCCCTGAGGGCCCAAAGGGCCACCTGAGGACACGAGCCGCGCTTCGCGTGGCTCGGCCGCACTATGCTCTGTGGCCAAATTTGGCATTTTATACCAGACAGGGCCCTCTTAAGCCCTCTTCAGCACTCAATTCTGTAACAAGCAGGGTCCTTTTTACCCATCAGGGCCATTTTGGCGCTGTCGCAGGGGGCCTGTTCGGGGTGCCACCCCTCCCTGAGCGAAATCCTGCCTACGTCCCTGCAATGAGCTGATCCGGGCCCCCTGAGTTGATCCAATGCCTTCCGGAGTTGATTTACTGCCCCTGAGCCGATATGGTGCCCCTTGAGCAGATCAGGTGCCCCTGAGCTGATTAATATTATTATTTATAATAATAATAATAATAGTAACAACAACAATAATAATAATGCTAATAATAATAATGCTAATAATAATAATAATAATAATAATAATGCTAATAATAATAATGCTAATAATAATAATGCTAATAATAATCATTGTTTTAATGTTTGTCCCACGTGGAAACACCACGGAGCGTATTCACACCGGGTGCTGGACCACAGACATGTTTAATGTCCGTAACATGATGACGTGTTTTGAGTCTATTTAGTTGATGATGAGGTGAGAGTGACTAAAGATGTGAGCATGATTTTTGTGTGTCCCACGTGGGAACACCAGGGTGAGGACTGACACCAGGTGCAGAAACACTTCTTATGATGATGAGGTGAGAGTGACTGAAGACGAGAGCATGATATTTTGTGTGTCAGGCGTGGAAACACCACACAGCCACCTGACCTTGGGTGCTGAACCACAGAGATGTTTAATCTACGTACCAGTAACGTGAATTGAGCCTTTTTTTAGATGATGAGGTGAGAGGTACTTGATATGAAAGCATGATTACCCATGTATGAGCCCCTTTCCATAACCCCGTCAGGCCAGTAGGCGAGAAAAACCTGTTGCACACCGACCCTCAAAGGCAAAGAAACGAGCTCATGATTTATCCGATATATTGTCCTCATCTTCATTGTCCGGCCTGATGTCATGTCAACAAAAGAAAGAACGAAAAAAAGAATCACGTCATACTCACTTATGATGATCTCCAGGAGAAATGGAGTCTGTTCAGATGATGATGAGATGAGAGTGACTTTATATTTTTTAAATTTTTCATGCAATTCTATTGCTAGAAAAGGTTCGCCACCCATTTAAACGGGTAGCCAGGCGTGCCCCCTCCGCGATCCCAACGACAACAGTATCCTTACGTTAACACCACCAGAACATAAAATATTACAAGTCGCGGCACGCCCTGCTAGGAAAAAGAAAGTAACTTAAAGAAAGCATAATAAATATCATACTATTAGTAAAAACTGCCAGTAGTAGCTCCCTGTAAATATACAGGGAGCAGGAATACAGGTCTATTTAGGTTAAATGCACTATAATTTAGCTCATTACCGGTTATATTGTTAGTCTTTTTCCCAAACGGGACTACCCAAAACTGGAGATTCGTGTTAGCCCCTCCGAGATTCTGGCGAAAAGATAGAGGCCTAGTAACATTCGCCAGAGAACTCGGAAGACAGTAAGCAAATTAGGGCAGACATGCAGGCATAGGCAAGCAAGCAAGCAAGCAAGCAGGCAAATTAGCAAGCAAGCGCAGCAGGGAGTCAGACACACGCACGCACGCGCACACACACACACACACACACACACACACACACACACACACACACACACACACACACACACACACACACACACACACACACACACACACACACACACACACACACACACACACACACACACACACACACACACACACACACACATCCGAATCCACGCACGCACGCCTGCCTACACATCCACACACACGCGCACGTACACACACACCGAGTACCGCAGTCACCCACCCACGCACGACAGACATCCACCTTCCCACCCACAAGTACTCCCTCTCGCCCACCTACAAGCACACTATCCCACTCACATACACGCACGCCCACACCCACACACATTGTGCTCTGGTACATCATCACCACCATCAGCGCCGATCATCGAGGCTCATTATTAAGAATTCTATAATTGCAAAAGAATACTTCTCTGATATATTTTTTAAGCACATGTTTGTTTAGATGAACTTCCGTTATACATTTAAAGGTTGGACATATAGTTTTGTTCCAAATTTCAGGTGCAGAGCATGCCAGAGCAAATTTCCTATAATTTGTTGTAGCCTGAGGTATTTCAAAGTGTCTAATCAATCTCGTATTAGTTCTGTATTTCTGAAAAAGAGACGATATCACATCTGGCATTGTACCATCCAATACTTTCGACAATATAATAACTTTTTTTCTGAGACTAGTTCAGGGAATTTAAGTATTTTTAATTTTAGAAACAGTTCATTTGTGTGGTAATAATAGGGTTTTTTGTTGATGATTCGAATAGCACGTTTCTGTAATTTGATGATCTTATCGAGAGTGGATTCGTAATTACTACCCCAAACCATTGCACAATACTTTAGATGGGGCAATATAAAGGCGTTATACAAATGAGTGAGTTCGTGCGATGATAGGAAATACTTGGCTCTGCTCATGATTCCTAAATTTCTACTTATAATTGAAGACACATGAAGGATGTGCGAATTCCACTTAAGCTTTTCGTCAATATAAACGCCAAGGTACTTTTCAGTTTCTTCACGTTTAAGCTGCATTCCATTTAGTCTTACATCAAAATTTCTAATGTTAGCGCTAGAATAAAGCTGATAATGAGATTTTGAAGCATTTAGAGACAAACGATTGGAATGAAACTATTTTGACACTTCTGGAAGAACTTTATGGATTTTTGACTGTACACTTCTCACATCATCCCCCGAGATTATAATAGCAGTATCATCTGCAAAGAAGTAAAATCTAGTTTCAATGGACACTCGATACAGATCATTAATGTATATAATAAATAAGAGTGGTCCTAGTATTGATCCCTGTGGTACTCCCGTCCTTAATTGTTTTGCATGAGAGATGACCCCCTTAATTTTAGTCTTCTGAAATCTGTTATTTAGATATGAAGAAATAATATTATACAATTTACCCTTAATACCAATGTGATTTAATTTTTGCAATAGTATGCCTAGACTAACCGTATCGAATGCTTTAAGTCTAAATAAATTCCACATGATGTGTTACCCTTTTCTAAAGATTTGTTACGCTGTCGTTAAGATGTACCAGAGGCATGTACGTACTATACTTTTTTCTAAAGCCGAACTGAAATGAATATAAGATGTTATTTTCGATCAAATAATCAGAGATGTATTGGTATAGTACCCGTTCCAAAATTTTGGAGAAGATGGGTAACAATGAAATGGGTCTATAGTTCGTAAATCTATCTTTTTCACCTGATTTAAATATAGGGACCACTACTGCTTCGTTTAACATCTTTGGGAATATACATTTCTTAAGACATAGGTTGAAAAAAATAAGTCAAATTACAAAGACAACTTTTATATGTACGATGCAGAATCTTTGTGCTAATTCCATCAATGCCACCACCCATTTGTTTTAGTAATTTGATGATATTTTCTATCTGTTGTTGGTTTGTTGAAAGTTCAGCCGTAAATAGTGGGTGTGAGTAATCTTCGAGATATTCTATAGGATTTATGTTCGAAACAGGAATGTCTTTTTCAAGTGTTGATCCAATTGTAGCAAAAAAATCGTTAAATCCATTCGCTATGTCATCATCTTTGTGCTCCCCGGAACTATTATCAAAAAACACAGAGGGATATGATGTACTTTTCACAGTGTTTCGATTTATAATTGCATCCAAAAGTTTCCACGTTTGTTTTCCATCCCCCCTTATGAGCTTCAAACTCAGACATATAGTATTTCCTCTAAATTTCCTTAATAATTTTAGTCAGGTAGTTTCTATAAAGTTTATATTTATTTTCATGTTGTCTCAGCACAGGATAATATTCACTATTTGTTTTTTCCTATTTTTGTGTGAAATATACCTATGATACAGCTTGTTCTTATAATTTATTGACGCTATTACCCCTGGAGAAATCCACGGTTTAATTGGAGTTTTCCTTCTACATGGTTTAAATGGTTTCAAACATTTATCAATTCCAGTTTTATAAGTATTTATAAGAACTTCACAAGCCTCATCAGGATCATTGATGTTTTGAAAATTGGCTAATTCCCAAACAATATAATCGTTGAGTTCTTTTTCTTTGGCCCAGTCTAAAGTCTTTATCATAATTGCCGTTTTTGTATTAACGAATCTTTTTTTAAAGTTATATATATAGGTAAATGATCAGATATATCAGTTACAATTACACCTGAATGTGCAACTTGATCTGTATTACTGACAAAAAGTTATCCAATAAGGTATGAGAATTTGATGCAAACCTAGTTGCCCTTGAGACCAGAGGCAAAAGGTTGTATGATAACATCAGGGTTAGAAACTTATGTGCGTTTTTGTCATCTTTAGTCTTTAATAAATCATAGTTGAAGTCCCCTGCCAATACATAGTCATTTTTACACGGATTTATTGAGTCTAAAACCTTTTCAAAATGTTCCAGAAAGCTATTGCTATCCTGGTTTGGAGGTTTATAAACCTCACCAACCACGAAATGTTTCCCATGTGTATCTCCTGCGTTCTCTACTTCTACAAAAGTGGATTCTATTTGTTCAAACTCGAGATCTGCCCTTCTTCTAGAGGTATATTTTTTGTTTACATATATTGCTGTTCCTCCCCCTGATTATTTTCCCGACTCGATGAATATAGTTCATATTCATCTATATCAAAATATTTTCGATTTCTTATTTTTTTCAGCCATGTCTCCGCGATGCAAATAATAGACCAAGTTATGCCAGATTGTGATAGAAAGGTTTTGATTTCATCAAACTGGCTTTTGATTGATCGCGCATTTATATGGATAATTTGAAAACTATTTGATATATTCATTTTAATGGGAGGTACAGTCTGTTGCGAAAGTATCGTTCCGTTCCAGGGGTGTCCGACCAGGCGGAAACATGAAGTTTGGGAACCACATGTCTGAGGGCGTGGCCTGTTCGGCTGGTCGACCTCCCCAGCGGTTAGCGGGTCGGACCGATGAGGCTGGGGTCAGCCGGGGAGGGTGGGGTGACCCAATGCTTTCACTTTCAGTCGTGGAAACTCCTGTATTTGAGCCTCCCCGACAGAGAGGCGAAGCACCATAATGGTAATTTCTCGGTTCCGCTGCGGTGGGCCACCAAGTATCCCTCCCCACTATTGAGAGCTGAACCCCAAATACCATTGGAGGCAGGACCGTGTGTTTTAGGGTAGTATTACTGCCAGGAGGTGGAGGGGGGAGCAGAGGTCACATTATTGCCAGAAAGTTGGCAGGAGTGGGTATAACATGGTTGTTGGGGTTGCAGAATGGGCAAATACAGGATTTTTTATGGAACGACGCATGATTGAAAGCGGGTCGCCATCTGAGCCAGAAGGGGAGGGGTGATAAACCAAAACCTATCGTGGGGTGCTCATTTGCATCCTGACGGAAAGAGTAAACGGGTGGCAAACGAAAGTTTATAATGGCGCCACTGACATTTTAGGAGAAGCCGCGACCATTAAGGAGCGTCGAGGCTCAATCTAGGGAAGGGAGCAAGTGCCCTCACTTGCCTTCCCTGAATTCACCCATGAGGTGCAAGGGATGCAGAACTCAAACTAATCAATGACTGATGAGCCAGCCCCTCAATATGATCGGTTTCTTGACACTTTGCAGCACCATCTTACCTATGATAGGGACGTCACAGTGGTTATAGCGGATTGTCGTATCTTAACTGTTCCGAAACATCGATTTCAATAATATTTTGGGATGCCAGCGCTTCTCTTGAAATTACATTCTGGCCCACTCCAGCGTTCAACGCCAGATTCCGTCACCGCGAGTGTCCTCGATCAGTCGGAGGTACTGGCGGCAGAGTCACGTGACCTCCAAAGGGGTCGCCTGTCCGGACTAGTGGGGTGGCGGCAGCGTGCGGAGCCGTGGTCTAGTGGGTAGGGTGTTACGCTCTCTTACAGAGCATGCTGGTTCGAACCCGGGTTGGCTGTGCATAGCTTGGCAGTTTTTTCCAAAGCTGAATACTGATGCCAACCTATCAAATGATGCTTCTAGGAGTAAACATGTTTAGCTTTCCACACATTGTCATGTCAGAGACGACCCTCGCCGTTACGTGACCTGAGGGGGTGGAGCTGGGCTGACATCGGAATGCGGGCAATGTAACCTTGTGACCCAGCGAAGGGGTAGCAGATGTCACGCAGCGCATCGTTCAGGGGCGATAGTTGAGACCCTATTGCATTGTGATAGCGCCTTTGCATACGTTTAGGGATGCGCGACTTTAAAAAGATTTGATGCCAAATTTAGCACGTTTGTGAAACCTTTGTTCAAAATTATCCGAGCTACATTTTGCACATTCAAGGGCCGTATTTCGGGCGAGCATTAAGTCACCCTGGCGCCATATGCATCACCGCGTCCAGGCTAAGATCAGCGGAATGCCTGGCCTTTCCGCCATCGTCATCATTAGCGTATGTGCCGCGTTATATCTAACTGGGGGACCTGTTTTTCATACTTTATCTTGTATGTTTTCCTACCGTTGTCTCTGTATGCTGCCGCCCCTGCTGCCACGGAGCTGAGTGGTCTGCGGAGACGACCCTCACTGTCACGTGACCTGAACACGGAGCTGAATGGTCTGCGGAGACGACCCTCGCTGTCGCGTGACCTGAGCGGGTGGTGCCGGCGCAAGCTGAGCCGGCATCGGATTGCGGAGAATGTGATCTTGTGACCCGGCGAAGAGGCAGCAGGTGCTAGGAAGCGCGCCGTTTAGGGGTGATCGGAGAGCCAATTGCATAGTTACTGTACCATTGTATAGCTGGGGACGCGCGAATGTAAGGCACGTTAATTCCTCAACACGGGGCGTGCTGTATTGTCTTTCAAACTGCTGCCCATTTGTGCTGTGGTTTGCCTGCGAGAGGAGCCGTACTGAGCATAGGCGTAGGAACCGGGGGGCCAGGGGGCCACTGGCCCCCCCCACTTTTCTGTGATGGGCCCCCGCAACGGAGGTAAGAATATTAACAACTGTAATATCAAGCGAGAAACTCAAACTGGCCCGATAGCTTGCCCCGGAACCCCGTTAAACTTACCTGTGCCCCTAAACTAAGTTGAGGTCATATGAGTTGATTTTTAAGCCCCTGAGCTTCTCGGGGCCCCTGAACTGGCCTCTGATACCATACGAGCTAATCTGGGCTCTTTGAGCTGAACTGAGCCCCCCGGAGATGGTTTGGGCAGCATGAACTGTTCTAGGATGCCTAAACTGAGCTAGGAGCCGTAACCTTGAACAGGGCCCCGTGAGTTGGCCAAAACCTATATCCACCGACCTGGGGGCCCCTGAGCTGAGCTGGGACCGTAAAGTTAATATTGTTCTTTGAGCTTATCTGGATCCCCTGTGATGCACAGAAGACCCTAAACTTATCTGAGGCCCCTGCACAGGAATAGGGCCCCTGCTTTGAAATTGGGTTATAAGCTTTAATTGAAACCCTGGACTGTTCTGAAACCCCAAATATACCGGCAAGGGGCCCCTGGATGATCCAGGCCCTTAAGCTTATCTGGTCATCAGAGCTAATATGGGCCTCTGTGTTGAACTGAGGGCCCCTGAGATGGTCTCGGACAACTATAAGGCTTTACAGCCACTGACCTGGCGGCCGTGAGCTTGAATGGGTCCCTTGAGATGTTCTGACAGTGGTGTAGCCAGGGGAGGGGGTCCCTGGGGTCCGCGGACCCCCTTGGGCCGACCTTATGCACTAAAAACACAAAAATTGATCTCGGGGGCCCCTGAGCTTGGTCTCGGTGGGGGGGGCTCCCGAGCTTGGTCTCAGGAGGCCCCCGATAATCGGTATCGAGGGCTCCAGAGTATCGAATATTGATCTTGGGGGACCCCCTGCGCTCAGTCTCAGGGGGTCCCGAGCTTGGCCTCAGGGCCCCCGAGCTTGGTCTCAGGGCCCCTCCTCCCTGAGCTCGGTCTCACGGGCCTTTCGATTTTGGTCTCAGGCGCCCCCGAGCTTGGTCTCAGGGGCCCCGAGCTTGGTGTCTGGGGGCCCTCCGAGCTTGGTCTCAGGGAGCTCCCGAGCTTGGTATCAGGGGGCCTTTCGAGTTTGGTCTCAGGGCCCCCGAGCTTGGTCTCAGGGGCCCCCCCGAGCTTGGTGTCAGGGAGCCCTCCGAGCTTGGTCTCAGATAACCCCCCCGAGCTTGGTCTCAGGCCCCCGAGCTTGGTCTCAGGGGACCCCCGAGCTTGGTCTCAGGGATGTCCCCAAGCTTGGTCTCAGGCCCCCTCTCCCCGAGCTTAGTTTCAGGGGCCCTCAAGCTTGGTTTCAGGGGGCATCCGAGGGCATCTGATGCATAAGGCTGACCGTATGCACTGGAAAACATGAGCATTGGTCTCGGGGCGCCCTGATCTTGGTCTCAGAGGGCCACCGAGCTTGGTCTCAGCGCCCCCCGAGCTTTGTCTCAGGGGCCCCGAGCTCGGTGTCAGGGGCCCTCCGAGCTTGGTCTCAGGGAACGCCTGAGCTTGGTCTCAGGGGCCCCTGAGCTCGGACTCACGAACCTTTCGATCTTGGTCTCACGGGCCTTTCGATTTTGGTCTCAGGGTGCCCCAGAGCTTGGTCTCAGGGCCCCCCGAGCGTGGTCTCAGGGGACCCCCCGATCATCGGTATCGAGGGCTCTGGAATACCGAATATTGATCTCGGGGGCCCGTGAGCTTGGTCTCAGGGGCCCCGAGCTTGGTCTCAGGGGACAACTGAGCTTGGTCTCAGGGAGGCAAGCTTGGTCTCATGGGCCTTTCGATGTTTGGTCTCACGGGCCTTTCGATCTTGGTCTCACGGGGTCTCGAGCTTGGTCTCAAGGAACCCCCGAGCTTGGTGTCAGGGGGCCCTCGAGCTTGGTCTCAGGGAGCATCCGAGCTTGGTCTCAGGGTCCCCTCGAGCTTGGTCTCAGGGGCCCCTGAGCTTGGTCTCAGGGGTTCAGGATCCCCTCGGGGTGCCCCCGACTATTGATATCGAGGGACTCATGAGTGAAACACGAGCATTGGCCTCATGAGACCCAGAGTTTGGTCCCAGGGGCCCCAGACCTGGGTTCAGGACCTCTGAGCATCGGCATCGAGGGGCTCCAGAGTACCAAACATTAGTCTCGGGGGGGGCTCGAAATATTGATCTTGAGGGCCCCGGAACATCGGTGTCGAGTTACTCCTGAGAAAAGCGCGAGCATGGGTCTAAGGGTGCCCCTGAGCCTGATCTAAGTGGGACCCCGAGCTTGGTCTTAGGACCCCCGGGCATCAGAATCAAGGGGCTCCGGAGTATTGGTTTAGGGGAGCAATTATTTTAGGGGCCTCCAAATGGTGATTTCGGAGGGCCCCCGAAAGTTTGGATGCAGTGGTGTAGCCAAGGGGGCCCTAGGCGTCCGCAGACCCCCACCCCTTGGGCCAATCTGAACCACTGCAAATGATTCTCTGATCACGTGGCCCCCAGAGTTAGTCTCAGGGGCCCCTGAAGATTCATTCTCAGGGCGTCCCGAGTCGGCCTCACGGCCCCCGCCCTGAGAGTCGGTCTCAAGGCCCCCCGAAAGTAGATTTCGGGGGCCCCTGAGGGTTGGTATCAGGGGCCCCAAAAGTCGGTATCAGGGGCCCCGGGAGTCTGTCTCAGAGGAGGGGGCCGAGCTAGTCTCAGGGCCCCCCAGAGAGTGGTTCTCAGGGCCCTGCAACAGTCTATTTCAGGGGGCCCCTGAGAGTCAGTCTCAGAGAACCCCAAGAGTCGTTCAAGGGGACCCCAAGAGTCTGTCTTAGGGGACCCCGAGATTCGGTCTCGGGGTCCCCCTGAGAGTCTGTCTCAAAGAATCACAAGAGTGAGTCTCAGAGCACCCCAAGAGTCGGTCTCAGGGGCCCTTATAGTCTCACGGGTTTCTCTCTCAGGAGTCAATATTTAGTTTCAGGTGGCTCCGAAAGTTAATCCGGGGGTCCGAGAGTTAGTCCAATTTGATCTGCAGATTGCTGGTTTCAGGGGGCCCCAGAGGGGTAATTTTGGGAGCCCTCGAGATTTAGCCTCAGGCTGTGCCCCCCCGAGTTTTGGTATAAGCGGCCCCAAGAGTCAATCTCAGGGAGCACCCAAAAGTTAGTCTCAGAGGGCTCCCGGTTGTCAGTCTCAGAGACATCCGAGAGTTAATCTCAGGGTTCTGAGAGTAATTTCCAGAGGTGCTCCCGATTTTTGGTTTCATGGGCCCGGAGTTAGCCTTAGGCCCGCGAGAGCTAATCTGGAGCCTCCGAGAGTCAGTCTCAGGAACGCCAAAGACACAGTCTCAGAGGTGATTCCACCCCCCCCGGGTGTTTGTCTCAGGGGTGCCCTAGAGTAAGTCTCAGCGGGCTGTCGGAAGTCATTCCCAGCCCCCTCCCCCACCCCAAAGACAGCCTCAGGGGACCCCAATAGCTAAGCTGGATGGTCACGATAGTCAGTCCCAGCCCCTCCCCCTCCAGAGCAAATCTGGGGGCCCAATAATTAGTCTCAGAGGTGCTGCCGATAACTAATCTCAGGAGCCCCGAGAGATTCTCAGGGGCCCCCAGTTTTGATCAACAGGCGCCGTGAATCACTCTCAGAGACCCCTTGAGATATAATCGGGAGGGTGGCCGAAAATTATCTTTGTGAGTGCCGCCAAGTGTTGGTGTTAGGTGGCTCCAGAGCTCAAATAAAAATTTTTCAAAATCATATGCCTCGGAAAAAATGTACCTACCCCTATTGCGTACTAAAAAAGGACAAATTGAAACATGCCGATCAGGCACCATTATCGAAGGAAAGGCAAAAATTAATATAATTTTATCATAAGAGCAAATCAAACAGGGCTAGTCAATTTTTAATCGAGTAGCTTAACACCAATAAATACATTCCTAAATATTCTGAAATAAACAACTTTCCAATATTTTCGTAGGAAACCAGACAAACTAGGGTAATGACAGAAATTAATGAGCATAATCCCAAAAAGAAAAATAGGTATGCAAGGTTGAAAATAACAATAACAGAGTGAGCCAAAGCGATAGATATCTTGGGCGCCTTTTGTCTTGGTAATTTGCTCGTTTACAAGATAGCAAGGGTAAGAAAGTAAATGGATCTCAACAGGATCTGTCGACGGAATAGCGGTTATGTAACGTTCAGTACACACTCCCATATCCCTTGTATCTTTATTCGTTTTTTTCGTTTCTTTGGAAATTTCCTGATTAAAGAGTTCATGGATTCGACACCGGGAAATAATTGCTAATCATTTCCCGTAGAAGATCATTTCTTCGTACTCAAAACGACTGACCTCCATTAACTTCATGTCTTATTACCCGAGTGAAGAGGTAGACTCAGGTTTAACATCATGCGTGCATCAACATTGAACTTCCCGAAATATGGCTCAAAGCTGTTATTATAGCCACGCTACCATATAAGTTATGGGCCATCCTTAATATTTGGTGACCTTAGTTTACCAACACTTGGTCGGATTGAAAAACCAAGCTATAAACAAAATAAGAATGAATGCTTAAAAAGCCATAACAAAATTTCCTTCGTGTGAATGTTATAATGTTAAAGTACTATACAAAAGATATAGGAGATGGGCCCGGTTGCTAAGGGAACCCCGGCCTGGGGCCCCCGACGGTAGTCGGACCCCCTCCTTGGCCGAATCCTGGCTACGCCACTGTGTTCTGTGACTCTACATCAGCCACCCTGGGACCCCCTAAGCCTAGCTGGGGCCCTGAGCTAATCTGGGTACAGCTGTGTTTAACTGGGGCCTTTGATCTGGTATGGGGGCCCTGAACTCTTCTAGGGTCCCTGGGCTAAGTTGGGGCCGTGAGCTTGAATGGAGCCCCTGAGCTGGTGTGAGAGGAGACGCTATATCAGCCGATCTGGGCCCCTGGGCTGAGCTGGCCTTTACTGAACAAGAGCCCTGAGCTGGTCTGGGGCCTCTGAACTGTTCTAGCATCATTGAGCTAAGCTGGGATCCGTGAGCTTGAAGTCCCTTGAGCTGTTTTGAGACCCTACATAAGTCGACCTGGGGACCTCCGAGCTGAACCGGGCCCCTAAGCTAATCTGGCACCCTGTGCGAATCTGGAGCTCCCCTGTGATGAGCTTCTATCGGTGCTGTGCTTATGTAGGGTCCCTTGATAAGCTGGTCCCAAAGCTAATGCACTGGTCTGGGCCCTTGAGCTGACTGATCTGGTTTCCTGAGCCATGGTCTGGACTTTGGGGCCCTCCGAGATAATTTGGCGGCCCCTGGGCGGCATAGGCAGAGGAACCGGGGTGAGGGGGGATACTGCCCCCCCTTTTGAGGTGGGCCCCGCAACGAATATACAAATATCAGCAACTGTAATATAGAACAAGAAACCCAAACGGCCCCGATAGCTTGTCTGGGAACGTTCAAGTTCGGTAGTACGCTGCCTGCAAGCCCCTGGAGGAGGAGCGCTTCGTAACATTGCCAAGGAACCTACTACCCGAGTGTTTCCAAATGAGTCCCGAGAACTGGGCCCAATCAAACTCCGTTCCATCTCAATCCCAACACAAAATATGAATCGGACACGGACCCTGCACTAAATGCCGAGCAACAGTCGTCCCTGAGCCATCGAAAGGCGCGACGTCTTTCGATGCCAGGGTTATATGGCGTCGCCAACTCTTTCCCTTTGGAGGGGTTTCTTTGGAGTCAAATTGCTCCTTGCACAAGGAATCTGCCGTGCCTTAAACCCGAGTTGGTCGCATGGAAAGCAGGGTTGCGAACCACTATAACACCATGCCCACACCTCCTCGGCATTACAAAGCTGGCCATCAAGTACCAACATTGCACTTGCAGTCATGCTGGAACTCTGCATTTTAGCCATCGAAATATAGCTAGGCGTATTTATTGTGATCAGCCTTTACCTAAATCAATCTCTAATGATGGAAAGAATAGCATGCTGGAACTCTGCATTTTAGCCATCGAAATATAGCTAGGCGTATTTATTGTGATCAGCCTTTACCTAAATCAATCTCTAATGATGGAAAGAATAGATCAGTAATAACCTACATAAATGTTCCCATTTTCGTCATTAAATAAGCAAATACAAGTTGATTAGGCATAGCGAAGTGAGGCTATTTGGTATCAAAGCATTGTCTAGTTTTCTAAGCAGTTCTTGATTTTGTAAATGTAATGAAAAGGGCCTAAACATCTGTAAATATAAAAAACGCGCTCGTGGTAAAAAAATGATTGAAATCCTCACAAAAAGCTTAAAAATGTATTTCGTATTTGAAAAGGGTCTATGTAAAAACAAAAATTGTTTTTTGGCGTTTTACTATTATTTATTACATCATAATAGGTACAACTCGAAATCATAGGGAAAAAATTAATTTATCAATTTTTCATACATTGTCATCCTTGTGTGCATGCATGCCTTATTACACTAAACGAGCTATCTAAAATTTTTAAAATTATAGGCCCCCGTGGACTGGGGCCCCCTTGAGGTGGGCCCCCTCTAAGGTTGGCCCCCTACTTTTCAAACCGTTCCTACGCCCCTGGTACTGAGCGTGCCCTTGAATAACTCGGGCAGGTGCATGCTACTGGGTTTGTTGCGTCCATACAGAAGAGGTCGGGATTAATAGAGACGGATAGAGATCGATAAGCGTGGTGATCAGTGGTGATAGATGAAAAGGCAATTAAAAATTAACAGCGGGAGAAACCGATGGGTGACATCGGAGGTTTTAAGAAGCATTCACAAATGTAATCGCAATTCAAATTGGCTAAGAAGACTGACAGAGGGAAGGCTGGGAAAGATGGATGGTGCAAAAAAATTAGCGACGCATGTCCAGTTCAAGCAAAATCCATCTCAATATCACAATAGATAGGTAATATTAGAATATTATATTATATCATATTATATTAAATCATATTAAATAATATCATATTATATTAAATAAAGAATAAATATTGCGCTTCGTTATTCAGGCGACACATCGATGATCAATCCCAGCCTCACATGGACACAAACAGAGAAATCAGCCCTCCTTTAAACAACATCATTACCACCCAGCGAGAAGTGTTGAACCAACTAAACTCACTCAATTTCAATAAATCCCTTAGGTCCCGACGGAATTCCCCTCTTATTTTGAAGCTAACGGCGATACTGATCTACAAACCACGTACCACTTTCCAACAAATCCCTTAATGAGGAGAAATGTCCATAATTGTGGAAACAAGCCACCATCCAGCCCATTAAAAAAATCGTTCTCCCTCTGGCTTAAAAAATTACAGACCCATTCCGCTTGGTACCATTAGTCTGCTATTACCATATCATATGTGAACCTACAGGGACCGAACGGCGTTAGTTGCGGCTGCGGAGCGAAGTCCTTTACTTTATTTTCGTTCAGAATTACACGTTAGAACGTGTTCTTCTGAATGGTCTTTGAAACCACTGGAAAGTCAATCATGATGTCATTAGCTGCATACAGTTAGTTGTGATGACAACCGTGTTTTTTAGTACACGTAACTAACACTGAAACACAAGGAGTACCTTTTGACATAAATATGTCATATTGTTATTACCCTCGCCCCGGTAGGTGGGGTGTTTGAACAACCCCTTCTAACTTGGCCCCTATGCGGGATAGCGAAAAAACGCGAATGCCGCTGGATAGCTCATACAAATTCATGAAGAAACTATCTTAGTCACTTTTTGGCTGAGTTCAATATTGAGGTCATGTCATGACAGGTCAAAGAAAGTGGCATTTTGGGTAAAGTTTTTGTGCGCTAGCGTCTGAGAGCTGAGTTAGAACCATTTTTTGGGCACCATTCGCTTTCTCTCGTTACGGCGAATCTAATGATGTAGATTATGACCATACTAGGTCAAAACACAAAAATGACCTGACCCCAGGTCAGGTCAAGGTCACTTTTTAACCTAGCATAGTCGATATGCATATCAATCGACTTGCAATAGCAACCTGAACGCAATGACATCAAAATAAAAGCTGTTTCATCATTTCATGCAAAGTTATTGACCTAAGTCTGAAAACTGCTTAAATACCCCCCAGATGACCTCTCAGAGGTCACGGGTCAAAAATTGCAAAATGAACCTGGAAAGGGACACAGGATACTACGATTTTGAGAATATGAAGGTATTCTCAGTTGTATCTACACAAATACAACCCAATATCTTTTATTCCATGCATTTCCAATCGAGAGGTCATGGTCTGTACTTGACCTTAGGTCATCGATATTAAAACCCCGGAATATATTTTTTAGCGCTTGGTGGGCCCATTATGTGGTATAAGTTTCAATTCGATGGATTCCCCATTTCTTACTTATGCCACCTTAAACATTTTTGAGATGAGGTCACTTGACCTGCACTAGTGACCTTACCTGAGATGACTTAACCTTAAAATTTTGCGGGAAGTTGCGGACTTGATCAAGGATAAGCTGTACCAAGTACGGCGGTGCTTGGCGCTGCCATTTTTCTTGCCGCCGGAAAAAAACCGACGGGGTTTTCAAACGCCCCCACCGGGCGAGGGTTAAGATCTGACCAACGGATCGGAAGAACGACTCCATCCCGTGGCGCAATTGAAGTTCACATATTAAATGTGAAACTTGAACCTTCTGTCCCTAGTCGTTCGAGAGCTCATGCACAATAATGGCCTTCGAATTAACCAGCACGAACTTGTGGATCTTCAATGTTCCTTCTCTCGTGATTGCCTTATCGAAGCATTTTCTGAGCTCAGTAGCTAATTTGAGTAGTTTTTGTTTCTGCACATACATTTCAACGATGGCAATAACTTTACTCTTGTTATAGTTTATTAGCCATTACGATACAAGATTTAAGTTTCCGTTGTATTCTTATGGAAACATACCTTGGCCTCCGAGACCACAAAAATGACCTGAACGAAAAGTTGTATAAGCATTTTTGGTAGAGATCGAGGGAAGCAATGGAACACTGCTTTCCTTTTCCCTTCCAAGCATGGTTGCTAAGATCGTAGGGGGGACGAGTACCCCCCATGCTAGTAAAGGTGGCCTGGGACCTCATACCAGCGCGTGATAACAAGCACACTGGAGGGGAGCCTCGGAAGCCCTCACCTACTTTTTCAAGGTGGCGGGAGAACCCTTCGTGGCCAAAAATGCTAAATAGCTACTTTTGAGAATATCCAATGGCACGTCGATTGGCCAAATTATCTTGAAAATCGGCCCCAATTTTGTAATTATAGGCTTTTGAAGTTAATCCCTTATTTTGAGATCGCCGCAATCGCGCGGTTGTACCAGTTTGCGTGCATCAAATACCGACTGGCAAAGTTATAGCGGTATATGAAATGAGGTTATATGTCAAGTTCACCCAACATGAAGATCAAGCCCACAGTTCAACGCCATACCAGCATTCTCAAAGTCATTGGTCCGGTGCTTCCGATCGCATGGCGTTACCCAGTATGACGCATACCATGCTACGACGTCCAAGTTAAGATAACTCAATGTAAAGGTCAAGGCACAGGTCAAAGTAAAATGTCATGGGTAAAGGTCAATCCTCATTTCCGTCCAACGGTTGCTATGGTGCTAGCCATGGTGTAATTATAGGGAATATGTAATATTGTGACGTTATAGGTCAATGCACTTGAATGACTCAACCCCAAAAATTAAGTTTACATTTGTGGAACGTTCTCATTATGACCTTGGTCCGTTTTTAGTGCATTCTTAACTTTTTTGCGCTTAATCACAGCATTTCCAGAAAAATCTCCAGCACGGCTCATACATGACCCTTATGACCTCGTTTGAACTGGACGGTACTTACCTAGGTCAATCGAAATCGGTCATAGTATAGATTTCAATAGCTCCCACCCAGCCTCCAACCGGAATTTTTCTACGTCTCTTAATTTCCGAGCGCTCAGGGGGCCCACCAGTGCGCGTAAGTGTCAGACCCCTCTCCAGTGCGGGTGTTAAGAAATGGGACATTAATTACAGTTTATTGTTTTAAATACATCCTTACCCTCATGCCCCACGAATCCCATCGTTGACACAAGTGTCAATGGTGGGATTTGTGGGAAGGTATTTTTCGTGACCAGAGACGTTTGATAGCCGCAACGACGGCGGGCCGCGCCGGCGAACGAACCTCACAAAAGTGGGGATCGGGACATTTGGGAACTCAGAACTCGCGATTGGTTAAAGACTCCATTCTTTATATTGCTAAATCTTATAAAGGTATAAAGAGTAATATGAGCCTCAAAAAGTTTAAAATAAGGCATAGGAAAACAATTTTTCATAGATTTTGAAAACAACGAAGAATGTATAATACATTCAAAATTTTATTTTTTGAGTTATATTTCTCATGAGCCAAAATTCGTAATTTATACTTAAGAGACCTAGATCAAGTCTTCATGGTATTTTTAGAATCACACAGGTAAAATTTCGTCTTTAAAAAGACAAGTAAGTGAATATGATCAAAATGCTTGAGGCTAAAATTTCCAATCCGTAAGTCACGGAGCAAAATGAATAGAAAATAGTCATCATCTTCATCAATAGCCCCCCTCACAAAAACATACACCGAAATTTGAGATATGAGGGTGTTATCGACTTGTCGATCTGTCATGGAATGCCCCCTATACGCCATGGACAAACTTTGACAGTGATGTCCAATTAAAGTAGGCATCTTAAATGATGCGTTTGATGATGATGCCTTTCTTTCGGTAATTACGCATATACATATTTAGGTCTGAATTCGTATAGAGTTCATTTAATATACCAATGTAGCATCAATTTTCCCCAAATTTCTGTTTTTAGGTTGATCCCCGAACTGGAAAAAAATCAAGAATGTTGGGAGATTTTGATTCAAAGAAATTTACAATTACCTGCGAGTTTGAACTGGTGGTCTGGGGGACAACAGACCTAAGAATCGTAAAAAAAAGTCTGCAAAGAAAATAAGAGAAAACCGTTGAAATGGGATCGGCCAATGTCACCCTTCATTAACCCCATCGATCCGCCATGCTCTGCAATACCCAGTAGCGCACCCAAGGAGAGGGCCAGCGGGCCCGGGCCCCTTCCCCCAAACGCTTTGACTCCAAAGTGCCGGCCCTCGGTCATGTCTGGCGTGGCACTCGACGTGGCTTCTGGTAATAACTGACCGCTGGAGTCACCCATCAAGAGCAGAAATGAGGCTTGATCTGGCTTTTAGTTCCAGTTCTCCTTTCACCTTACCGCCCCTGCTCACAGTGTGTAGCCCCTCCGGTGAATTATTCACTCAATATGTGATTCAACCACAGGCCAGGTTTATAATAATTGTATCACCTTCCATAAGCGTTGGAAAAGGGGGCCAGGGGGCCTGGTCCCCGACTTTTCGGCCAAAAATTTACTGATCTCAGTCAAAATGGGAGAAAACTGCAAATGCTTATAACCAGCCGCTGCGGAAGGCAGCGAGGAGCCCAAATTCAGACAGTTTTTTTGTCCTGACGTGGAAAGTTTTTTGTCAGCATCAGGTTGGAGTTTAGCTGCCCCCTTTTTTGCGCGGTGGCGACGCTTATGACCCCTTCACTTGCGTTTTCCACCATACGACAAATATGTATTGCTTTTACCTGATAAATACCCTCTCTGGCCAATTTTTCCCCTGGCACGCCCTGTCAAACATGCCACCTCCCATCAGTCCCCCCGCTTCGTCAGCCGGGCCCCCAAACGAAAATCCTTGGTGCACGCCTGGCAATATCCCAATTCTATAGATCTCAAGAGAGGCATAAAGAAACCCCGTCAGGTGGCATGTGATGCGAACATTTCAGGTGGCATGTGATGCGGACATTGCGTCCATTTTAGTTTGAATCTGCAGTTGTGGCACCCATGTATAACTGACCTCAACTTGACCAAACAACATGTCTCAGGCGTGAGTTCCACCCCTCCTCAGCTGTCCCCGCCCAATGCCCGCCCACTCGCCCGGCTCAGCGCTACAGCGTACAGTGACTTCCAAACTAGTGGGTCGGCAGCGGAACGATACTTTCGCAACTGACTGTACATAGTGTGAGGGTGATACACGTGCCGGCCTGCCTGCACTGCCTGTGGACGCTCGCTGGTGTTACTTGCGCTGCCGCTGCCTGGTTGGCCTTGCTTGCCTGAGTTAAGCGTGCCTGTGCTCGCATGCTTGCATGTCACTGTGGCTGTCCGGTATTGCTAGTCCCGCATGTGGGCGTCGCAGGTTATTAAGTTAACTTGCCCTCTTACATCTTTCTGCTAACTTTCAGGTCACTTGAACTTAACAAGATGTTCTAAGGAATACACTTGCCTTCAGTAACCGACATTGTGTCACTGCGAAGTCAGAGAAGGTCCAAGGAACCTGACAATAGTATTCACCTTTATTTGTTATTTCAATAAATTGATGGTTTAAATCAGAAGTATCTTCAAGTACTATATCTTTAAAAGGATTCTCAAACATTTCAGAGAACATCACGACAGATATCTTCTAGGTCTTGGCTTGCA